>CM068380.1:61748814-62317884 GCA_034770075.1 Aralia elata | reverse complement strand
CTTTAATCAACAAAGTAATGCCCCAAATTGCCCTGTTCATCTAGCCACCAATCCCAAATCCCTCAATCAATTCCCAAAATGGTTCGCATCCACAGCGTCTTCTGCCTTGGAACACGTGGAGACTTCCCTCGGTCCTAGTACATTTAATTAGGTTCACATAAACCCTAATTTGTACATTTAATTAGGTTTTTTGTAAACCCTAATTTGTACATTTAATACAATTAGGTCATGAGAATCCCTAAATAAGCACTTGGGCCCACATTTGCCCCCTGCGCGACGAGTCACGATTCCTGAGAGACGCTCGTGGCAAAATACTCCATGTTTAGGCAATGATATTTTGCTTGACTCCACTTGTCCAAGTAATGCCTTGGTAAATCATCTGAAAGCTTCTCCATTTTGCTCAATATTTATTTCCTTATTTTCTGAGAATTAAAACAAGGAAGATCATCAGCTCCAAGAATCAAAATCTTATTTTATATTTTAGAAACAAAAAATCTCCTTTTATTAGAATTTTATAAAATCCCCCCCCCCCCCAAGCAAGAATCTTTTTCAAATATATATATATATATATATATATTATACTATAATGTTCGAAATTGTCAAATATATATATATTCGAAATTGTCCAAAATATATATATTATTTTTTTCGAAATTTAATTAAAATACCAAATTTTAAGCAATTTTTGAAAATTGAATATATTTATTTAGAAATAAGCTCAAAATAAACTTATCTTTAAATTGCGAAATCTTCCTTTAAGAGGAAACCCTAGAGGATTGTTCAGCACTTTACTATTCGCAAAGCTTGCAATTGGAATAATATATATCTCCCAAGTCACTTAGGCCTTTCTTTTCAATCGTGCAAAATTTTTTCCTCTCCTCATTCAAGTCTGAAGATCACCAAGAAGTCGTCAAAGCCAAACAGTTTTCAGCTTGGGAACCAGGTAAAAAACAAAACAATTTCTTCGTCTTCTCTTTTTTTTTTCTCAGTTTATTTGAGTACTTTCTGCCGAACGTTTTCTTGACCTGCTTCTCCTACGTTTCTTACTCAGGTTATTGGTAGCTTTTCTTTTGTCTTCCGAGCCCCGTTACTTGGATTATATGCGGTAGGGTTCCCTCGGGAAATAAAGAAAAACACAATATTTATTGACACAACGAAGCCATCCGTTCCGAAAAAGTAATCTGTGGGGCACAAGAATTTATAAGGTACACAAAATATAGTTTTTTTTTTTTTTTTTTTTTTTTTTTTTTTTTTTGCAGGAAGTCGAACCCTAGGGGGGGCCGAACCCTAGAGGGGCCGAAACCCTAGGGGGGCCGAAAACCCTAGGTGGCCCGAACCCTAGGGAGCGAATCCTAGGATAAAGGTACTAAAATTTTTAACATTGGGAAGCGTGATCACTGTTTTGATCATAACTTTTGTTCCGTTTGGAGTCTCGGGGCCCATAAATATATCAAAACGACCGTATCGCAACGAGCCCTTCAAAAGTCATCGCCAACGGCCATGACATAATATCAAAATAATCCAATTAAAAAATGGCTCAGGAAGGTATGCATTTTGGCTGTCCGAAGTTTTGGGGATAAATGGGCAAATATGGTTTTATTTAATATATTGTGATTTTTGATACTTCATTGACTCAATTGCATCTTATTTTCAGGTATTCTCAAGTGAAAGGCTCAAAGTCTCCCTTTGCCATGGTAAGCCTACTCAAGCTCATATGCCTAACTTGACATACCTTAGTATCCGTCATGTGGGGTCTTCCTTACTTGCAGGCCTCAGTCTACCGGATGTTCTGAAGACTTGAAGACATTCTAGGGTAACTCCCTTCGTCCAATGAGATTGTGGAAAGGCAAAAAAACTTGTTTTCTTTATGTCGCGGCTTGCGAAAGGTTGGGACGACTTCCCCCATTCCGGTCGCTATTCCCCGCATGTGCATAGAGATACCAAGTGGCGTTGCATGCTTGATAGAAGCTTTCAGGCGGACTTGACCATTATACTTCATGATTTCATGATGACACAATCCTTTCGGACTTCGTCTCGGGTACCTCCTCGAATCCTCCCCCAGGATCCCTCTGCTGTCGGGGATGAAGAATGTACTATTGCTCTAGAGTAAAGGCCGAGGATCCATGGTTTTAAATTGTCAAGGATGATGATGATGATGATGATGATGATGATGATGATGATGATGATATGATGATTATGATGATATCCCATTGACTGTCGCATGGAGCAACAAGTGAGGTGGCGACCTCCACTACTTGTGAGCCTCGCTGACATAACATGATTATTGGTCAATTCCTCCTCTCCTCATGATGATCGTGAGACAGCCTTAACGTTGACGATTTCATGTCTGTTGTAGGCTTAGGTCCTGCTATGGTTAGTACAATTCCTTCGTTCATCGCCCACATATAACGGCCTTCTCATTACAGTTTGGAGGGTACCGGTGACACCCATCGTGATGCTGGATGCTATTAGGACAGTTAATCCCTCCTCCCCCCCAGGGGGAATCCTATCCTGCGAAAAACGCTATTGTTGATTTCCATCCTCCCAAAAAAAGGATTCTCCCGAGGCTTCACGCTAAAAGGGAGGGTATAGTGGCCGAGTTCTTTGGGTGGGGCAGCGATGCTTTACTGTGCTTGCCCGTTGAGGAGCTCCGCTTTCTTCATCTTGAATCTGCCACCATTCGCCGCGGCTAGCCACCCAACAACAAAGATGTTCGTGGAGCTACAGGCAATTCTCTAAAGCCCGTGATTTGTGCAGCTCCTCTTCCGATGAATATTTTACCTCGTGCTGGGCTGGATTTCCTCACGTTCTAGGTATGGCTTTTTGTAGCTTTTTGTTATTACCTGGATCAAAGAACTCAGGTATCATAGTAGAGTTTCTTTAGCATTAGTGATTGTCTTTAACTTGTGAATTTGTTTCCTTATGACACCAATGTTTTATATTGAATCATAAGTTATTCAAATTAATACTCCAAGACAACATTATTCATAATAATAAGAGTAAACTTGCAATTTTTCGATTTCTCGCCAAACTAACACATTGAATCCATAACTTTTTAAAATCCAAAGAATATTCAAGTATAAGTGAAAGTTTGACAGTTTATTAATAATCATATTGAAAAGCACAATGTTTCAAAAAAATGCATAATAAGAATAGATTTTTTGCTTCTTGTCCGGATAAAGCATAACGTTCGCAACACGTTTTTAGAGATAAAGTGTAACTTTCTCAGTTTAAGGGCTTATAGTCAGGTGCCTCGCTTACTTTTAAAGATGAAAGTATTACTTTGAGGACTTATAGTCAGGTGCCTCGATTACTTTTTTTAAACTTGAAAGTATAACGTGAGGACTTATAATCAGGTGACTCGAGTACTTTGTAAAGTTGAAAGTTATAACTTTGAGGACTTATAATCAGGTGCCTCGATTATTCTTAATAGTTGAAAGTATAACTTTGAGGACTTATAATCAGGTGCCTATCGATTGAACTTTAAAGGTTGAAAGTATAACGTTGGGCCTTATCCATTGGGTACGTCCGTGCCAATGGTTTGGCGTATAGGGTTTCAAAAAGGGGCTTAAGTTGCATGCCTCGTCACTTGGGTCATCCAATTTCTTGGCAAGTGCAATCCACGAGGACTTTACCACCATCGTGGGTGGATTTTTAATTCGTCAATTCTTGTGTCACCTCCCTTGGTCATAAAACCAATATCTTGGCAAGGGATACTATTGGAGTCTTTGTTTTTTTTTTTTTTTTTTTTTTTTTTCGACCTCCATTGGGCTACACCCTTGGCTAATAATGTGGCATGTTTCTTTTCCTTTGTGGTTTGGAAAGTGGCTTTTCATACACGGTGCTTTTCTGTTCATAGTGCGATGTCTCCGGCTGCCAGCTTCTCATGGTATATCCTCCGCAATACTAATAACCAGTCCATAGTGGAATGTCCTGCTTACTGGTGTAACACACAGAAAGCTGGTCGTCTCTTCATCTCCTTCCGTCACAAACAAATTGAGGCGTTGGGGGTTTCACCACTCCGGCCTCAACCCATTGTTCGTCACAGGCCCCTGAATGCCTTCTCACTGCATGTGATAGCCTCTGGAACTGACATCCTGGTATACTTTGCAACCCAAAGTTTTCCTTTACTTTGTTCAAAAATTGCGCTTCCGCATATCTTCTCCCTCTTGCCCCCTTGTGGGTTTAACTGAGAGATCAACCAAAGCCACAGTTGCTGTTCACATTACCCTTCCATGTAACCATCGCATGGTTGAATGGGAACTGTCCACGAGTCCTCCCAAATCTTGTGCCGAAGGATGAGAGGGTTGCAAAAGGAATCACAGGCCTTTGTAATGAGATGGGGCTTGAAGGAGTCCTAAAGCACCATTGTTGAATAATCTAACCAAGTTCTTCTCTTCAATTGGCTTTCAGCAAACACTTCTGTGCTTGGGCCCTGAATCTGTCCACATAAATCTGACAACTCCTCATATCGGCTTCTTGCACGAATCGCATCAGTTCTACAATAGTTACCTGTTTTTGCACATACGATAATTTCTTAAAAAATTGCAATTTCAGATCCATCCCAATCTTGGACAATCCCTTCTCGAAATTGTAGTACCAACTAATGGCACTATCCGTCAAAGTCTTGTTAAATTCCCTCATCAACAGATTATGGTTATTCACCTCCCATAACCCAACCATGGAGACATCGACACCACGAACCTGGCAATATCCTCCCTAGCATTCCCTTTCTCCCCGTTATACTTTGGGAACTGAAGCGGGGGTTGCTCAATATTCCCTGCCGGGTACGTTTGTCTCCCGTACATGTGCCGGGTAGGGAGGAGTAAAGTCCAACGCTGAGGGTCGGGATGTCTGCTTGCGAAATTGATTGATCACAATCGATCCTATCATTCCGCGGCACATACTGGCTCGTGGTAAGGACTCTTTGAGGGGCTGTGATGTATTGATGCATAGGTGGTGTGTATGGTAAGGAAATTGGCTGGTGTAACCTTGCTTCCTGCACAATTTGTATCGGTGGTGCTTCGTTGGCTTGTTAGTTGGATATGGCTAGGGATGGTCGGTATCCCACTTGTGAAAATGCTGGGAGAGTGGTCGGGATGGATGTTGGCCTGAGGTTGACTCACTACTAATCTGAGTTGTGGTCACATCACCACCCAGCAGTTTTGGGGCTCCAAGTGGATGATTGCAATCGGCTGACTCTCCGTTAGTTGGAGGCAACAGTCGGATTTTCTTTGTTGTTGCTTTTCCCCTCCACTTCTGCTTCGTTCCCCTTAGCGAACTTCCTGGGAACATAGCCCTGAAAGTGGGGATTTGCATCAACTGATGGCGGAAATTCTCCATCTCTTTCCTGCTTCCTCGGCAGTTTCCAACATCATGGCCATACAGCATCCCTTGGCCTTCTCGTGCCTCCTGTAATGCCATTAGCATCTCCATCTGCACTCATTCGCATCCATCTGCGCGCCAGTTACTTCCTCACCTTGCCTTCCTGTGTTTGTCTGTCTAAGCGCTGGTTTGTTTTAGATCAGCCATTTGAGGTGATGTTGAGCTTCCTTCTCTTCTAAACGTCTTCTAAGGAAGTTGATCAAAGTCCAGATTCGCGCTTTGGAGCACTGGATTAACTTGCCTTGAAATCAGATCCGGTGAAGTGATGGTTGGTTTCGGTGAAACTCTCCCTGGAAATTCTCCCAACTTCGAGTTGTGGTGCATACCCTTCACGAATTCTAACACATCCCCAGCAGAGTCGCCAAATAAATGTAGGTACAGAAATTAACACCTTGCTAGGTTAAGGGTTTCGTATTGGCTGGAGAGGAGAGAAATCCACGAAGAGTACGGAACTGATTGATTGATTGAAGAGGGGAGAAGAACAGCCCTTACAAAGCCAAAGCCGCCTCAAAAAGAAACACAAAGTAAAAAGTAGGGGCCCAATTACTCCAATGACCTGTGGCAGAACTCCTAGAATCCGGAAACCGGGTTAAGGTAGCAGGGATTCCAAGTGCCTTCTAGAGTCTGCGTTGTTGTGAGAAGAGTTTCAAGTGTTTAGCGCTTCAAAGAGTCCTAAGTGTAATGTATTGAGAGCGATCCCCGTTTCTTAGAATAGAGGGGCTATTTATAGAGTTTTTCCCTGGAAAATAGTCACATGCCATGCACATGTTTTAAGGGAAATTCCCGAAATACCCTTAAATTATGTTTTTAAAGGAGGAAATTCCAGAAAATGGCCCTTTAATCATCAAAGTAATGCCCAAATTGCCCTGTTCTTCTAGCCACCAATCCAATCCCTCAATCAATTCCAAAAATGGGTCGCATCCACGCAAAGCTCAACCACCCCACGACTTCTGCCTTGGAACACGTGGAGACTTCCCCGCTCTAGTACAAATTAATTAGGTCACATAAACCCTAATTTGTACATTTAATTAGTTGATGTGTAAACCCTAATTTGTACTGTTAATGCAATTAGGTCATGTGAACCCTAATATGCACTTGGGCCCACAGTAAGCATTATAATTGCCACTTCATTCATTTATTTCATCTCCCTCATCCATTCCTTACTATCAGTCTTTGAGCAACAAATAATCCGGAAATTGCCGAAGATTAAGGTAATCTCTTATTGCTGCACCTAGCAGATGTTAAAGTTGAAAGAATCAAGAATTTCACGGTGAGCATGCCAGTTGTGTTCAGTCCGATGTGAGTTTTCCTTGTTTTGTTTTTTCCTTTTTTTTTTCCTATGAAAATTTTATTTTACACCTTGTTTTTGTTTTACAAGTGTAGAGTACAGATGTACTTTGGAAGGTTTTCTAAATATTTGTGTTATGGTTGCATTGATATTATATTACACTTCACACAAAAAATTTTCAAATTTTTAGGTGATTTTATCTACTTTTATATGACCATCATTCAAATGGAAATGATTTCTATATCGCAGTAATTTAGATCTAATTACTAACTTATGGCAGATTGTGGCTAAACAAAACTCGATCTTTAACGCTAAAATATCCACAAGAGCCATGGGCCCTGTTTTGAAGAACGTGGGTCACAATCACAGTTCATGCAGAGGAAAACATTGGCTTCCAAAAATGCTGTTGAGATTGCATTTTGGTGTGCGCATTTGGATAAACAAGGACATTTTTTCCAAAAGTGTAAGCATATGCAAATCATTGTGTCTATCCAAGTTATATTTCTATTTGTAGGTGAATCTGTCCCTGATTTTTCTTGTTTTTGCGGTTTACTGTCTTTAGGATCCTTTTTTAAGAATCTCCAGGATTGTTGAGACAGGAGGGTTTGTACCGATTTGCAAGACTGAAGTCGTGACAAACAACTTGAATCCAGTTTGGAAGCCCTTGTGTCTAAGCATCGCATCAATTTGGGAGTCAAGGTGAGCTTACCATTGTCATTTCCGGTTGCTTCTGCTATGTTTGAATTTTGAAGAAATGATACTATTTTTAGTATCTGAAGTGCATGTTTGATTGTTGGTAAACGGTGGGGTGGTGTGATAAGATGATATAATTGTCACATTCATATCCATTCCACCACCACATCTATGCAATGAAAAAATCAAGGAAATTGAAAGAATTTTTTATTCCATCGAAATGCATGGTTTTTAATTTGCCGAATTAAATCACCAAAATACACTTTCTTTTATTGCATTCATTGCCCTACAAGTACATTTCTTCAATCTAAACGGAATAGAGTAAGTTGAAGATATGCTATCTTTTGGGGATACTGATTTTAAGCCGTTCAAAATGGACAAGTAGTCTAATTGAGCAATTTTCTAGAAATGAGTTGTTTTTTTATAGTTTTGCATTCTATATGACTTTTGTTATACAAGTAGTATACAAAAATAACTCTTCTGCTATACAATGCAACTAATTTGTTACAAGACTGACCAAATGAAAGTCCAATTTGGACTATCTAGAATCCAAATCCAATTTTTTTTGGTGTAGATACTGTTTAAATGAAACTTCGTCTTTTAAGTATATATTCACAGTGTCCTCTTTGTTTCAGGATAACCCTCTAGTTATCCAATGTTTTCGATTTTAACAATAGTGGAGATCAAGTCCTTATCGGGTAATTAATGCAGTTGCAATTTTTCGAGCATCTACATTTAGTTTTATATTCCTTTCATTCCATTGATAAAAGTTTTGTGTTAGCAGTAAAATACAGAAATCAGTTGCAGATTTTGAAAAGCTTTACATAGAAAAAAAAATGGTGAGAATTTTGTCGTACCATATTTTCGTCACCGAGGGGTCAGGACAAGGTAACATAATTTAAACCTTGGAACAGGTTTTGAGGAACATGTTAATTGTCCACCTATTTTTGAAGCCTTGTTATTTTTATTTACCTACAGGTTCTTAAGGGCCAGCTTTTTGTGGATGGATTGGTTGAGAAACAAAAATGTACATTTTTGTTGATTACCATCTCTAGTGGGTTTGAGCGCAACTTCATGGTTGCTGTTGATTTTGACTGGTAACTAGCTATGAGCAAGCCTTATTTTTATTTTTTTTAATTTTTATTTTATTCTTTTGGTGCCCTATGATGTATGCCTTGTTATTTTTTCCAACTTCAAATGTAAATCCTAGAAGTCCAGAATTCCTTGCACTATATTAATCCTTCAGGCCGGTTAAATTCTTACCAGCAGGTAATGAGATGCCACTTCTGTTAATTTTTCAATTCGAGATATTTATACGTTAAGAAGTTGTTAAAGTAATGACTACCTTATAAGTTTAACTAAACAGATAGGTTTATATCTCAGATTCCTTGAGATTTAAACGAAAGCACACCAATAACAAACACATTGCATCTTATATAGTAAAAGGTTGCTTGTTCGGATAACAGAAATGAAATTTAATTGCTATATAAAAGACAACTTATTTTTGAAAATTGCACAAATAGACTGTTCATTTTAAAACTACCATGAAATGAAAATCCTAAACAAAATATGTCATGTAACAAGGACTTAAATTTAATTACTTAAATAATTTGCAGGCTATAATGAGGGTTTGGAATCCAATTCTATGATTCGGATAGGCTCTTTCCTGGATTGTGCTTTGGTGGAAAGACATATGATAGTTCAATCATCTCATTGTTTCAACTTGAAATGGATCCCCACTGGCTTTGAGGTAATGACTTTATTTCACAAGTGAAGAGATGTATTTAATTCTATGTTGTTATATAACAGTTATTGCTTGATAACTCTTCTTGAGTTTGACAAATTTGTGAATAGCATATAGTAAAAAATCAGGCTATTTGCGAGCTCAATTTCTGCTCAGCCTAAGCCCGACTTGAACTCGTTAAAAAACGATTCAAACTCGAAACAAGCTCCTTTTACCCATTTGATTAAATTAGCCAAGCTCGAACAACGTAGTGTACGTTCGAGTAAGCCTAGGCTTCACAAAATTTATTTTTCTAAGTTTTACTCGAGTAGCATCGGCTTGCATAAGCCTGACCCTGAGCTCAACTCAACTCGTTTATTAAACAGATCGCGTTCGTACACTAAATCGCAAACTCTGCCTCGTTAGAGCTCAGACTCAACTTCGACTCGTTTATCTTTTAAACGAATTCGAACTTGGTAAGTCAAAACTCAAAGTCGGCAACGTTATACAGTACTTGCTAATGCGAATTATAATATAGGTTAGTGTAAGCTTAAAAAAATGTCTTCTTAATGTAAAAATCTTCGTTTACCAGTGCTGAAATACATATTTCTGCAACGTCTGCTAACAATTGAAAAGTGCAATAACATGTTTCTCAGTTAAATTGACCTTAGTACGAAATTCATTTTATATTTCTTGTACATTTTTCATGTCCTCAATGACCCTCTATGACAGGTTGAAGGAATTGAAGGCATCATGGCTGCATATGCAAGCGCTTTGCGCAATGTCTCTCTTTCAGAACCAACTCTATTTGGTCAAGTCATCAAACATGGCTAGCAGAAATAAGCTGCCCAGTCCCTTTCCTAAAACCGCAACAAATACTTTGTCTTGCTAATTAATACGGTACATTTAAAAACTTAAATAATTTATTTTTTTATAAATGGTGGCTATAGGGCCTAATTGGCTACCACATCTTATAACATCCTACAAGACATGAATTTTATTTTAAAAAAAGATAGGAACCTTCCACAATAGTGTTGCACGAAGATAAAATTATTAATTTCGAGTTAATAGTAACACAAGTTAGACCCCACAACATAGTATTGCGGTCGTTAAGTTTGTTCCACAAAACAAATGTGAACGGAGGGTCTTATTTTTTTTAAAAAAATCCTGCTAGTCAAATCTTGCAAATGGCCAGTGGAAGATTTGATGGCCAATTAATGCTCTATAGCCACCATTGCTATGAACTTGGTTCTTTTCATATATAATATAGTATATATATATATATACATATATAATATACATAGAGGAAACATTTCTCTTCTCCAGCGAACCGGAAAATACGAGCCAAAAACGAACCGGCTATAGCAACGGTTTTGTCGGTCGCTTATAGCATAGAAAGACGAGCAACGAACCGGCTATAGCGACGGTTTTGTCCGTCGCTAAATCCGTTTCGTCGGTTTTCTAATACTATAGCGACGGACCGTCGCTATAGCCGATTCGTTTTTGGTTCACTCCACAACCCACAGTTCGGTGGAGATATGCTATCCTATATATACTATATATATATATAATAAAAAATATATATAATACTTACTTTTCTATGATTTCAATAATAAATATGGAACCACATTTTTTAGGATGGAGTCCCTTACTGATCTTCAAGAAACTAAAGTATGCTCTGGTTAGAGCATCTGATCTACCACTATCAATTCTTATAGTTGGAGTTGGTGGTGCAGATTTTTAAGCAAATGGAGGTAAAATATTTGTTTTCTATTCTTGGAACCTAGACTATCTGGTCTGGCAGTAGCACTATACACTACATATCACTCCTTTTGCAAAATGAGCTGGTATATCTTCCTTCTTTTTTTTCTCGACTCCATTCATCTTGTTTTTGTCAACCTGGCAGATCCTTGATGCTGATAATGGAACATCGCGCTTAGAGAGATCTACGGGAAGAATCGCTACTAGGGATAAGTTCAATTTGTTTCAATTCAAATAATGCATTTCATCAAACAAACTCAATTAAATACATACTTTGAATAAAAAAAATTCTCCACATCAATTTAAACTAATGTAACACATAAAACTAAATTAATCTACCACAAATTCATCAATTTATTATTTAATTCAATAATTAAATCATCGAAAAATATTTATTTAATTCAATAAATATTTAAATTAAATTACAAAATTCTCGTTCGTCACATCCGGTGCGTCAAGGTACTACCCGTTCAACAAAATCGTATGGTCATGAATGTAATTAACAATATTATTACACCATACACTACAAGAAAATTGGCTAAACAGCGACCAAGACTTTCAGCGACCTGCAAACTATTCCGGTCGCTATTGTTCTTAATAGCGGCCGCTATTAGCGACCCGCATTTAAATCTGATCGCTAGTTCATATCATCGACCCCGCATGCTGTCCGTTGGTCCATTTTTGCCGCTAACAAAAATGGGCGCAAATTTTAGCGGGCAGATTTATTGCGACCGATTATGTAACAGCGACCGCAAACGAGTCCGCTAATAAGGCCAACACGCCAATTAAAATCACAGCGACCCGAATGCGGTCGCTGATAGCGGTCGCTGATTCTTTCTAATCCAGGCAATTGAACAAAACCAGACCATATCAGGCGAAGAACAAAGAACAAGAAGAGAGGGAGAAGAGAGAAGGAGAGAGAGGGAGTAGAAAGCTGAGACTTTAACGCGCCCGCCGCCCACCGTTTGTCGGACCTTCCCACGCCGTTGTCGCCCCCCATCCGCCGGACCTGCCTACCTGCCCACAGCCGGCTGAGAAATCAGGTTTAGTTTTCTAATTTGTTTTTTAAAATTTTAAATTGATGTCTATGGACATCAAGAAAAATGTATTTTCTCTTTCAGCAATTTGTTTTTCATATACTTGCTAATTGGTTACTGTTTTTAATTGCTTAATTATATCTTTGTAGGCTTGTGGACAATAATAATTTATCTATCCTATACATAAAAATACTGTGAGTTCCTCCTCTGCAGATATGGTTCTTTTAATATATAATAAAAATAAATTGTTTACTTATGGGGTTTTAAAATTTCAAATATTGTTTATCCCTATACTCTAAATCTAGTTTTGGTTGTGATAATGGTATGGTTCCACTTGGATTGGTTATTTGGCCTGAACAATTGTATTAGAAGAATTGTTTATCTTATGAATTTTATACCCCAATGGTGCAATTTTGTTCTATTTTTCTTTAGTTTTTTTTGACAAGTATAGATGTGTGTTACTATCCCCTTCAGTGATTTTTCTTTTAACCTCTCATGGAATATAATTAATCTTTAGACTGCCCTTTGTTTTCTTTTCCCTCGTCCATCTTAACACTTCGACTCAAGTTCCAGAAATATTCATTTGTTGAGCTTATTTATTGTTTACAACTGCCTAATAATCTGTCCACATTAATCATGGTCGGTCTTATAATGGTTGTGCATGACTTGTCCTTCATTATTTTGGTATACACAACTATTACTCATCGTCCTAAATTTTGTATCAACTGCCTCAATGTTGGTGTCTAATGCATACCACCATACTGTTGTTTTGTTATAGATAGGTACTTGGGAGTTGGACATAGAAAAACGATAATGCAACTGTTTTCCTTTAAATAACAAAGTATCATTTTGGTAGGTTGCTTGTCGTTATTTTGCTAAAATTTGAGCAAACCTATTATCACGTCAGAGATAATTCACAACGTAAACAAAGATATTTCAACAAGAAAACACAAATGACAAATGACTTATTTTAATGACAAAACCACCATAACATGGACCTGGAATAATTCACAAAGATACTTCACAAAGTAAACACAAATAATAAAAGAAATACTACTATGATAATACACCAGTAAACACAAATGAAACAAAGACTGATTTATTTTATAATCAAAAGTGCACTGTTGGAAAATCCACAAACAACAATATTGCTCCAATGTATCTAAATTAATAATGTTTGAACCAAAATAAACCGCTAAATCTTTTTTTTAAACACTGTTAAACTTTCATGGTAACAAGTTAAACATTCTGATGCTCACTTGTTATGATAACATCTACGCGAGATTGAAATATAATCATCACGAACTTGAGGCAATGACAAATCAAACAAAGAAATTATAAACCATGACAAATAGTTACAAAGATCCATTGAAATCGCAAAGATTATTATGCAGATAAAAAAACATAAATCAAAACATTAACATAAACAAGCCAACTTATAAAAAACATACACTGAAAGTAGTATGCACACAAGCCAATCATATTTGATATGATATAACATATACTTTGTAATCTTATTCGGTTGTTAAAGGCATTTTACTTTATCTACATGGTGTTGTTATATTAAATGTGGTAAACCCATAGTTTTGAGCAATGCTTTTAGAATCATGATGGTGATCATGCTAATGAGATCTAAATTATAGATAGCTCACAAACTAAAATTGTTCCTAATCGTTGGATTACTAAAAAGGGGATTAGTGAATCCGGATAGATTAGTACATACGTTGCTTGCTCTTATGAAGAGGATGATTGATCTCATAATCATTTATGTGGAGACACTAAAGCAAGTATGTAGGTGCTTATTAGAGAATAAGTTCACTGAACGTGGCTCGCTAAGGAATACCTAATGGAGTTTTACTCGTCTGTCAATAGGAATTCCTCTAGTGATAGTAGTACAAGTGATCCTTGGACTTGAGATCATCATAGTATCTTGTGTATGATGAGTTATACTTTGACATGTCCCTTAAGACCTTTAGGGTATATCAAAGGGTATGATTGGGTATAATAAGTTATACATGGAGATAGGTGAATGATCAACAAAGAATCTACCACTTCTAGTAAAAGGAGAGAATGTCCTATATGATTCGATAAATGACGACTCAGAAGTCTTTGGCCAAAGCAGAATGAAATTAGAAAAAAGTTTCTAATTTACATTAATCGGAGTTGTGCATTTGAGAATCGAAATACATATAATTAAATAAAATAAGACTTGACAGTAATTTCATGTCTTATATTTAATTGGGATATTGTATGGTAGAAGGATTGAATTGTATGGTAACTATTCACTGAAAGGTTCTTTTGTGATTAATGTTGAAATCTATATTATCTGGAAAGTCGTTGATCGCTAAAGGGACTTACCCTTATTGTAGAATAAATATTATTTATTTAAATAAATTAAATAGTTTAATTTATTTATTTAAATAAGATTAGAATTGTTCTAATTGATTTATTCACAACCGGTTTAATATGGAGAACCTAAAGGGTCACACCGCAAAAGAAAAATATTTATTTAAAAAGTAAATGACATAATTGTAATAATAAGTTAAGTGTATTTAATTTAATCTATGGATATAGAATAAATTAAATAGCTTAATATTTATTATTTAATATTTTAGAAATATTAAATATAAATTAATAAGAGAAGTCTTATTATTATTATTATTATTACTATTACTATTATTTAATTCCTAATGGGGATTGAGAATTAATTAATAGAAGTACTCTCTCATAAATTACTAATTGGATTAGGAGTTTAATTAATTAAAGAAGTTTAATTAAAATAAAAACCCTAATCCTAAATAGTTTAGGAGGGTTCCCTATATCTATAAATAAGAGGAGTCTTATCATGATTTAGGGTTAGACAGTCAGACTGTTAGACAGTTACACACTCTTCCATGAGAATTGAAGAGAGAGACTACTTGCAATTTCTATAGAGATAGAAACTAGGGTTTTGTCAACACCCATCTTCTTGAACAACTATTATTCCTTGGTGGATCACCTCTAGAGACCAAACACTTGGGTGGCTAACGTTGATCAAAGGAAGAAATTTAATCGGTGGAATTCAAGGAGAACGCGAAAGAGTTGGAGGTGAATTTGTACCCGAGGAAGCACGGTTCTACGAGGGTATAATTTCTTAATCTCTATCTCTTTCGTTTAATTGATAATTGAGCACATGGATGATCATGGTGATGGTTTGTATGAAAATTTTAAAATCCGTTTTATCGCGCTTCCGCACTATTTATGTAATTTGATTGCATGTTCGCGCTATATACAAACATAACAGTGGTATCAGAGCCTAGCATTGTGCTAATTATTGATTATGATGATTTCATATTTGTATGATATGCGATTGGATCAAAATTTTTGGGCAGAACCTGTTTTTTCTGAATCTTCTACGCGGCGCAGCTATGCCGGCTCCAGTTCATTCTGGAGCGCAGCTGCGCCCGAACCCAGAAAATCTTTTTTGGGGTTCAGCGCAGCTGCGCCGTTTCCCAGTTCATTCTGGGCGCAGCTGCGCCGGACAGCAGAATCCAGAAAAATAATTTATTCTTCAATTAAAATAAATGGTTTATTTAATTGATATAAATTAAGAATAAAGGAGTTTATTCACATATGGAATAGGATTCCATGTTTCCTAGAATAAAGGAGTTTATTCACATATGGAATAGGATTCCATGTTTCCTTAAAAATAAATATGTTTATTTTGATAAGGAATATGATTCAACATATTTTATTTCTCCAACAATTTTAAGTTAAAATAAAAGAGTTTGTTTTGAACTTGAAATTGGATTCCATGTTAATTGAAATAAAATAGTTTATTTTGATTTAGAATTTGATTAAAAATAAAGGAGTTTATATTTATTCAAAATTGGATAAAATAAAATAAATAAGTTTATTATGATTTAAATTTTGATTAAAATAAAGGAGTTTATTTTTGTTTCAAAATTGGATTTCTACTAAACTTTTAATTGCCCATTAATTGATATCAATGTATATATGGAATGGTTTTATTATTCATGAGATGAATGTTATTTATTGATACATATGGAGATATGTATGATAATAAATAGGGATTTATTATGGAGTACTGACCAATGTGTGATTGGATTTATTTTAGTGGATGCTTGAATGAATGAGTTTTTATAAATGGGGTCTGCGTACCTCGTCTTCTCTAATTTTTCTTAATGTAAATTCTATATCCCTCCTATGTACTTCCCCTTGACTGCTGATCAAGGTTTCTATTTATTGTAAATAGTTATGTAATAGGTTTAGTTAGAATTACTTGAAGAATTGGAGACAAAGGAGCAAGGAGCGCTTGAAGACCCGTTTGTAATGGAGTCTGGGTTTAAATGTAATAGTTATATTTAAATTTAATTATTGCACCCTAGGTTTGACCTTTTGGTTCACTTGGTGGCTCTAGTGAACCAAACTAGAATAAAAGTCCATAATCAATCGGGTAGAATATAGTATTCTATATGTGCATGCTTACTATGTATATATTATATATTATACAACATGCTTCGCATGTTAAATAATATGACGCGTATTTTATATATATATGTGCATGCGCGCTAAACAAGATGAGACAAATAATAACAAACCCCTCAAAGTAATTATATTAAGTCCTAAGCGTTCAAAGATATTTGGAATATCGAACGTCGCCTTCTAGCATGGTAAAACAATAGAGTATTAAATATTTAATATGAGTTTGTTGTGTCACCACAAGGTAAGTATTAAATATTTAAGATGTTGTCTACCTATTTATTTATATATCGTTTGTTGTGTCATCACAAGGCTATATACATTTGAAATGAGATCCTTATTCTCACTTGCAAATCTTTAATTAGAATTGCCGAACTATATATTGAGGGTAATATAGTTTGATGAAAATAGTGGGAGATACCAATTTAAAATAAAGACCTAATTTATTTTGGTAATTAATTAAGAAATGAATGTATGCTAAAATATTGTTAAATTACAAATTCATTTACAGAATTTTACAATGTCTAATTTACTGCGGAGCATATTAGATGCTAATTAACCGGACCAAATTAAACGGACTGGTTAAGAAATTTCAGAATAGTTCTCAAGGCTGAAAAGCTATCTTATGTCCTTAATACGCTTATCCCTGCAATGGTTGCAGACAATGCCTTTGAGGAAGAGATTGCTACTTTTAGAAAATGGCAAGATGATACACAGTTGGCTTAATGCATCATGTTCGCATCCATGAGTAACGAGCTTCAGCGTCAACATGAAACTATAGATGCTCCTACTGTACTCCGGCACCTTCAAGGAGTTGAATGGTGAGGAAAGTAGGACTATTAGATATCAGATATCTAAGGAACTCTTCCGATCTAGAATAACCGATGTCATTACAGTATAGACAAATATCCTCAAAATGATCAATCTGATTGAACAATTGGGACAACTGGGTTTTAATGGATGGAGAGTTGATCCAAGATTTGATCTTGCAATCACTTCCGGACTCTTTCTCACAAATTGTTGTGAATTTTCACATGAACAAGCTATATGTTAGCCTGCCTGAGTTGCTTAAACATGTTAAAAACTGTAAAGAGTCACTTTCCAACCAAGAAAGACCAAGTTTTACTGGTAGATGATTCTTCCAGGAAGCGAAAGAGGGCCAAAGGATCTTCTTAAAAGAAGAACAATTCAAAGAAGGTAAATGGAAAGGCAAAAACAAAGGACAATAAGAACAAGACTGATGCAGATAGCAAAGGAGTTTGCTTCCACTACAATAAACCTGGATACTGGAAAGGAAAACTGTAAAGAGAATCTTACAGAGGGTAACCAGAAGAAGCTTAGTGAAGCTTCGGTTACAGATATAGGTTTGTTCATGATTGAAATAAATTTTTCTATAAGTCAAAGGTTCTACTTAGGTATTGGATATCGGCTATAGTTCTCACATATGCAATCCAATGCAGAGACTAAGCAGAAGTAGAAAGCTAAACAAAGAGTAAGTAAGCTTACGTGTGGAGAATGGAGCAATGGTTGCTACATTAGCCGTAGAAACTTATAGTTTAGCATTGCCTACAGGCAAGTCTATTAAGTTAATAAGTTGTTATTATGTTCCAGTTGTCATTAGAAACATTAGAACTTTCGTTGTTGGACAAGGAAAGTTCTGGTATTATATTTAAGAACAATTGTTGTTCTATTTATAATGATAATGTTTTGTTTGAAACTGAAAGATTACTTGATAGACTTTGTATACTTGACTTACATGAAAAATAATTTTACAAATTGAACAAACTAGTAAAAGAAAAGGGGATGGTCATTCAAAGAGTTGAATGTGTGTATTTGATGAAATACAAGTCTGAATCATTTGAAATGTTCAAAGAATTCAGAAGTGAAATAAATTGACAAAGTATTAAGATTCTTTGATCAGATCGAAGAAAGAATACTTGTGCAATGAGTTTCTAAATCATCTCAAAATAGTATTTTCTCATAATGGACACCTCCTAGTACGCAATAATTGATTGGTGTATCAAAAAGGAGAAATTGTACCTTGTTGGACATGGTGCAGTCCATGATGATTTTTACCGACATTCTAGTATCCATCTGGGGTTATACCCTAGAAATGGCTGCATATCTACAAAATAAGGTAACCTCAAAAATCTAGTCCCAAGACTCCATAAAGGTTATGGATAGGGATGATTCCTATTCTTAAGTATGTTAAGATAAGGAGTTGTCCAGCTTATGCGAAAAGGTTTTAACGATAAGTTTGGGACAAAATATGACAAGTGCAGATTTGTGGGATATCCTAAAGGATGTTTAGGATATTATTACCATAATCTTACACGCTGCCTTCTTAGATAAAAGTGTTTATCATTGAAGGAGCTAGTGGGAGGGTAATAGATCTTGAAGGAGTTCAAGAACCACAAAGCACTTTAAGTTGAACCGAGGAACCTATAGATAGACCTATTGTACCACAAGCGAATCGTAAATCTGGAAGAGTATCGAAGATACCTGGGAGGTATGGATTCATCATAGAGGATGATGATGAGGTACGCATCATAGAGGATGATGATCTAGTTATATACGATGAGGCTATGAGTAGAAGACACTCAGAGAAATGGCAGATGGCCATAAAATCCAGAATGGACTCCATGTATGAGAACCAAGTATAGACTCTGGTTACTCCACATAAGGGCATAGTGCCTAGAGGGTGAATATGGGTCTTTAAGAGAAAGACTGGGGCAAATGGCAAGGTAGAGACCTATAAGACCAGACCTGTTTAAAAGGTTTTTTCAAGTCAATGAGTTGACTGTAATAAAACCTTATTATCGATAATGCTCAAGTCCATTTGGATTTTGCTTGTGATTACAGTTTATTACGAAATCTGGCAAAATGGATGTGGAGACGTCATTCCTCAATGAAGACTTGAGGAGAATGTATGTATGATACAGCCAGAGGAATTTGTTTCAAAGGTTGAAGCAAATCGTGTTTTAAGCTATAATGATCCATTGATGGATTGAAGCAAGCTTCTCAAAGATGGAACATTCGTTTTGATGAGACAATCAAAAGAGTTTGATTTTATCAAAAAGGATAATGAACCTAGTGTTTACAAAAGGGTCAGTGGGAGCGCTGTGACATTCTTGGTATTATATGTAGATATACTACTGATAAGGAATAACACACCAATGCTACAATCAGTAAAGATAAAATTGTCTAAACATTCCTCCATGAATGACTTGGGAGGAACATCCTATAAATTGGGGATATAAATCTATATAGATAGATTTAAAAGGATGTTCGGCTTGACCCAAGGAATGTATATTCATTCGATGTTAAAGGCGTTTAGCATGGCAAACTCCAAGAGAGGTCTCATGATGATGAGCCATGGAGTGTATCTCTCTAAAATTGTCTCCAATTAAAAGAGAGATCGCATGAGTTACTATCATGTATGCAGTGAATATACAAGGCCTGATGTTGATTAGTCATATTCTGGAGAAGTTCACTGTAAGTCAGTGAAAAACATCTTTAGGTACTTAACCGGTACTGAAAATGTGATCATGATTCGTGGTAGGTCTGAATAAAAACTAGAGGGCTTAACAGACTCAAGTTTTTCAGACTGACCAAAACGATAACAAATCCACTTTAAAGTAAATCGTTACCTTGAAAGGTGGTGCAGTGAATTGGAAAAATTCCAAACAACAAAGAGTTGTTAGTTTAGTGACAAAGACAAAGTATATAGCTGTAAATAAAGCTGCAAGTTTGATTGTTTGGATGAAAAGTTCATTACAGAACTAGGAATAGTTCCTAAGTCTCATCTTAGATTCAAACATGTGTTGCGGCACTTTCATTTGATTAGTGGAATCATTGAAAGAGGAGAAGTTACTATAGAGATAGTGGACTCTCAAGAACGACATTGCATATCCATTTACTGAAGCTTTATCCAAACAGCAGGATGATCGTCACTTATAGAAGAAGGGTATTAGATACCATGACGATTGGCTTTAGTGCAAGTGGGAGAGTGAAAGTAATATGCACACAAGCCAATCATATTTGATATGATGTAGCATATACTTTGCAATCTTATTCGGTTGTTAAAGGCATTTTACTTTATCTACATGGTGCTGTTATATTAAATGTGATAAACCCATAGTTTTGAGCAATTCTTTTAGAATCATGATGGTGATCATGCTAATGCGATCTAAATTCTAGATAGCTCACAAACTAAAATCGTTCCTAATCGTTGGATTACTAAAAAGGGGATTAGTGAATTCGGATAGATTAGTACATACGTTGCTTGCTCTTATGAAGAGGATGATTGATCTCATAATCATTTATGTGGAGACACTAAAGCAAGTATGTAGGTGTTTATTAGAGAATAAGTTCACTGAACGTGGCTCGCTAAGGAATACCTAATGGAGTTTTACTCGCCTGTCAATAGGAATTCCTCTAGTGATAGTAGTACAAGTGATCCTTGGACTTGAGATCATCATAGTATCTTGTGTATGATGAGTTATACTTTGACATGTCCCTTAAGACCTTTAGGGTATATCAAAGGGTATGATTGGGTATAATAAGTTATACATGGAGATAGGTGAATGATCAACCAAGAATCTACCACTTCTAGTAAAAGGAGAGAATGTCCTATATGATTCGATAAATGACAACTCAGAAGTCTTTGGCCAAAGCATAATGAAATTAGAAAGGAGTTTCTAATTTGCATTAATCGGAGTTGTGCATTTGAGAATCGAAATACATATAATTAAATAAAATAAGACTTGACAGTAATTTCATGTCTTATATTTAATTGGGACATTGTATGGTAGAAGGATTGAATTGTATGGTAACTATTCACTGAAAGATTCTTTTGTGATTAATGTTGAAATCTATATTATTTGGAAAGTCGTTGATATCTAAGGGGGCTTACCCTTATTGTAGAATAAATATTATTTATTTAAATAAATTAAATAGTTTAATTTATTTATTTAAATAAGATTAGAATTGTTTTAATTGATTTATTCACAATCGGTTTAATATGGAGAACCTAAAGAGTCACACCGCAAAAGGAAAATATTTATTTAAGAAGTAAATGACATAATTGTAATAATAAGTTAAGTGTATTTAATTTAATCTATGGAGATAGAATAAATTAAATAGCTTAATATTTATTATTTAATATTTTGGAAATATTAAATATAAATTAATAAGAGGAGTCTTATTATTATTATTATTATTATTATTACTATTACTATTATTTAAATCCTAATGGGGATTGAGAATTAATTAATAGAAGTACTCTCTCATAAATTACTAATTGGATTAGGAGTTTAATTAATTAAAGAAGTTTAATTAAAATAAAAACCCTAATCCTAAATAGTTTAGGAGAGTTCCCTATATCTATAAATAAGAGGAGTCTTATCATGATTTAGGGTTAGACAGTCAGACTGTTAGACAGTTACACACTCTTCCATGAGAATTGGAGAGAGAGAGAGAGTACTTGCAATTTCTATAGAGATAAAAACTAGGGTTTTGCCAACACCCATCTTCTTGAACAACTATTATTCCTTGGTGGATCACCTCTAGAGACCAAACACTTGGGTGGCTAACGTTGATCAAAGAAAGGAATTTAATCGGTGGAATTCAAGGAGAACGCGAAAGAATTGGAGGTGAACTTGTACCCGAGGAAGCACGGTTCTACGAGGGTATAATTTCTTAATCTCTATCTCTTTCGTTTAATTGATAATTGAGCACATAGATGATCATGGTGATGGTTTGTATGAAAATTTTAAAATCCGTTTTATCGCGCTTCCGCACTATTTATGTAATTTGATTACATGTTCGCACTATATACAATCTCTACATAGTTGAATGCCCTACATAGCTGAATGCCTTACATAGTTGAATGCCCTACATAGCTGAATGCCCTACATAGCTGAATGCAACGATATATGCCCGCACTCTTTAGTATAGCCTTATTCTCAGCATTCCCGAGGATCTCGTCGGTCCAATGTTGCCATCCCTGAAGGCGGCTAGATGAGTCAGACAGGAAGCGAAAGGGACTGAAAGGGTATTCTTGTTTCTCTATGCAAATGCGGGGAATGCGACCGGAATGGGAGAAGTCGTCCCAACCTCCGCAAGCCGCAACATAAAGAAACAAGCCTTCTTTCTCTGATGAAGGAAAAGTTGTGCGATCGTAAATCCGGACTTGCCTTCAAAAAAGTGTCAAAAGCCCCAAGAAAAGGGAGCCTTTCCCTAATCATTGACGGAGGGAGTTACCCTGAAAGTTTTCAAGTCTTCAGAGCATCCGGTAGACGAGGCCTGTAAGTAATAAAATCTCCACATAAGGGTACTAAGGATATCAAGTAAAGCATATAAACTTGAGTATACTTACCATGGCAAGGGGAGAATCTGAGATTTGCACTTGAGAATACCTGAAAAGAAGAAGAAATAAAGTCAGAGAAGGATCAAAATCACAATTATGAAAGAAAAATAAGATTTGAAATTTTTCCAAAAAACTTCGGACAGCCAAAATGCATCCTTCGGAGCCATTTTTTGGATTATTTTGATATATGTCATGGCTGTTGGCTATAACTTTTGAAGTACTCGTCGATACGGTCGTTTTGATATATTATAGGCCCCGAGACTCCAAACGGAACAAAAGTTATGGTCAAAACAGTGATCGCGATTTTCAATGTTCAATTTTTTGGGTGACATTTTTTCCTAGGGTTTGGCCCTCCTAGGGTTCGGCCCCCTAGGGCGCGGACATGCAAAAAAAAAAATTGGCTCAATTTTTCCTAGGGTTCGCCCCCCCTAGGGTTCAGCCCCCCTAGGGTTCGGCCTATTACAAAAAAAAATGATTGGCTTAATTTCCCTATAGGGTTCGGCCCCCTAAGGTTCGCCCCCTAGGGTTTGGCCACCTATAGGGTTCGCCCCCCTAGGGGGATTTCTTTTGTGTACCTTGGAAATTCTGATGCTCCACAAATTAATTTTTCGGAACGGATGCTTCTTTGTCGTAATAAATATTGTGTTTTTCTTTATTATCCGAGGGAACCCTACCGAGATATAATCCATTAACGGGGCTCAGAAGACACAAGAAAAGTTACAATAACCTGAAAAGAAAAGTAGGAGAAGCAAGTCATGAAGAAGTTCAGAAGAAATACTCAAATAAACTGAAAAAATTAATGAAAGAAAAAGAAGAAGGAAGGATGATCCTATAGGGTTCAACCCTTAGGATTCGGCCCTATAGGGGTAGAATTGCTTTCTTACCTCTTTCCCAAGATGAGGAACGTTTGCTTGACAACTTCTTGGTGACCTTCAAACTTGAAGGAGGAGAGAAAATTCCAAGACAAAAAAATTACACGATAAAAAGAAAAGCCTAAGTTACTTGGGAGATGTATATATTCAAACTGCACGCTTGTAATAGCAAAGGAAGCAACATTTATTTTCCTCTTAAGGAAGATTTCGAAATATACAGATAAGTTTATTTGAGCTTATTTTTAAATAAACATATATATTTTCGAAATTTGTTTAGATTTGGTATTTTAATGGAATTTCGAAAAAAAAAAATATATATATATATATATATATATATTTGATATCTGATATTTTATTCCTAACCAAAAGAAAATTTTCGAAATTAGTATATATATATATATTGAATATTTGATTTTCTTAAGGAAAAAGATCTTGCTTTATAAAATTTTAATAAAGGAAGATTTTGTTTCCAAATAATAAAATAAGATTTGATTATTGGATTTTATTTAGTGATATCTGATGATCTTCCTTGTTTTAATTCTCAGAAAATAAGGAAATAAATATTGAGAAAAATGAGGAAGCTTTCAGATGATCTACCAAGAGGTTTAAGGAAGAGCCCTTCTAGGTCTTGCCTCCCTAGGGTTTAACCCTAATGGTTTGGCCCCTAGGAGTTCCCTCTTCTAGAATTCTTGTGTTCAAGACTTGGACAAGTGGATTCACACAAAATCATTCAAAAGCTTGGAGTATTTTGCATGAGCGTCTCTCGGAAATCGTGACTCTCGCGCAGGGGGCAAATGTGGGCCCAAATGCATATTAGGGTTCACATGACCTAATTGAAATAAAAATACAAATTAGGGTTTATAAAAGCCTAATTAAATGTATAAATTAGGGTTCATGTGACCTAATTAAATGTACAGATTAGACGAAAATAAATGTGCTAGACCCGGGGAAGTCTCCACGTGTTCCAAGGCAGAAGACTCGTGGATGCGACCCATTTTGGGAATTGATTGAGGGATTGGATTGGTGGCTAGAAGAACAGGGTAATTTGGGCATTACTTTGATGATTAAAGGGCATTTCTGGAATTTTCCCTTTAAAAACATAATTAAAGGGTATTTCGGGAATTTTCCTTACAACATGTGTCTGGCATGTGACTATTTTTCAGGAAAGCTCTATAAATAGCCCCTCTATTCTAAGAAAAGGGGATGTCTCTAAAGATATTACACTTAGACTCTTAGAAGGTCATTACATTTGGAACTCTCTCCCAACTTGAAGACTCAAGAAGGCTCTTGGAATCCCTGCTACCCTAACCAGGTTTCTGGATTCTGAGAGTTCTGTCACGTGTCATTGGAGTAATTGCCCACCTGTTCTTCTCCCCTCTTCAATCAATCAATCAATTATGTGCTCTTCGTGGATTTCTCTCCTCTCCAGCCAACACGAAATCCTAACCCTAGCAAGACGTAATTTCCTTGCCCACAAAATCTAATGATAATTCTATCACGTTGAGTTAATTATATATTCCACGTGCAGAGGCGGCGACACCATACACAATTATTGAATACTCCCTCGGTCCCAAATTAGGATGACTCAAAGACAATTTTTACACAGATTTAGAATGACTCAAAGATAATTTTTACACAGATTTAGAATGACTCAAAGATAATTTTTACACAAATTAATTAAGATAATCAAATAATTAAGGGAGAGTATTATTAAATCATTCAAATCTAATTTATTTTCACCCACTCATTTATGATATGAGTGATTCACTATTTAACTAAGATATATAGTTAAGGACAAATTAGTCCATGCAAAAATTTATCTAATTGACTTGTTTACTTTTGGCTCCATTTAATTTGTTTCAAGTAAAATATTTTTCAGAGAATGTTTTTTGAATTTTTTAATGTTTAGCATGTCAAGGAAAATATGGTCAACTGTAAAACAATTTTTGGTCAACGGAAAACTCTTTCTTTAGCTTAAAAAATAATTTACGAATTTGAGATTCGTAAGTCATTTTTCAAAAAAGCTGTCTAACTATGTCTCTCAACAATAAGTTTTAGTTTTTATTCTCTTTCTATTTTTTCATCTCTTTCTAGCAAATTAAGTTTTTTCTCAATTAATTCAATTACTTTTTTCATATCTATATCTCTTATTAACATCTAAGCTATCAAATTTGGTAATATTGCTCTCCTTTTTCAATCCTATTTCATCAAATTTTTTTCTCTTTAGAAAAAAATATTGATCTGGTAATATTTATTTATTTGTTATAATGCGGCTATTAAAAAAAGGAGACAAAATACACTAAATTTTTTATTTAATTAATTCATGTAGAGAAGATGGTGATCTTTTCCATTCCACTTTTAGTTTAACAAATAAACAAGGGAAAATAAGTCATTTTCATTGAAAACAATTTTCTTGAAAAATATTTTCCAGAAATTATCTTCTGGCAAAGGTTTTCCATGTAACAAACGGAGCCTTAGTCATGTTTTTGGAGACAAAATTTTTTATCACTTAAATTAATTTTTCTTTTGGGAACGGAGGCAGTAATAATTAGTTGAATTTGTTTCTTTCACATATTCTATACTACAAGAGAAGTACGAGGGGTGCAAATTTTACTCGCCAGATGTAGAAAAGCTAGCATGTTTATAACTTTCAAACTTTTGGAAATGATGGATAAAAGTTAAAACTATTAATATCTATATATAAACCAGAAATGGTCAAATATTCATGTAATCAATTATCTGTGGTTGTATCGAAAGGAACAACTGTGGAAATTTCTTTAATTACTCGACCCAACTTTTTTGGTGAAAATCTTTTGATTATTCTTGGCCACGACTTGTCCCAAGAGTCGCCTTATGATTAAAAAAAATATTAACTTTTTGGTGAAATATTATTAAATTTAATATTAATAGAAATTAATTTAATTTAAAACAAAATAATTATACAAATTATAAATTATTTAAAGAGTAGTACTACTTACAAGATCATGTTTAAAATTTAAATGAATCACTTCAATTTTTAAATATTAAAATATTTCAAATTAATATTAAAAAGTTAAATTTGATTCCTATATTTTGGAAGAGAGAAAGTATCATTTTTCAAAAAGACAAAAAAAATCACTTTCACACAGATAGAAAAAAGAAATTATATATATGTATATAGAGAGAGAGAGAGAGAGAGAGAGAGCGCGAGAGAGAGAGAGAGAGACAAAAGTAAAGTAAGGCGGCAATAGCATTCAAACCTTTCATACCCAAAATCTTTTAATCTTTTTCTTTTTCCTTTTCATCTAAGAAGCAAATTTGGCATACACGTTGAAACCATGGAAGTTGTCTATTCAGAATTTGGAAGACTATTAGATATATAAAACAAATTCATTAAAAACAAACGATACTATATTAATATCAAATAACTAGGCCAAAGTCAAAAAAGCAATAATTGTGAAGATAAACATGAAAAATCCACAGCTAATTAAAGGTTCAATATTATTGAGATCACAGAGAGCCATATAGTATAGGAAATTGATGGTTTAGTTGATTACAAGTTGGTTTTTAATTATCGATTAGAAATGAAGAAAAATTATAGTTATGCTGCTCAAAAAATTCGGTTTTTTCGGTTTTTTACCGAACCGGTTAATACCAATACCGGCGCTATTGGTTTTTTTCGGTATCAGTTTTTTCGGTACCGATTTTTCGGTATTTTAACACTTTTCGGTATCGGTAGCGGTAATAAATTTTTTAAATTCGATAAAAACCGAAATACCGATCAGAATATCACTCCCCAAAATACAGGAGTTGACTGGCCTTGACATAATTTTTTGAAATCTGTTGCATATTTAATGATATCCGCAGTCCTTGGCATGTGGTATTGTGTGCTCTATCTATCCACTAGAGTGTCTCCTTCATGTTGAATTACACAAAATTACGTACAGATACAAGCATTTTTTGTTTACTCGGTATTTCTTTGTAGTTTGACGTCATGCTCCGTTGATTCAAGTTGGTTGTTAGTAAATTTAATCTTTCTTTCCCTCAAGTCACTTGATTTATTTATTTATTTTGTTCACTCAGCATTTCATGGTGGTTGAATAAATATGTGGAAAGACTTGTGCAACATAAGAATAATATTACAGCACCCTTTCCTTAATATTACTTGATAGTTGGCGGTGTATAGAAATTCCAAGGAAAGAAAATTATGCTTCATTCGGTTGCCATAAACCTAAAGCCTAGAAAATACTTAATATTTACTGAATCTCTTCTTCACATTATTATTAATCTACTTCAACAAAAAGTTGAAGAAATAAGCAATAATACACTACAATGATTTCTTAGTTTAAAAAAAATTGTTAATATATAAAAAAAATTATTTAATTATTATTAATAATTATATATATTACCATGCGGTATAACCGAAAATCGAACCAAAAAAACCGGTACCGATTTTGTACCGAACCGATACCGAAACTGGTAATTCGGTACCGGTACCGGTTCTTACTTTTTCGGTACTTTCGGATCGGTATCGGTTCGGTATTTTCGGTACCGATTCGGTTTTTTACCGATGAGCACATGTAAATTTTGCTCAAGTGCTCTTCATCATGAACAATATTGCAGATAGATAATACATGCAAGGAGAGAACTGATCAGCAAAGTAATTAAAGCCTCACTCATGATACAAAAGGAAGATAAATAAATCTACTAAAATGATGGCATAAGTATATACTTACACAATAACACACTCCCTCCGTCCACAAAATGATGGCATAATAAAGATAAAAATAGCTCACACAAGTATGGCACAAGTACAAATATGAGACATAAATAGTTGAGTGGGGTTTACAATAAATTAATATAATTGAAACTTATTTTATATTTTCTATAATTTATTCTTTTAATTTGCACAAAAGTTGTACTTATATATGTCCTCTTTTGGTGGATAGAGAAAACGAATATAGGGGGAATGCCTTGTTATTTATACCACCTAGGGATGGTAATTTGCCCCGTCTCCACAGTGATTTTCACTTTTTGCCTCAAATGGAGGCGGTGATTTTAACTTTGACCGGGAATGAGATCGAGGATGAAGAATCATCGAATGTTATTTATAGGAATGGGGAGTGGATGATATTTGCTCTCCTCGCTCCATTCTTCGCCCCAAACCCACCCCCGAATAGTTATATATTAATTAAATTAATATTTATACCATTATATATTACATAATTAAAATATGTGTTCTTGTGTGTATATTTTATTTTTTTTAATTTTATCATGTATATGCTGATATATGATTAATTTTCATATATGTATTATTATAAACATAACTAATAATAGAATTTTTATTTATTTAAAAATTCACAAAATATTAATTCCTGCGATAATTTAAATTTTCCATAAATTTTAAATTCCCTGTGAAGATAGGGATGATTATTAAGTTTTAAGACCCATAAAGAATGGGATGAACATAGAAAATTTTTATAAAAGCAGAAATGAGGCACACCCTCATCCCGCCCCACTCTATTGTCATTCCTAATACCACCACCCGAGTGGTGCCATTTTTTTTTCTTCTAGTAATCGGGTCAGATGCTAACATTATTTTGATATTTGATTGGCTATCTTCTGTTAGTATATACTCCCTCCATCCCACAAAAATTGATTTAATTTAATTTTTTCAATCAAATTAATTATTTTTGTAATTAAAAATTAATTATAGTATTTTTTAATAAATATAGGTGGAGAAATTATAATCACAAAAAATTATCTCCAATTTACTACAAACTCTAATTTTTATAAATTTAAAAATATAAATACATATACTTAATTCTTTATTTTAAGATTAGTTTGATTAAAAAAGTTAAACTAAATCAATTTTTAAAATTTTTAAGGGATGGATGGCGTAAAAGTTAAGGTTCTCAAGTACTCTAGTTATAAACTTATAATGGTGTAATGCTCTACGTAAACTATTATTAAGTCCAACCAATTAGTCTACACTTTCAACACATTTCGGTAAATCTAAGAAGAATCACTTACAGACATTTCTTCAGTACATCATCAATATTCCATTTTCAATTAACAACTTTGAAACAGACAGATGGATATATACAACTAATCGTCTTTTTTAAGTGCATGAAAATGTACCTAATTAAATCCTAATCATCAATCAAGAACAGTTAATTACGATATATATATATATATATATATATATATATATATATATATATATATATATATATATAACCCCCCCCCCCCTCTTGTTTTCATCAACTGGTAAGCATTAGATACTTCTTCTATGACTTAATAGGAGAAATGAGGGTGATGGAAAACGGATCGGGTTCTAACGGATAAGTGATGCAACCCTACCTTTACCTAAAAGCCAAACCCTGATCATAAAGGAGGTCAAGAAATTGTTTTTGAGAAATCCATTAATGAGAAAAAAAAATGGGAGAAAATTATACTCCTTCCGTCTCCAAAAGGATGAGTAAATTATAATTTACACACATGTTAAGAAAAGTAAAAATATAAGAAATACATTAAAAAAAGTTTCAAATTTGTCTTTATTAGCCCCACAAGATTATATAAAGTGATTGATACTTTTGTTTTATTATACTAATAGACCTCACTAAATGATTTAATTACATTTCACTTTATGTACTTTATCTCATCTTTTTGGGAACAAAAAAATTTATTCATTTAATCATCTTTTTGGAGACGGAGGGAGTAATATTTTATTAACTCTTCAAAGCAATTGAATTTTTTTATTTATGATCCACCATATTGTTTTTTATTTTTCGCCTTTCCTGAAAATGAGTATTGAAAATAAAGGGGCTCCTCAATTAATCACTTTCTTTATTTATCTATTCTCATATCTACTTATAATTTTCTATCTCCATTTTTTCTATATTTATTTCTGAAATATAATATTAGTTATCTTTTAAAGATTATTCCCAAAAAACTTTTAGTGAAACAACGAATAGGTAGAAAATTTTCAGCAGTACCACAATGCAATTAGATTTTATGATTTACCGCACACATTTTGTGATTCTAACACTAATTATTTTTATTGTTACTTACTTTTTTTTCTTTTTTCTTAGAATATATACTATTCAAACATATGAATTTACACAGTACAAGAATAAATTGACTGTTAAACTCTCTCGCTTGGACTTTTCTCACGAATTGAATTTGAACCAATCAAGTTACTTGCCCTTTAGTAAATAATGAGTGGGTTTGTCGTCCTCCTCATTATAGTCCTCCTAAAATAAATAGTATTTCGTGGGAATACATTCTGTCTTTTTTATCACTATCATTTATGGTCTAGTTACTTACTTGCATAGTAACACTTGTTAATTAATTAAGCTACTCGATCAATTTTGGACTAAAATGACATTTTTTTTATAAACTAAATAATCCTATGAAGAAATTTCAAATCCGTGTCAGATGATAATGTTTTTATTTTTATTTCGTTATGGCCTCAAATTTGTCTGTTTGACTTATCAACTATGTTATAAAATTATGAAATTAGCCTGTTTGTTTCTTAGTCTAATAAAATTTATTTATTTTAATGAGAAAGTTGTTATTAGTTTATGACAAGTTTGACGATATTTGATTAATAGATTAGGTAGCATTCCCTGTTCTGGATCTTCTAGATCAATAAACTGATTGACTAACTAAGTAATACGGCTGCCCAAGTACTAGTGTATGCACATCTACAACTCATTGGTTACCACCGCCACGGGATAATTCCCTTCCAAAATGAAAGTCTCATTCAATAAATATTTTCAATTCCATTAAAGGTAGTCAAATGATTCAAATCTTGGTTTAATTTCGTAATTCAATTTAGATAAGCTAAGAATTGATAGTTGCAGACTCATATATGTTTAGAAAAAAGATCGAAAATAATACTTTAGCAGTAAAAGTAAGCTCAATTCGCTTTTGTCATTCTATGAGTCTCTTCCTTATTGTTGCATGACATCATACTCCTCTAGGCAACATCAATTAATTCAGAATTTAATTTGAAAGTTATATTTTGAGTTTATTTTTATTGTGCAATGTCATAAATTAGAATCTACTGCCCCTTAGGTAAGCTTCTCCTAAATTTCTACCTTAGTTCCACTCTTGACATATTCTCAGATTCTTCCTAGACCCCTAAAGACAAAATGTATCTCGAGAATTGAATGAATTAGCTTTTCTATAAACCACTTGCATGATATGTATCCCTAGAATTAAAATTGAATAGTAATTGTATAAGTTTTTTAAATATATATGTTTAAAAAGACTATATTACCTTAATTAATGTGGGGCCAATTAACACATTGATCACTTACTCATTTTAGCCTTAAGCTTATTATACTTGAAATTCAAGAAATATATGTTCAAATTTTCAATCAATTGTTTTTGTGAAACATAAATTTTTATCATACATTTTCTTAGTCACGGTGGTAAATAAAACTTAATATTTTAGATCAATTATACAGTAAGTCTCGAATGTGTTCTAATTTTAAATGTCACTCATGTATGCGTATTTAAGTATATGCGAAAATATTGCACTTAAATCAAACTGACAATGTAAAATCAATTTTTCCATTAAAAAATTAAGTAATTTCTTATATTCCTTATAGTTTACAAAAAAGAAAGGGTCATTCTGATTTTAAAATCAATATACAAATTTCTATAATTTGATATGATCAATTCATTTAAAATCTAAAATTAATAAATTTGTGATTGACAGTAGATTTTAAATAGTTTACAATATTTACAATTTTTTTTTTACTAATATAAGCTAATTAAAAGTTAGTTACAATACGAAATGATAAATAACATGAGGATTGACTGGTAAATTAATAATGCTACAGCCTATTTTATATGTGTAATTAACTAATTATTTAATTTAAGTATTAACTAACCGAGCGCAGTCTAATTAAACTCGATTCGCTTAGTGATGGGCTTAAAGGAGCCATGCGGGGCTCTGAATCGTCCGGTTCGTTTATGGTTCTAATTTCATGTCTATCAGTGTATACTATGGTCTTCTATACATAACAACCAATTAGATAATTGAGTGCAAGTACAACTAAAAGTTCAAATTCACCAAGAAACCCCATGTCTCCCTTGACTAGAACAGATATGTACATGAATACTAGACTTGTTGCTCTTGAAATAGATATGTACATGAACAGTGGACTTGTTGCTCTTGAATCCTCATACAATTTTGTAATACAAGTTAGATTCTCTCTCTTATACAAGGTGTGTGTATTTCTTTTTTAATTCCTCAATTTTTCTAATACGATTTTTATAACTATATGAAAGAGATGATGAGAGGGAGGAAAAATAACAGAAAGAGATATTTTCAAAATAAAAATCTTTATTATTACTTTAGACAGTTCTACATTAAAAATTCATTGACCTTTAATAATTAAATTTTTAACAATTTTTCATGTAATACCCTAGGTATTAAAGTATCATATTTTTGTTATTCTAGTTCTCTCTCCATATTCAATAAGCATAATTAGTCAATGTGAAGAAACTAATTTGGATTAAGAAGCTAGAAAGCATAATTAGTCAATGTGAAGAAAATAATTTGGATTAAAACCACTCTTTCACCAAGTAAAATGCAAATATGACACTTGAACTTTAGGTATTTTTGGGTATTGAGCCCTTTCTATCGAGAAATTTAGATATTGAACCCTCAGGTGTCACATGTGCGTTGACTTGCCTACGTGACACATGTGACACCGCTGATGTGTACTTAAACTCAATTAAATGCCAAAAAGATGTTGTTCTACGAATTTGATCCCAAAACCTCGTGTTTGAGATTTTGGCCATGAGGCCACCCAAGCACCACATGCCTAGCTACTTTGATTACCCAAAGAATAAATTATATACTACATCAATTAATTTCCCCCAACAAAATATTAAAAGACAAACACATATTTCTCTTTCACACTTTTCACTTTACTCTTTATGCTTTTAGTCGCTTTCTCTCATCCTCTCACCTGCACAGACAGAGAAATTAGGGTTACATCCTCAATTTGGGAATTTTTACTTGTGCCATTTGAAGTGATGATTGAAGGATCTGAAAAAATATTTAGAGATGGTGTAAGTGTCTTGAAATTCTCCTTTATACCCCTTTATTTATCTATTTTTTTCACAGATGTTGCCCCTTTATTTGTCTGTTACTTTAAAACATCTCCATGGTCTTTTCTCTATTTTAGTATTTTCAAATTGTTAGGATTTAGGGTTTACTAAATTGAGATTAAAAATTACGCAAAATTGAGGAGAACATTCCAAATTATGGCATCTTGATCATCTCAAAATCTATCAACGTCATCATCTTTCACATATAAAAGCCATCATTTCAGAAATCTATGAGGAATGAAAAGGGGAAAACTACTTAAAGAAAGTAGTAACCTCAAGGTTGGGGACGGTTCAATATCTACTTGAGTCAGTGGAATTTCATCCCCAAAGTATTGTGGGTGGGAGATACGAGTAAGAATTGGTACCTCTTCAAAGGGAAAAACTGTAAGGAGGAAGTTTTATGGTTGTTCAAATTATGATGTAAGTTCTTGTATTTACCATGGTATAAATTTTTAATTATTTACACTACAACAAAAAAGTCTATCTGCGACCGTATATCAGCAACCGATAACGCTCGTTGATACCCTTCTGTAACCGACTCCGATCGCTGATAGTAATCGCATATAATCTGGTTGCTGGTTGGACATCAACGACTACTTTTAGCGACCGAACTATCAGCGACCGACCTTTAGCGACCGCTTCTGTCGCTAAGCTGAGGCACAATATGTCAGGTTTTAGGGGTAACGTGGGCCACGTGGACCACATGGACACGTGGTAGCGACCATCATTAACGACCATCAGCAGTCGCTAATACCCTAATGCCATCAGCAGTCGCTGATAGTTATTAGCGACCGCAAGCGGTCGCTAACTCCCTAATGCCATTAGCGATCGCTGATAGTTATTAGTGATTCGTATTTTAAATATATACATCCAACCATATCGCAACATACATCAGTAAATATATACATCCATATAAACATCCATCGATCCTTTATATCCGAACACATGCACAACAGTATATATAAACATCCAACCATATGCAAATACATAAACGAACACAATATAAACTATATAAACATTAAGAAACCAATATGAACTAAATAAATATATACAAATGTCATCTTTAACTAACATGCAGTTGTTTAAAGAATGAATATAAAAGTACAAGGCTTTAAATATCTAGAAAACAAGTCTATCTCTTCATGCATTATCTTCCAAATTAATTATTACGACCCTATAATTAACAAACGAATAAAATATGTTACATATAGAATATATATGTTGATACTGGTATGACTTATATAAAGCAAAGTGAGGGAAAGCTAAACAATATAAATTATTTAAACATAAGTAAGACACAACAATATATATATATATATATATATATATATATATATATACACACACACACACACTTAAGTGACTATTTTGACTGTAATAAGTACTAAGATTACCTCATCGCCAACCTCGCTGCCATCCTCGTGTCGTGTTGCTACTGCTACCACTGCATATGCTAATTCATCAGGACTCATAGACTGCAGATGCCCGCCCAGTATGCGAAGAAGATCACGATCTTTTATTTGTTTTATTTCATTTTATTTTATTTAATTTTGTATTATTTTATTTAGTATTAAAAAACTAAGTAAATACTACTTAGTTCATTATATTATTTTTTGTATATTTTATTTTATTTTGTGTTATTTATTTTATTTTATTTGTTTTATTTCATTTTATTTTATTTAATTTTGTATTATTTTATTCAATATTGAAAACCTAAGTAAATACTACTTAGTTCATTATATTATATTATTTTATTTTATTTTATTTTGTATTATGTATTTTAGTCAACAATATCTAAATTTTGAAATCAACGTCATTATAATACAATAATCAAACTATAATTAAAATTTATTAAATTATAAACTATTCAAAATAAATTTTAAACCCATACAGTACTTAAACCCATACAGTAATTATATAAAATTTAAACTATTTTAAAATTTATTCATGCACACTATGCAATTATGTACTGCTGCAATTGCAATTGCGCTTGATTTAAATCCAAAGCTGGAAATATCAAAGAAGAATGAAAATACTAAACTCACTTAAAAAAACCCGTGCATCTTAATGAAGGATTTATTAAAAGGCCATCAAGAACGGTAGAACAATCAATTCTAATAAAATAGAATACAAAAATGTTAAAGCCCTACCAACAAAAAACCCCATAAAAGCACAAGCCACCTGAGTTGAAAGAAAGGCTAGCGAAACCATCATATAATTTCATTAGTAGTGTAGTCTATTACGCTTCCAGGTAGCAATAACAACTAAAATTCTTAATTTTTCAAAAATTATTTTATAATAATTGGGTGCAAACCTGTAACTAGACAAACATGCACTTCTCAAGATTTCAAAATGATTTTATAATAATTGGGTGCAAACCTATAACTAGACAAACATGCACAACAACAACAACAACAACAATAACAACAACAACAAAATATAGTTTGATAGTTTAGAAGTGCAGAGGTTGATCATTTTTAGCGACTCTCAATTGGTGGTTAAACAAATATCGGGGGAGTATGAGGCCTAGAGGGCTAGGATGACTAAGTACTTGGCCCAGGTCAAGGATCGGTGATAAATGCAAAATATTCTATGTTTTTGGTTCATTTATGTTTAGTATTATTATATGTTTTCTGTGTTTATGAGCTTAATTAAGGTATTTATTGATTTATAGAAGAATTTGGTATGATTATGCAAATATGGAGTTTAATGTCAAGTTTTATGTTGTTTTGCAAAAATACTCTACGATCGTTGGGTGAGAGGTCTACGTTCGTAGTGTTAGAGTGCGGTCTGGCAGCTCTACAATCGAAGGAAGACTAAAGCAAAGTTGTTAGACGATTTATAGTGTCACTCTACGATTGTTGTGATTCACTCTACGACCAGATTTTCTGTTCGATGATTTGCATGCTCTACGACATTGGACTCTACGTTTAACAAGTCTACTCTACGTTTTCCACTCAGCGGTTAAGTTACTCTATGATTCCGAGAAAAGAATTCCACTCTACGATCTGTCACTCTACGTTTGTCTGCTGAGAGGCTCTACTCTACGATTCTGGACGACTTTGCAGGATTCCTATTTTGAGTAGGATTTGGAGTATTGGAGTGCTAGAGTTCGATTCGTATGAGGATTTGGAAATGGAATTATACATTAAGAAGGAAACTAAGTGATAAGTAGGATTCATACCTACGAATCGGGAACCAATGAATGCAGATTATTGTTTATTTCCTTGGAATGTAGTTACTTTTCATGCATTTTATGTGTTTTTGTAGGTTGCATATGTTGGGGATTGACTTGGCGAGAGTTGAGTGGAATCAACAGCTGCAGAATTAAGAATTGCAGGAAGTCAGTGCAGCGCGGCCGCGTCCAGATTGTACTAGGGAGCAGCATGGTCGCGCCTGTCTCCAGAGTTGAAAAACCTCCTGCTGCCAGTGTAGCTCAATCGCGCCCCATTCCAGCTTATAACCAGCGCGGCCGTGCTGGTTCGGGATGTTGACCAGAGTTAACTTTTTGGTTTTAATGAAGCAGATGATGTGTAATTTATATTCAGACTTCTAAATCATTTAGGATTTTTATCAGATACTATAAATAGTTGTTTTAAGTTATTTTTAAGGTTGTTAAGCCTATTAGTTGAAAAACCTTAGTTTGGAGCAAATTGGAGACTTGAAGCAAATTGATAGCAAGAGAGATTCAACGTAAGAGCTGGAGAGAGATTCAAGGATTGCACCATCAATTTTAATTCTCTTCTCTATTTTCTGCTTTTGTATTTTGAATGCTATTTAATTTGTGGATGATGGATTCTAGTTTAATTATAAACTAATTTTCTTTTTAAGACTATAACGGATCTTATTGCGTAACTTCGTTTGATATGCTTTTTAGATAATTATTGTTAACTATTATTGGATTGTCTATTATGGTTTATGCCTAATTGCTTAATTATTTGGCCAGTAATTACCGGGATAATCTATATAAACTCGAGAGATGAAGTATAGATTTAGATTTGATCATAATAGCATGTGATTGTGTTTTCTGCATGTCGATGGAATTCATGATTTGTGTTTAGGATAGAGATATACCTATTCACCGCATGTAATCTGATAGGGAACCTGTGTGTTAAATCCTTTTTAATTGTAATTCACATAGAGATATAGTGAATTAGTTATTTAGGGTGTTCATCTTAATTCTAACATCTGTGGATTTAAGTTGATTGGTTTATGATACATCGAGAGATGATCATAAATAATGATGAGTTCTTTATTAACAATCTGAAATAATTAGCTTAAGTCTTTAAAATCTATTTTCAAACTTGTGGTAGTTAGCTTTAGTAGAATTAATTAATTAATTTCAGAAATTCTCAAAACCCAAATCGATATTTTAATAAAATTGTGTTAATACAGAATTGATAATTGGTATTATAAATTACGATTTTTCTCTGTGAGATCGACACTCTCTTATCACTTTATTACTTGTGGACTGTATATACTTGCGTATTTTGCTAGTATAGATTTAGGCAAACGAGTTTTTGGCGTCGTTGTCGGGGAAAATTTGTGTTTATAATTTTCAAGTATCAATTTCATTAATTCAGTTTTAGTTAAACTTTGTTTTTTTTTTCTTTTTATTTCCTATTTCAGGTGATTTTAGTCATTTATGCAAACGCGATCAAAACAGCCGAAACTTAAGTAGTGTGAGGACATCAGTTGAGAAAGTTTTGTAAAGAGACAATCGAAAAAGAGAAAATGGCTAACGAAGAGCAGAAATTACTAAGGGACTACATCATGCCTAAGATAGATGAGATCAAGTCAAGCATCATGAGGCCAGCGATTACTATAAACACTTTTGAGATTAAACCGGGTACGATTCAGATGATTTAAAACTCGGTACAGTTTGGGGGATTGGCCAATGATGATCTGAATGAACATTTGGTGAGCTTTCTTGAGATTTGTGATACATTCAAATACCACAATGTTACGGATGATGCAATTAGATTACGTCTATTTCCATTCCTTGAGGGATAAGATAAAGAGTTGGCTGCATTCACTTCCACCGGGATATATTACAACCTGGGATGATCTGGCCCAGAATTTTTTAGCGAAATTCTTTTCGCCGGCTAAAACTGCCAAGATGAGGAATGACATTACTACTTATGAGCAACAACATGGAGAGTCATTGTATGAGACTTAGGAGAGGTTCAAGAACTTATTGAGAAGATTCCCGCATCATGGGTTACTCAAGTGGCTACAGGTTTAGACATTCTATAATGGGTTAAGTAGTAATACTCGAACAAGAACAGATGCAACTGTGGGAGGAGCACTCATGGTTAAAAAATTTTATGAGGCTTTTGAATTGTTGGAAACAATGGCAGCAAACAACTATCAATGGCCAACTGCAAGGATGAATCAACATAAGGTAGTCGGGGTATTGGAAGTCGACGCAGTCACATCATTAGCAGCTCAGATGGTAGCCATGTCTAAGAAGATTGATGTTATGGCAGAGTTAAAAACTCAGCAAGTAGCTTATATGTGTGAGCTATGCGCGGGAGCACATCCTACAGATTATTGTGCCATTAATCCTGAAGCAGTGCAACTTGTGGGTAGCTACCAACGTCCTCCAAATCCATACCAAAACACTTACAATCTGGGGGCAAGGAATAATCCTAAGTTGTCATGGAGCAACAATCAGAATCATCAACAAGCTCCCAGACCATCATATCCTCTAGGATTTCATAACCAACACCAGCAGGTAGCTACACATCCGCAAATAGAAAAGAAACCAGATTTGGAAGAGCTCTTGATGAAGTATATGGCGAGTAATGATGTATTGGTAAAGAGTCAAGCAACTGCCATCAAAAATCTGGAGAATCAAGTGGGTCAGATGGCCAATATTTTGAACAACAGACCTCAAGGATCTCTGCCAAGTAACACAAAAGTTAACCCAAAGAGAGATGGTAAGGAGCAATGTCAAGCTATCACACTTAGAAGTGGGACACAACTTCTGACGGACAGCGCGGCCGCGCCTGAAATACAAAGAGAGGCAGCGCAGCCGCGCCCTACTCCAGTTTTAGATTTTACAAAAAATTCAAAGGAGAAAGAATAGAAGACAGAAACCGAGCCAAGAAAAGAGGAGAAAGCAAAATAATCCGTAGTTTACCCTCCAGTTCCGTATCCCCAGATATTTCAGAAACAGAAATTAGACAAGCAGTTCTCCAAATTCCTCGGCATTTTTAAGAAGCTTCAAATCAACATACCGTTTGCAAGAGCAGATGCCCAGCTATGCCAAGTTCATGAAGGGAATTTTATCAAGGAAGAAAAAGCTAGAGGATTATGAAACAGTAGCATTGACTGAAGAGTGTAGTGTCATATTACAAAAGAAGTTACCGCCGAAGTTAAAAGATCTTGACAGCTTTACTATTCCTTGTACAATTGGTAGTTTGTCAATCAACAGATGTTTGTGTGATTTGGGTACTAGCATCAACCTCATGCCTTCATCGATATATGTACAATTGGGTCAACCTGCACCGAAACCAACAAACATCTCTCTTCAGCTTGCAGATAGGTCAGTTACATATCCTAGAGGTATTGTGGAGGACATTCTTGTGAAAGTAGATATATTCATATTCCCAGCTGATTTCATCATTTTGGATTATGAAGAGGACAAAGACATTCCTATTATACTTGGGAGACCGTTCTTAGCAACTGGTAGAACACTCATAAATGTGTAGAAAGGAGAATTGACTATGAGGGTTCAAGAGCAAGAAGTGACATTCAATGTGTTCAAAGCCATGAAGTTTCCTACATATGAAAAGGAGTGTTTCCGGATGGATGTGGTAGAGAAAGTAGTGGATGACAAGTTTTTGAGGACAATGACTAAGGATCCGTTAGAAACTACTTTATTGGGGGATGCTGACATGGATGATCCAAAGATGATGGAGTTTCTTCAAATATTATATGCATTGCCAAGGGTACGCAAATTCAAAATTCCTTACGAACCTTTGGAACATACAGGCAAGTCCTTAGAGTACTTGAAGCCATCTCTTGAGATACTTCCTTTACTTGAGCTTAAATCTTTACCTAACCATCTCAGGTATGCTTATTTGGGTGAATCATCTACTTTACCTGTTATTATTGCATTTGTTCTTAACGAATTTTAGGAAAGTAAGTTGATACGAGTTCTTCGAGAGTACAAAACTGCAATTGGATGGACCATTGCTGACATCAAAGGAATAAGCCCATCTTTCTGCATGCACAAGATACTTCTGGAAGACGATTCCAAACCTACCATGGAACAACAAATAAGGCTAAATCCAATTATGAAATAGGTAATCAAGAAAGAAATTCTAAAATGGCTGGATGCTGGTATTATATACCCCATACCTAAGAGTTCGTGGGTGAGTCCAGTTCAGTACATACCAAAGAAATGAGGAATGACAGTAGTAGCAAACGAAAACAACAAGCTGATACTGACAAGGACAGTAACCGGTTGGAGGGTTTGCATGGATTACAGAAAACTCAATAAAGTAACTCAAAAAGATCACTTCCTACTACTATTCATTGATCAAATGTTGGATAGATTGGCTGGACACAAGTACTACTGCTTATTAGATGGATATTCTGGGTAAAATTAGATTGCAATTGCTCCAGAGGATCAAGAAAAGACTACGTTCACTTGCCCGTATAGTACTTTCGCTTTTAAGAGGATGTCTTTTGGATTGTGCAACGCACCAACGACGTTCCAAAGGTGCATGACGGCAATTTTTTTAGATATGGTGGAATGCAATGTGGAGGTTTTCATGGACGATTTTTCAGTATTTGGGGACTCTTTTGAAAGTTGTTTGGAAAATCTTGTCATGGTACTGAAAAGGTGCGTGGAAACCAATTTGGTGCTTAATTGGGAAAAGTGTCATTTCATGGTGCAAGAAGGGATCATCCTCGGTCATAAAGTGTCAGCAAGGTTAGAGGTGGATAAAGCCAAACTCGAGACAATTGAAAACTTACCACCACCAACTTCAGTGAAGGGGATTCGAAGTTTTTTGGGACATGTCGAGTTTTATCGGAGATTCATAAAGGACTTCTCCAAAATCACGAAGCCATTATGCAGTCTATTGGAGAAAAATGTCCCATTCAAATTTGACGAGGAGTGTTTATCGGCTTTTGAGCTTTTAAAGAAGAAATTGACCACAACACCAGTGATAGTTGCACCAGATTGGTCAATGCCATGCATTCGAGTTAATGTGTGATGCTAGCGACTATACAATTGGGGCCGTTTTGGGCCAATGCAAAGAAAAGGTCTCCCATGCCATTTATAATGCTAGCAAAACATTGTCGGATGCCCAACTCAATTATACAACTATTGAGAAGGAGTTGCTTGCGGTGGTGTACGCATTTGACAAATTACGTTCGTACTTAATCAGAATTAAAGTGGTGGTGTTCATGGACCATTCAGTAATTAGATATTTGATTTCGAAAAAAGATGCGAAGTCGAGGTTAATTAGATGGATACTTCTACTCCAGGAATTCGATTTGGAAATCCGGGATAGAAAGCGTACAGAAAATCAGATGGCGGATCATCTATCGACATTGGAAAACAACGGTAATGCAAAGGAGGACAAGACTGTGATAAATGAGTTCTTCCCGAATGAGCGGTTGTTCGTGATAAAAGTAAAAGTTCCATGGTATGCGGATTTTTTCAATTATTTGGTTAGCAACGTGTTTCCTCCGGACTTGACCAGCCAACAAAAGAAAAAGTTTTTACATGATGTGAAGAGGTACATTTCGGATGAGTCGTTCCTGTTCAAACATTGCGCAGATCAAATGATACGACAGTGTGTTCCACAAAGCGAACTTGAGAGCATCTTACATCATTGTCATGATTCGTTGTATGAAGGACATTACGGTGGTGAAAAGACAGTTGTCAAGGTGTTACAAGCAGGATTCTTCTGGCCTACGTTGTTTAAAGATGCCCACCAATTCGTTTAGAGATGTGATAGATGTCAAAGGGTGGGAAATATCTCCAAACGTCATGAGATGCCATTGGACACAATTTTAGAAGTTGAAGTCTTCGACGTTTAGGGAATTGACTTCATGGGACCATTTTCGACTTCTTTCAATAACCTCTACATTCTCTTGGCAGTAGATTATGTCTCTAAATGGGTGGAAGCCAGTGTTACGCCTATTAATGATGCCAAAGTGGTCTTAAAATATCTTCAGAAAAATATCTTCACAAGATTTGGCACCCCAAGGGCAATTTTTAGTGATGAAAGGAGCCACTTCTGTAATAAGTATTTCGCAACCCTCTTGGCTAAATATGGGGTCAACCACAGAATTGCTACAGCTTATCACTCCTAAACCAGTGGTCAAGCCCAAGTTTCGAATAGGGAAGTGAAGAGAATTTTGGAAAAGATCGTCAACCCTACTAGAAAAGATTGTTCAACGAAGTTGGATGACGCGCTTTGGGCTTATCAGACAGCATATAAGACACCCATTGACATGTCACCATATCACCTAGTCTATGGCAAGGTATGCCACCTTCCTGTTGAACTTGAGCACAAAGCATATTGGGCCATCAGAAAGCTGAATTTCGATCTCACAGCTGCAGGGGAGAAGAGGCTGCTCCAGCTTAATGAACTTGATGAATTACGTCTGCAAGCTTATGAGAACTCGAAGTTATATAAGGAAAAAGTCAAAAAATGGCACGATCAAAAAATCGTCAACAGGAAATTTGAGTCGGGACAAGCAGTGCTTTTATACAATTCTTGATTGAGATTATTTTCGGGCAAGCTCAAATCTCGGTGGTCCGAGCCTTTCATTGTCAAACAAGCATTTCCTCATGGCGCCGTTGAAGTCTTTGGTCATAATCCTGATGAGTCATTTAAAGTCAACGGATAGTGGTTGAAGCATTATTGGAGTGGTGATTTTGATCGCTAGAAAACCTCAATCACTCTTGCCGATCAAACTTGAAACAGGGAGTAGTCAGGCTGAAAGACTTTAAATCAAGCGTTTGATGGGATGCAACCCATACTTTAATTCCATTAAGTTGAATTTTTGTGATTTTTAGAAGCAACGTAGTATTTTTAGTTTATTTTTATAATAGTAATTTGTTATTTTATGTTTTTATAGGATACACTTCATTGCTACAATCCAATGGTTCAAACAGAAAGGCTTAACAAATACAGCTTCATGAATATAGGGCAGCGAGGCTGCGCCCCAATTACAAAGAAAAGCAGTGCGGTCACGCCTATCTTCAGAAGCTTAATCTTTCTTGCTGCCAGGGCAGCACGACCGCGCCTAAATTACAAAGGGAAGCAGCGCGGCCGCGCCCATCTCTAGAACTCCAAAACTTCGTACTGCTAAACCAGCACAGCCGCGCCCAATCCAAGCCAATTTCAAGCGCGGTCGCGCCGCGATCGGTTTCCAGTTTTTAAAAAATGGTCAGCGATCCGACCCAAGCAGGTTATAATTAAACTTCTCCCATTCGGATTCTCATTCCCACTCTCCTCTTTATATTCAAAACGGTTTGTAACTCCTCCTTTTCCTATTCCACATCTAAATCAAACTCTTTTCTTCTCCACAACCAAATCAAAACCAAATCACATAATCTATCTTTCTTTCCCGTTCCATACCATAATTTCCTCAATCAAACCCTAATCCTCTTCTTCTTCTCCATAATCGACCCCAAGCATACACTCTACTTCATAAACAAAATCAAGCCTTCTTTCGTCAATCAAACTTCCATATATACAATATCCTTATCATTCATCTTCAAGCTGTTGTTTCATCTCCATCACTCTCATTGCAGTGGGCTATTGTAGGTATCGCTTCATATAAGAGCAGAGTAAGTACACTGTGGCTTGGGATTTCTCTCCATAACAAGGTAATAATTACAATTGAAAGAATTTTAGACTTGGGTATACACTGTATTGGGAATTTCAGATTCTAATGTTCAAGTTTATTTTGCTTTTAACATTGTATTGTACTATGGTTGTGATTACTGGATTATATTGGTTTGAAAGAGCTTGTTTAGAAACAAAGTATATACCTACTGCTTGTGCAAGAATTGGAAAATTTTCATTTAATTTCTGTCAAGTTTGGGGGTCAGTACAGTTCCATTTATTATCTCTGGTTCTGTGATCCACATAGTAATGGCATGAAAATGTTAACGCGGTGAATCTTCTAGTTCTCAGTCTCGTACCGATCTTGTTGACTTTGATGCTAGTCGATTTATTTCTGTTGAAGCTGAAGAGTTTTACCAACGAGTTTTGTTAGGGAAAACATTTGTGTTAGAATGCGAACTCAAGCCAGATCCTAGGCTGGATGGGCAGATGATGAGTATGATTCGTGCCATGGGTTGGCTGCTATTCGTTGAACCTCCTTTGGCAGCCCTGATATCAATAGTGCAAGAATTTTATGCTAATGCGAAGATTACCAAAGATGGAACTGCTTTTGTGAGGGGTTGCCAAGTTTCCTATACAAAAGACAGTATTAATGCACTGTACCATTTGCCTACTGTTCAACCCAACGATCCAGATTAGTTATACTCTACAAGATGAGACACAAAGTTGGATAGTATCATAAATACCTTGTGCAAGCCAGGTACGGTGTGGACTACTAAGCAAAGAACAGATTAGAAGTTGCATTTTCCACACACGACCTTAAGTCGATATGGGAAGGCATGGTACAGTTTCATTTGTGCCAATCTGATGCCAACACGGCATCAGAATGATGTGACCAAGGGCCGAGCTATTCTAATGTATGGGATTGTGAAGGGAAGAAAAATAGATGTCGGGCATGTAATTCATCAGTCTATTCGCCGGTACCTGCAGGGTGGTACTTCAGGTGGGATCCCACATGCATCTGTTATATCACGTTTATGCATTGTTGCTGGGGTGCAGTGTGATGATGGTGAGCCTCTACAACTTCCTATGAACACTATTAACCATGCTACTATTGAGAAGTATAAGGTTTGGACTGGCACTCCTTCTCATTCCCGTGGGGCAGGATTTCTTTTGGCTGATCAGAGTGAAAGTGAAGAGGTATCCGAGCAGCCAATGGCAGAACCTGAGCAACCGGTGACTGTGTCTCAGGCTAGATTAAACAGATTTTAGAGGAGCATGAATCGTCAGATGGATGTTATTCACACCAGTATGACTGAACTCCGCTTCTTCTCGACAAAGCTTTCTGACAGTTTTTCTCAAGCTTTTTCTCAATTGGGCATCCAAGACCAATTCCCAACATTTAGTACTGTTCTAGCTTATCCTCCCCCGGACACACCTTCAGATGATGATGGGGAGGCTGCGGACGATGCTGCCTCAGATTAGAGGAGTTCATCTGTTCTTTCCTTTTTATTATTTTTTTTCCAATGAGGGCATTGTTTGTTATAAGTTTGGGGGGTCTTGTATGTGTTTGTTTAGCATGATAGTTAGTTTGGTGCATGCATTATATCTGAAAGCATGAGCATTTGTGCATTGGTTGTGTTTTAGGTGCATTTAGTTTGTTTGCATGAATCCAAATGAAATGTTGGTATGATTTTGGCTCGGCCAATGATGAGATTGGTTTTATGTGTTAACTTGGACAACGTTGATAATCAATGTGTGAGTTATAATTTCAATCATAAAGATAATTATGCCTGTCTGAAACTTGAGTTAAATGGATAACACATGAAATTTAATTGTTTTGCTCAAATTGGTTCATAGGTTGCATAATGGATTTCTGAATGGGAATATCTTGGGTTAAAATTACGGAAACCAGTGATGTGACAATAAAAGCTAAGATGAGGTGAAAACTTGAGTTTGGGGGTATCTACGGGGTATTATTATTATTAATTATGAACTAAAAAAAGCAAAAAAAAAAAGAAAAAACAATAAATGTTTTGACTAGTTAAGTTTTGTGGCCTTGGTTACTCGGGTAATTAGATCCTTAGGGGTGTCTTAACACCTAGTGCCCTAAAGCCGACTGGTTTGGGATTCACTGATTGAAAGCTCGCTATATGGGTGACTTTGAAAAGCCTAAGAGAGCCTGACATTGCACAGTCGAGTATAAATACGAGATAGAGCGTAAAACGCACTCGTGAAAGAATAAAGGTAGAAATAAACCTCGTGAAAAACCTTTATGCTTAGTGATTGCTTTGTTTTAGCCGGAGTTATCATGTTTGCTGAATTTGAAGGAGAACCAGACTATTCTTGTTAGGGAGTTGATTATGTGACTAAATTTTGAACTATGATTGGGTAAAGTGATTAATGAACACACACACACATAACGAGGGTGATGATAGGTGTGAGTGTTTGATTGATTGGGATTACTAGCTTCGTATTGATTGGATTTGCTGTTTTAAGTTCTTTGTTGATATCTCTGAGACTCGGGGTTGATTTTCTTACTGACTATTGGTTGGATTCGTAGGCATGATAGTTCGTAGTGTGCATTCATGATATTGTGTTTTAATTTGTTGCATTGTGTTGCTTGGGGACAAGCAATAGTTCAAGTTTGGGGGTATTTGATAAGTAGAATTCATACCTGCGAATCGGGCACCAATGAATGCAGATTATAGTTTATTTCCTTGGAATGTAGTTACTTTTCATGCATTTTATGTGTTTTTGTAGGTTGCATATGTTGGGGATTGACTTGGCGAGAGTTGAGTGGAATCAACAGCTGCAGAATTAAGAATTGCAGGAAGTCAGTGCAGCGCGACCGCACCCAGATTGTACTAGGGAGCAGTGTGGTCACGCCTGTCTCCAGAGTTGAAAAACCTCCTGCTTCCAGTGTAGCTCGGTCGCGCCCCATTCCAGCTTATAACCAGTGCGGCCGTGCTGGTTCGGGATGTTGACCAGAGTTAACTTTTTAGTTTTAATGAAGTAGATGATGTGTAATTTATATTCAGACTTCTAAATCATTTAGGATTTTTATCAGATACTATAAATAGTTGTTTTAAGTTATTTTTAAGGTTGTTAAGCCTATTAGTTGAAAAACCTTAGTTTGGAGCAAATTGGAGACTTGAAGCAAATTGATAGCAAGAGAGATTCAATGCAGAAGCTGGAGAGAGATTCAAGGATTGCACCATCAATTTTAATTCACTTCTCTATTTTTTTCTTTTGTATTTTGAATGCTATTTAATTTGTGGATGATGGATTCTAGTTTAATTATGAACTAATTTTCTTTTTAAGACTATAACAGATCTTATTGCGTAGCTTTGTTTGATATGCTTTTTAGATATTTATTGTTAACTATTATTGGATTGTCTATTATGGTTTATGCCTAATTGCTTAATTATTTGTCCAGTAATTACTGGGATAATCTATATAAACTCGAGAGATGAAGTATAGACTTAGATCTGATCATAATAGCATGTGATTGTGTTTTCTACATGTCGATGGAATTGAAAAACCTCCTGCTGCCAGTGTAACGCGGTCGCTCCCCATTCCAGCTTATAACCAGCGCGGCCGCGCTGGTTCGGGATGTTGACCAGAGTTAACCTTTTGGTTTTAATGAAGCAGATGATGTGTAATTTATATTCAGACTTCTAAATCATTTAGGATTTTTATCAGATACTATAAATAGTTGTTTGAAGTTATTTTTAAGGTTGTTAAGCCTATTAGTTGAAAAACCTTAGTTTGGAGCAAATTGGGGACTTGAAGCAAATTGATAGCTAGAGAGATTCAATGCAGGAGCTGGAGAGAGATTCAAGGATTGCACCATCAGTTTTAATTCTCTTCTCTATTTTCTGCTTTTGTATTTTGAATGTTATTTAATTTGTGGATGATGGATTCTAGTTTAATTATGAACTAATTTTCTTTTTAAGACTATAACAGATCTTATTGCGTAGCTTTGTTTGATATGCTTTTTAGATAATTATTGTTAACTATTATTGGATTATCTATTTTGGTTTATGCCTAATTGCTTAATTATTTGTCCAATAATTACCTGGATAATCTATATAAACTCGAGAGATGAAGTATAGACTTAGATCTGATCATAATAGCATGTGATTGTGTTTTCTGCATGTCGATGGAATTGAAAAACCTCCTGCTGCCAGTATAGCGCGGTCGCGCCCCATTCCAGCTTATAAACAGCGCGATTGCGCTGGTTCGGGATGTTGACCAGAGTAAACCTTTTGGTTTTAATGAAGCAGATGATGTGTAATTTATATTCAGACTTCTAAATCATTTAGGATTTTTATCAGATACTATAAATAGTTGTTTTAAGTTATTTTTAAGGTTGTTAAGCCTATTAGTTGAAAAACCTTAGTTTGGAGCAAATTGGAGACTTGAAGCAAATTGATAGCAAAAGTGATTCAACGTAGGAGCTGGAGAGAGATTCAAGGATTGAACCATCAGTTTTAATTCTCTTCTCTATTTTTTGATTTGTATTTTGAATGTTATTTAATTTGTGGATGATGGATTCTAGTTTAATTATGAACTAATTTTCTTTTTAAGACTATAACGGATCTTATTGCGTAGCTTCGTTTGATATGCTTTTTAGATAATTATTGTTAACTATTATTGGATTGTCTATTATGGTTTATGCCTAATTGCTTAATTATTTGGCCAGTAATTACCGGGATAATCTATATAAACTCGAGAGATGAAGTATAGATTTAGATTTGATCATAATAACATGTGATTGTGTTTTCTGCATGTCGATGGAATTCATGATTTGTGTTTAGGATAGAGATATACCTATTCACCGCATGTAATCTGATAGGGAACCTGTGTGTTAAATCCTTTTTAATTGTAATTCACATAGAGATATAATGAATTAGTTATTTAGGGTGTTCATCTTAATTCTAACATCTGTGGATTTAAGTTGATTGGTTTATGATACATTGAGAGATGATCATAAATAATGATGAGTTCTTGATTAACAATCCGAAATAATTAGCATAATTTGATAGAAAGTGTGTTGTGAAAAGTGAAGCAATAAGTGAAGTTATAGTCTTAAGTCTTTAAAATCTGTTTTCAAACTTGTGGTAGTTAGCTTTAGTAGAATTAATTAATTTCAGAAATTCTCAAAACCCTAATCGATTTTTTAATGAAATTGTGTTAATACAAAATTGATAATTGGTATTATAAATTATAATTTTTTTCTCTGTGGGATCGACACTCTCTTATCACTTTATTACTTGTGGACTGCGTATACTTGCGTATTTTGCTAGTATAGATTTAGGCAAACACTAAGCTAATTATGGAAAGTAGAGACTGATATGGAATTTAAGTAGAGTCTAATATAGAATCTGATCAAATATGGAAATTGAATCTGAGCTAGAATTGGAAAAGGAAACTGAAGAAGACTTGGATTTGGAAACTAAATTCTAATTTAATAAAGAAGTTACCTAAGGCTGGATTTCAGAGGTTGACAAGGATTTAGAATCCTACCATATCTGCAGAGTGAAGACTTCCGAATTAGAATAGAATTAGAGTTTTTCTAGGGTTTCAAAGTATCTATACATACCTTTAACTTGTAATCAGTTGAGGACATCCTAGACATCCTGGATCGCATTTTCTAGATCATATTTTATCAGCATGTTAGCTTAGTTTATTTCTATTCAGTTCTAAGGAGATGTGAAACCTTATTTTCAGTTAATAGTATAATTGAGTTTCGTTATTGATTCCTTATTATATGAGATTTATTCTGATAATCTGTTTTAACTATTTATATGTTATTTTATCTGATTTATTTAATATGTCCAGTTAGATTAATCCGATGAATATCATCTGCCAGATTAAGATATAATATTAAGCAAATGATGTTGTATCTGATCACAAGTAGTACTTTGTAATACATGATTGTGGATAAGCTTTTGGGTATTACTATGATTATCAGAAGGCAAGTTAAATAATCCCTGATACTGTGATTGTTACTTGGAATAACCTAATTCTCTAATTCTTAATGCTTCTGTCATATTAAATCTAGACTGATAGTTCTGGGTTATATAACAGTTAGAGTCTAGTGGGGGCGATTGTCACATTAGATTTAAAACCTATGGAGATCAATTTTGAATAATTGAGCGATTATTGATCATCTAGGGTTGTTAATTTCATTGAAGGAAGAAATAATATTAACTTGATTATTCTATTACTGTAAATTAATGAAACTGAATTGAAGAACTGAAGCTTTAATTTATTTGATTATCTTTATTATTTTAACTTTGTTTTATTTAGTTAATCATAATTCAAAACCCCCCAATACTTTATTTATTATTTTTAGTTAGAAATATTAGAATAAATTCAAAGCAATATCATTCTCTATGGGATCGATCATTACTTACTAATGTGCTTATTATTTGAATTTGTAGAGTAAAAGTGAGGTTTATTTTTGGATTTCTTAACAACAGCTTCCCAAATTTTGGCGTCGTTAGGGAATGATTATCTGTTTTGATTTATTATTTTTTTCTTTTCTTTTATTTTAAAATTCGATCATCTCACTCTATTGAATTGAAATTTTGATCCAGAGATAGAGAAAACAGCAAGGAGACTGTGAAGAAAAAGAATTGTAAAGCCAAAAGCACAACTGCAGATCCAGAAGAAATTTCTGTTCCATCACCTAGTCTCAACATAGCAATTGAATTACTGTTAAACAATTAATCTACTGAATCAGAAGAAGTACAGATAGCTACTCCCAATAACAGGACTTTGAGAGCTAGCTAATCCTGATCTTAATCAACCATCCTTGTGTATTGAATATCCTACTTTAGATGCTGCTTTAGAATTAAAATCAGGACTAATTCATCTTTTGCCTACTTTTCGTTGTCTTACAGGTGAAGATCCATACAAGCATTTAAAAGAGTTCCATATGGTGTATTTAACCATAAAACCACAAGGAATGACAGAGGAACAAATCAAGTTTAGAGCTTTTCTATTCTCATTAGCAGATCTGGCAAAGGACTGGTTATACTATCTACCTTCAGGAGCAATTCAATCATAGACTGATATGCAAAAGCTATTCTTGGAGAAGTACTTTCCTACTTCAAGAGTTGTTAACATCAGGAAGGAGATATGTGGAATCAGGCAGTTCAATGGAGAAACTCTTTATGAGTATTGGGAAAGGTTTAAAAAGTTATGTTTTAATTATCCACCTCACCAAATAGATGACCAATGCCTGATCCAATACTTCTATGAGGGACTATTGCCAATGGATAAGGGCATGATTGATGCAACCAGTGGAGGAGCACTAGTAGATAAAACACCAGAAACTGCAAGGAATTTAATTGCAAACATGGCAGCTAACTCTCAGCAGTATGGAACCAGCATGAATCATACACTTACAAGGGTGAATGAGGTAAGCATTGATCATATGAGGCAACAAATATCTGATTTAACTGCTTTGGTTCGACAAATGGTTATCGGGAACATGTAAAAAGCAAGAGTATGTAGAATTTGTTCAAAGTCAGGGCATAATATAGATGATTGTTCAACACTGCAAGAGGATGCAATTGTTCAACAAGTTAATGTTATGGGAACATTCCCAAGACAATATCCACATTACTACGATCCTTATCCTGACACTTACTGTGACGCCCCCAAATCCGGGTCACCTGAGCCACGGACCTGGTTCATCACTATCTAATACAAGAATTATACAATCGATAACTTATAGCGGAATAAAGGAATATTTACATTGATATAACATAAATAACCCTGTCCTAAGTCTCGAAACCAAGACTACAGCAAAACATAACATAATACATAAGGGTAAATATGTCTTAATACACAACATCAATTAATAAGTCTTAATACAAACGGTAATTCTAGAACAACAAATTACAACTAATCAGTAGCTTTCCCCTTTCCCTTATCTTTTCCTGAGCTCTCGCCACGTGCCGCACTAACTGAAATATTTTAAGGAAAGCAAGGGGTGAGCAACAAATTTGCCCCGCAAGTATAATAGCAATGAATAATCACATGAATAACTTTATAGCTCACAAGAGTAAAAATTTAGTTAACTCAAGGAAATAAACAACTTCTTTTATCACTGTTGTAGTGGTCGCTATGGACTGAAGGATTTCTGAAGTATCTAAGGATTTCAAAGTTTCCCAAAGAAAGGAACTAATCGATACTGAGTGAGCCTCAAGGCACATAACTCTATCTAGAATTACTGGAAATTCATCCGATAATCCACAAAATTGGTACAATAGGTGATTAGCCTAAAATACCTGGTGTTATGCATAAGCCTCACTTACTATATACGCGCATGTCGGTTCTCCGACGTTTATACAATTGCCCCTGCTATGAGGGTTGTTCTTCTCAGCTCTACATGGGAATCCGAACCAAAACAATTTGATCGGATAGTTTTACTTAACAACAATAATAGTTTGACGACTTAACCTCACTTCAATAAACGAATTAATATGTGTCTAGCCGAAGCAATTAGCTTTGACATAGCTTTCAAACAATTAATGGAATAAAGAACTTTAAGTTTCAACAACATGCATTATAACATAGATAGATAACTTGAACGAATGTCAAATAATTTGAATAATAAGAGTACTCGCACAATGAAGTAAATTGTGGAAGTTTAGAAAACTAGCTCGATATCACAATACTTGTAATCAATACACAACTTGAGTGAATTTAGGGAACTTGCATTAATATAGAATACTTGTTCAATATCAAATTAAATAAGAATTTGAAACTTGCCCAATAAATAAATTGAGTAAGGTTTAAGGAAACTCGCACAATAAATAGGAGTTGTATGAGTTAGGAAACTTGCCTTGTACGTGCGTTAATCACTTGACGTTAATCGTCCGTCAACAAAATATCCTACATAGTTCATTAAAATTGTCATAAATATTAGTCACATGAGGACTAGGTTCATTACAGTCATCACATCATTAAAATACATTGATTGCCACTACTACTACCCCGTTAACAAAATATCCTACATAGTTCATTCAATTTATGCCTTAAGACAACATCACTTTGGTTGACACTGGTATAAAATTAAGCACATAAGGCTTTAACAAGATATAAGCGTCTCTAATCATTTTGTACAAAAATATAAGTTTTGGACCCGCGAGAAAAATTCACTGGGTCCGACCCGGTCCGGCCCGACCCGACCCGATCGGGACCAGGCGTGGAACAGCGCCATGCAGTAGCCCAGGTTCTGCAGTTGCAGAACCGCGAGGTCAAGACCTTCGTCCGCTCCAGCTCCTATATCTCTCTCTATACTCGATCAATTTGGTCCGTTACGGACTCTATGGATTCGTAAGACACGGGGCTACAACATATCAAAAATATAAGACGACCCATAAACTCTAACATGACCAAATCTTAAGCTAAAATATAAACTACATACTCTATTTTTCGCAGTCATGATGCATTTCACTAAAACCTTCACTCTAATTTCATTTTAGCATCTTTTTGGTTCATTCCAACTAGGTTATCTTCACAACTCATGAAATACAATATTACAACAACAAACAATCAAAATAATTACACCATCAAGGCTTTACAGTCCTCTAGACAGTCCGAAGGTCCAAAAGTCCAAAAATGTCCATTATCTTCCTCCTTATGCTTTGGTTCGAATCTTTCCTTGTTTTTGTTCCACTTTGAGGGTGTTAATGGTTTATATAGCTTCTTAAGAACATTAATGAACCATCATAGCCATCAACAACAACAGAAAGTAATCACAAATCATCCACCGGTTTATGAGCTTAAGAAAACGAGAAAGCTAGAAAAACTTAATGAAACCAAAAGAAGATCATTTAAGGTTAAAGGTTTACCTCCGTAAACCCTTCCTAGGTGTTATAGAAGCTTTGCAAGGCTAGCTTGAGTCTCCCTCTTCCTTCTTTGTTTCACCCGAGCTTCTTCCTCCTTTTTCGTCCTTCACTGTTCGTCTTCTTCTTTGTTCTTCTTGTCTGCAGATTCTCTTCTGCTAGCAAATGGAGAGTGAGCTGAAGTTCAGAATGATCAAGGAGAGTGGACGGGTGGAGTTCTTCTTCTTTGCAATTTCCTCTCAACTCTCTCTATGTCTCTCTATCTTCTATCTACTGCAGAACAAGAGGAATGGAATGGTTTGAGAGAAATGGAGGGAGTGGTGTTGCTAAGTGGCTTCGGGAGAATGAGGAATGAATTGGGAGAGTGAAAGTGGTGAACCCAAGTTTCTTGGAAATAAGATTGAGGTGAGATGTTTGCAAAAAATGGAATATCCCACATATTGTGTACTGTGACTGTCTCCTCCTTTCATCTGGTTGGCTCATGACACACTTGCCCAATTCTAATTGGTTGGAGATTAAATTCCTCCCCAATTATATCGTATGTATCCAAAAATATACCCGAATACTCCCACTTTTATACCAAATTAGGTAAATAACTCTACCCAAAATTAAAATGGGTACTCCCATAAATTATTGGGACGCGTAAAAATAATTATTATGGGATTTGTCCATTTATTCAGAACACTCATATTATACATTTCGGATACGGATTAAATCGCGAAGCAGCTCAATTAAAATTCCCGCCACTTGGAAAAATTATTTCTTCGCATACACGTCTTAAATAAATTAATAGAAATTGAAAAAGACGTAAAAATATTCGGGCGTGAATAGTGCTCGTGAATAGTGCCTCGTGAAACCTGCCCTGTGAATATTGATTTTACGAATTTTCGTAAAATCGATTTATTCACTCCAACGACACAACAACACATAAAATTTAACACATACACATTTTCTAGGCTGCAACACAACTCTAAACACATAACACAAAATAATATAAATATAAATAAAAATTCATTTTATTCATACATAACTCGGATTACAAGGAAATCTAAAATTTCCGATCGTTACACTTACAATCCAGGATGGAGAGATCATCTTAACTTGAGCTATGGGGATAATAGGCAGCGTGATTTTCAACAGATGCAACAGCAGTACCAACATGAACAAGCAGTTCTTTCCAGTTCTGGACCATCTCTTGAGGATATGTTTAAAGCCTTCATGACCCAAGCACAACAGTTCCAAAAGGAAACAAAGACTTCCATGCACCAGTTGAAGAATCAAATTAGTCAGCTTGCTACAATAGTTGAAAGACTGGATTCTTAAGGCTCGGGAAGGTTACCCTCACAGACAGTTGTCAATCCAAGAGAGAATGTAAGTGCAATGATATTGAGAAGTGGTGAAGATTTATGGCAGCAAAAAACACCCCTCTTTGAGTACAGACCAACACTTCCTTTTCCTCAAGTCTTAATGAAAGACAGAAAAATTGAGAAAAAGTCAGATTTTCATGAAGATGATGAAAAGGTAACCGATGGAGAGAATGTTAGCACCACAACATTAAGAAGTGACACACAGTTAGTATTACCCAAAACCACTGATGAAGTTGATGACGATCCAAAGTCTAATGAGGAGGAGCTAATGGTAGAGGTAGATGAATTGATATTTCCTGTAGATTTCTACAATGAGAATATAGATGATACACTGATTGATGTATATAAAGATACATTGGCTATGGAGTTTGATGATGAAGAGAGTTAGCTCAGTATTAATGAGGTCATGAGGTATCATGGTGTTGTTAATTCAATTTTTGCTATTAATGTTTTTGACCCTATAATGCAGAAATATTTTGAGCAAACAAACAAGGAAAGTTTGAAGGTTGCAATTACCAAAGGTTGGGAGCTATCTGAAGCTATGGAGCAAGGTCAAGATCTGCAGGATGTTGCTACTACTTTAAGGCTTGAACAACTACCAGTTCACTTGCAGTATACAAGTCTAATTACATAGATAGAGAGGACTGATGTCAAGCCAATGACACTAAACAAGGGCAGCTGCTTGGGAGGCAACCCAAGATTCAAATTTGGTTTTCTATCCCTTTACTTTTTATTTTGTAGTTGCATGCTAGTTAGTAGTACTTTCTTCTTTGCATGATTTTCTTGCATTGGAGACAATGTATTGTGGGGGAGGAGTTTAGGTTATTATTTGAGTTATTAGGTTATTATTTAGGATATGATATGAGATGATGCTCTGAGTTTTGAAATTTTAAAAAAAATTATTATCTACGATCGTAATGTTCTTCTAAGCTTTTAAAGGTTGAAATCGTAGAGTGAATATTGATGCTTATTTATAGAATTTGATTTGATGCATTATTAACTGATAAACAATGATGACTTAGTTAGGATCCATATGAACTAACTTTGAATTGGGATTATTTGGCATGGATACTTGAATATGAGATACATGATTACTTGACTGAGTTATTTGTGGAATTATACTTTGTGCACTGATTTTGAGATTTGAGACTTGTTTAAACTGTTATTTTGTTTGCAGAACCTTATGCAAGAAAAATCTTTGAAAAAAATTGAGAAAATTATGAAAATTACAGAATGAAAAAAATGCAGATGTCTTGTGGTGGGTTGAGATGGAGCGTAAAATACACTCACCCATAAACACAAGAAGTGAGAAGGAGCGTAAAACGCACTCACTAGGAAGCAATTAAGTGAGATGGAGCATAAAATGCACTCACTTGAAAAGAAAAAAAATGTGAAATGTGAAATAGAGTATAAAATGCATTCACCTAAGAAAGTAAAAATTACAGGTTCTTGTGCCAAAAGGATTGCAAGATATTCAGGTTTTGAGTTTTAAGTCAGTGTGCACAGTTATTGTTCCATAAAGCTTAGTTAGGTATTTGTGTTGATCATATGAGGGATATTTATATGGATATGTCCTGATTTGGAGGATGTTCTGTGTGGGAAATGACAAAGTTGTTAATTGTGAGTTGGTTGATAACATGTTAGTCAAGCTTCTGTGATCAGTATTATTATTTAGTGATGTTATTGAAGCCTTTGAAAGTTTGGTTGGTCTAAGTCAGATAAGTTTTTGATCTCTGTTTACATAAGGACATGTAAAGACTAAGTGTGGGGGAATTTGATAAATGCAAAATATTCTATATTTTTGGTTCCTTTATGCTTAGTAATATTATATGTTTTCTGTGTTTATGAGTTTAATTAAGGTATTTATTGATTAATAGAAGAATTTGGTATGATTCTGCAAATATGGAGTTTAATGTCGAGTTTTATATTGTTTTGCAGAAATACTATACGATCGTTGGGTGAGGGCTCTACGTTAGTAGTGTTAGAGTGCAGTCTGGTAGCCCTACGATCGAAAGAAGACTAAGGCAAAGTTGTTAGATGATTTCTAGTGTCACTCTATGATTGTTGTGATTCACTCTACGACCAGATTTCCTGTTCGACGATATGCATGCTCTACGACATTGGACTCTACTTTTGACAAGTCTACTCTATATTTTCCACTCAACGGTTAAGTTACTCTACGATTCTGAGAAAAGAGTTCCACTCTACGATCTGTCACTCTACGTTTATCTACTGAGAGGCTCTACTCTACGATTCTGGACGACTTGCAGGATTCCTATTCTGAGTAGGATTTAGATTATTAGAGTGCTAGAGTTCGATTCGTATAAGGATTTGGAGATGGAATTATACATCAAGAAGGAAGCTAAGCTGATTATAGAAAGTAGAGACTGATATGGAATTTAAGTAGAGTCTGATATGGAATCTGATCAAATATGGAAATTGAATCTTAGCTAAAATTGGAAAAAGAAACTGAAGAAGACTTGGATTTAGAAACTAAATTCTAATTTAATAAGGAAGTTACCTAAAGCTGGATTTCAGAGGTTGATAAGAATTTAGAATCCTACCTTATCTACAGAGTGAAGACTTCCAAATTCGAATATAATTATAATTCTTCTAGGGTTTCAAAGTATCTATAAATACCTTTAACTTGTAATCAGTTGAGGACATCCTGGATCATATTTTCTAGATCATATTTTATCAGCATGCTAGCTTAGTTTATTTTATAATCAAAATATTCTATGTTTTTGGTTCCTTTATGCTTAGTAATATTATATGTTTTTTGTGTTTATGAGTTTAATTAAAGTATTTATTGAATGATAGAAGAATTTGGTATGATTAGGCAAATATGGAGTTTAATGCCGAGTTTTATGTCGTTTTGCAGAAATACTATACGATCGTTGGGTGGGTGAGGGCTCTACGTTAGTAGTGTTAGAGTGCAGTCTGGTAGCTCTACGATCGACAGAAGACTAAGGCAAAGTTGTTAGACGATTTCTAGTGTCACTCTATGATTGTTGTGATTCACTCTACGACCAGATTTCCTGTTCGACGATATGCATGCTCTACGACATTGGACTCTACATTTGACAAGTCTACTCTACATTTTCCACTCAGCGGTTAAGTTACTCTACGATTTCGAGAAAAGATTTCCACTCTACGATCTGTCACTCTACGTTTGTCTGCTGAGAGGCTCTACTCTACGATTCTGGACGACTTGCAGGATTCCTATTCTGAGTAGGATTTGGAGTATTGGAGTGCTAGAGTTCGATTCGTACAAGGATTTGGAGATAGAATTATACATCAAGAAGGAAGCTAAGCTGATTATAGAAAGTAGAGACTGATATGGAATTTAAGTAGAGTCTGATATGGAATCTGATCAAATATGGAAATTGAATCTGAGCTAGAATTGGAAAAGGAAACTGAAGAAGACTTAGATTTGGAAACTAAATTCTAATTTAATAAGGAAGTTACCTAAAGCTGGATTTCAGAGGTTGATAAGAATTTAGAATCCTACCATATCTGCAGAGTGAAGACTTCCGAATTAGAATATAATTATAATTCTTCTAGGGTTTCAAAGTATCTATAAATACCTTTATCTTGTAATCAGTTGAGGACATCCTGGATCATATTTTCTAGATCATATTTTATCAGCATGTTAGCTTAGTTTATTTTGTAATCAAAATATTCTATGTTTTTGGTTTCTTTATGCTTAGTAATATTATATGTTTTCTGTGTTTATGAGTTTAATTAAGGTATTTATTGATTGATAGAAGAATTTGGTATGATTCTGTAAATATGGAGTTTAATGTCGAGTTTTATGTTGTTTTGCAGAAATACTATACGATCGTTGGGTGAGGGCTCTACGTTAGTAGTGTTAGAGTGCAGTCTGGTAGCTCTACGATCGACAGAAGACTAAGGCAAAGTTGTTAGACGATTTCTAGTGTCACTCTATGATTGTTGTGATTCACTCTACGACCAGATTTCCTGTTCGACGATATGCATGCTCTACGACATTGGACTCTACGTTTGACAAGTCTACTCTACATTTTCCACTCAGCGGTTAAGTTACTCTACGATTTCGAGAAAAGAGTTCCACTCTACGATCTGTCACTCTACGTTTGTCTGCTGAGAGGCTCTACTCTACGATTCTGGACGACTTGCAGGATTCCTATTCTGAGTAGGATTTGGAGTATTGGAGTGCTAGAGTTCGATTCATATAAGGATTTTGAGATGGAATTATACATCAAGAAGGAAGCTAAGCTGATTATAGAAAATAGAGACTGATATGGAATTTATGTAGAGTCTGATATGGAATCTGATCAAATATGGAAATTGAATCTTAGCTAGAATTGGAAAAAGAAACTGAAGAAGACTTGGATTTAGAAACTAAATTCTAATTTAATAAGGAAGTTACCTAAAGCTGGATTTCAGAGGTTGATAAGAATTTAGAATCCTACCTTATTTACAGAGTGAAGACATCCAAATTCGAATATAATTATAATTCTTCTAAGGTTTCAAAGTATCTATAAATACCTTTAACTTGTAATCAGTTGAGGACATCCTGGATCATATTTTCTAGATCATATTTTATCAGCATGCTAGCTTAGTTTATTTTGTAATCAAAATATTCTATGTTTTTGGTTCCTTTATGCTTAGTAATATTATATGTTTTCTGTGTTTATGAGTTTAATTAAGGTATTTATTGACTGATAGAAGAATTTGGTATGATTATGCAAATATGGAGTTTAATGCCGAGTTTTATGTTGTTTTGCAGAAATATTATACTATCGTTGGGTGAGGGTTCTACGTTAGTAGTGTTAGAGTGCAGTCTGGTAGCTCTGCGATCGAAAAAAGACTAAGGCAAGGTTGTTAAACGATTTCTAGTGTCACTTTATGATTGTTGTGATTCACTCTACGACCAGATTTCCTGTTCGACGATATGCATGCTCTACGACATTGGACTCTAGGTTTGACAAGTCTACTCTACATTTTCCACTCAGCGGTTAAGTTACTCTACGATTTCGAGAAAAGAGTTCCACTCTACGATCTGTCACTCTACGTTTGTCTGCTGAGAGGCTCTACTCTACGATTTTGGACGACTTGCAGGATTCCTATTCTGAGTAGGATTTGGAGTTTTGGAGTGCTAGAGTTCGATTCGTACAAGGATTTGGAGATGGAATTATACATCAAGAAGGAAGCTAAGTTGATTATAGAAAGTAGAGACTGATATGGAATTTAAGTAGAGTCTGATATGGAATCTGATCAAATATAAAAATTGAATTTGAGCTAGAATTGGAAAAGGAAATTGAAGAAGACTTGGATTTGGAAACTAAATTCTAATTTAATAAGGAAGTTACCTATAGCTGGATTTCAGAGGTTGATAACGATTTAGAATCCTACCATATCTGCAGAGTGAAGACTTTCGAATTAGAATATAATTAGAATTCTTATAGGGTTTCAAAGTATCTATAAATACCTTTAACTTGTAATTAGTTAAGGACATCCTGGATCATATTTTCTAGATCATATTTTATCAGCATGTTAGCTTAGTTTATTTTTATTCAGTTCTAAGGGGATGTGGAACCTTATTTTCAGTTAATAGTATAATTGAGTTTCGTTATTGATTCCTTCTATATGAGATTTCTGTTTTAACTATTTATATGCTATTTTATCTAATTTATTTAATATGGCCAGTTAGATTAATCCGATGAATATCATCTGCTAGATTAAGATATAATATTAAGCAAACGATGATGTATCTGATCACAGGTAGTACTTGGTAATATATGATTGTGGACAAGCTTTTGGGTATTACTATGATTATCAGAAGGCAAGTTAAATAATCCATGATAGTATGATTGTTACTTGGAACAACCTAATTCTCTAATTCTTAATGTTTTTGTCATATTAAATCTAGACTGATAGTTCTGGGTTATATAATAGTTAGAGTCTAGTGGGGGCGATTGTCACATTAGATTTAAAACCTAAGGAGAATTTCGGATAATTGAGTGATTACTAATCATCTAGGGTTGTTAATTTTATTGAAGGAAGAAATAATATTAACTTGATTATTCTATTACTGTAAATTGGTGAAGCTGAACTGAAGAACTGAAGCTTTAATTTATTTGATTATCTTTATTATTTTAACTTTATTTTCTTTAGTTAATAATAATTCAAAACCCCCCAATTCTTTATTTATTATTTTTAGTTAGAAACATTTGAATAAATTCAAAGCAATATCATTCTCTGTGAGATCGATCCTTAATTGCTACTATGCTTATTATTTGAATGTGTAAGTAAAAGTGAGGTTTATTTTTAGATTGCTTAATGATAACTTGCCAATCGGCTACTTTACTTCAGTTCGTTTGCTTTTCAAGGAGTGGATCGGTCCTACAATACTATCGCCAATGCCTTATCCAAGTTAGCTACCACAGATATGAGTTCTTTCGGTGGGTCGGTGTATTTGGAGGTTCTGGAATCTCTTAGCGTTCAAAGGACAAATGCGATGGTGGTGGAACGCTCGGACTGTTGGATAATGCCTTATATAAGCTATTTGTCGATGACGAGTTACCTTCGAATCGGATATTAGTGAAGAAGATAAAGTACAGGAGTTCGAACTTCATATTGATTGATGGTGACTTATATCGACGTACATATTCTTCATTTTTGCTAAAGTGTTTGGTTCCGTTCGAAGTAGAGTACGTACTTCGGGAAGTTCATGAAGGAATTTGTGGGGATCACATGGGACCTAAGGTATTAGCGTATAAGATGCTTTGAAAGGGTTATTGGCCTACTATTTTTAGGAAGCTAAAGATTATGTTCAGAAGTGTCCAAAATATCAGTTGAACAGTCCTATTCCCCATCTGCCACCCGAAGAGCTATACTCAGTTTTGTCCCCGATCCCTTTTAGGGTATGAGGATTGATATCTTAGGACCATTGCCAAAGGCGAAAGGGCAGGTTAGTTTTGTAATTGTGGCAATAGACTACATAACTAAATGGGTGAAGGCCAAACCACTTCGAACGATCATGGAACAGGAATGTCTTAAGTTTCTCAAGGAGTTTGTGGTCTTTCACTTCGGTATCCCTATGGTGGTAATGTCAGACAATAGTAGACAGTTTGTGAGTTCGAAGTTTGAAGAATTCCTGAAGGACTTGGGCATTCAACATCGAAGGACTTTGGTTGCTCATCCTCAATTCAATGGTCAAGTGGAAGTCACCAATCGGACTTTACTTAATGGAATTAAAAGGAGATTGGACGAAGCTACGGGAAGATGGCCCGAGGAGTTACTTAGTGTTTTATGGGCGTATCGGACCACTCCTCGGACAACGACAGGCGATTTGCCGTTCGGATTAGCCTATGGGACTGATGCTCTTATCCTAGTTGAGATAGGGTCTCCTTCGCTTCGGGTTAGTCAATATAAGGAGTTATATAATGATGAAGGCCTTCGCCTCAATCTTGATTTGTTAGAAGAGGTTTGGGAGTCGGCCTTGGTAAGGCTAATAGTCTATTAGAGAAGAACGATCAGGCATTACAATAAGGGTGTAAAGTTGAGGAGATTTAAAATTGGAGAACCAGGCCTCCGAGAGGAGGAGGCGTCGGCGCCCCAGAGGTGCCGAAGCCAGGTACATACCGGCTTCAGGTAATGGATGGGACAGAAGTCAAAAACACTTGGTATGCTAGGAGGCTTAGGAAGTATTATCAGTAGTACATGTTAAGTAGATTCTTTTTATGACTCTATAATTTTGTCTACATACTTGATGAAATAAGAATTCAATTTTGCTCAAATGATATTTTCATTGATTTGTATGTTTGTACATCAGAGATTTGATTACATAAAGACCATAATAATCCATTACAAAAAAATTGTTGCCATGGAGGAGGGGGTTCGCTTCAAGCTTCGGTTTCGTCGTCTGAAGAATCTAAAATTGAAGGGTCAAGGTTATTTGCCAGCAACCTTTCTGTGTCCTTGTCCCGAGCACTTTGGTAGCCATCATTGAACTGTTGTATGACTTCCTTCAAGAGCTCAGGGGACTTTCGATTCTCTTGGCAAATTTACTGCTTGATTGCTTCGGTCAATGGGGGACCTAGTGCCTTGTAGCTGGTGAACTCCTTCTCCAAAGTGTTGTGAGCATTTATAGACATTCTGAGCTTTTTATCCATAGTCTTGAGTTTTTCACGCAAAACTATGTTATTACCCTTCAGGGTGTTGCTCTCTTTCTTCATATCTTCATGGTCTTTCAGAAGTGTTCTTCGGCGTTTTTTGCCTTCAATAGCTTCCTCTTTGACCTTTTTCAGTTCGGTTTGAAACTCTTAATAATGGAAGACAGTGTTGACGTGTAAGCTCTTTTCTTTTTCAAGGTCGGTCGTCACAGCTTGGAGCCTGAATTCCCGACGTGTGACTTCAAACTCTAGCTCTTTTTCTCTTTCTTCAGCCTGGGAGAGTCGACGTATGATTCGGCTGGTAACAGCAGTGGCCTAAAAGCAGAGGGAGGAAAGGTTAAATGAATCAAAAAGAAAGTTAATATATAGGTTCGGTGGTGTGGTGGAGCAAATAATACTTACCTAGCCCTGATGCATAGAGTTGGCGTAAATGAGTTCCTTAAGACTCACACCTTCGAACCTTTCGTCATCTCCACGAAGGATGAAATTCTTGAAAAGTTAGACCGGGAACGAAGGATATTTGGGGGAAGGGGAGGAGATTGATGTTTAGAAGAGGTTTTAGTATGTTATTTATTAGTTGAGGGTTCGAATAAAGGGCCTTCAAGTTCTTTCATTTTTTGTGTTTGCATTTGGTTCGGTTCAGAGGTTGCGGTCAGATCGATGGATGGGTTCGGATTGGTGATATTTATTTGAAGGGATTCGGAGGTTAGAGGGTCGGATTGGGTGTTTTGTTGTGCTTTGGGTGGAGGATTTTGATCGGCAGTCTTCACTAGACGCCTTCTCTTTATTCGAACGAGTTTTCCTCTTTCAGAAACAAGCATATCTAAAAAGCTTTTCTAGGTGAAGCCGGGTGCGGGGATGATGGAGGAAGAGGAAGGTTGTGGCATCGGGACTGCAGTGATAGGTTGAATTAAGGGTGGAGTTTCGGTTGATTCTAGTGGAAGGATTATTTCTTTAGTGGGTTTGGTTGGTGTATTTGTAGAAGATAATTGGCTGATGTCGGCGACTGGGAAGAGACACTGAACGAGTTAAGAAGTTGTGTCAGAAGGAAAACTTGAAATAATACGAGTTAAATCGAAGAGTTTGAGACTTACATTTATAGTCATACAACTAGGTTTGGTCGTTTAGAAGCTTGAGGTCTCATTCTTTCATTAGCAGTTTTTCAATGGTCTTCACCAACTCCTCAAGACAGGTCCGAGGAAGTTCTCCAATGGTTATATTGGGTCGGGAAGCTTTGGCCCAGTCAGGAATTAGACGGGTATTAGGGCCTCCGATGAAGAACAACAACGAGTGCCATCCTTTGTTGCTTGAAGGGGTCTTCATCAGGGGTCGTTTTTCGATTTGCTTGCTTTGTTATTTATTTATTTGCCGAAATCCTAATTCTCTGGATCGACTCATGGAAAAAAGGGAGAAGAAGAAATTAATGGTGGGAGGAATGCCGAGCTTATGGCAGAAGGCAATGAAAGAGATGATGTGGATGTAGGAGTTCGGCACCAGTTGGGCGAAGCTGACTCCGATAAATCCTAGAGGGTGATGAGAAAGGTGTGGAGGGCCAGGCGAACCCCGTATTTAGGGGCACTGAGAGATGACGGTCCACCCATTAGGGCGATTGTACATTCGATCAGTGGGAAGAACGGTACGGAGTTCGTAGGTGGCTGGATTACGATATTACTCTCGTATTCTGGCGAGATCTTGTGGGGCGATCGTGGAGGTAGTGTTGATATGGGCGAAGGATTCTTAATTGGAATATTCTTTTAGCATCTTTTGGTTGTCAATTTCGGCCTTGGATGGGCCTGGTGATCGAGGGGTTGAGGTGATAGTAGTGGTGATGGTGGTGGTTGTTGATGGTTTTCACAACCTATAAACTCGCACAAGTATACATGGTCTAACAAGTAGTATAGATAAAGTGAAGTGTCGAACCCATGAGGACAAAGTACTAAATATTCGCTCAAGTATTAAAATGTGTCTCTACGATCTTATCTAAACAAGTGAATAAAAGTTGTGTGTTTTAATCTATAAGGTAAATACAATGAAATAGTGAATCGAGTTGTAACAAAGATGACAAACTAGGATTACAACTCCCCTAATGCCTCACCTAAGATTCATAACTCTCCATTTAACTAACAAATCAGAAGAATGGTCAACCGAGAACACAAGGTACACATAAGCCTCTTCCGATGATCAAATTCATATCCCTTAGCTAGATAAATCACAATATTCCTATGGTGAAAATAACTAGACTAAGGGTCATTAATATTAGTCTCAATGGTTACACAAGGTAAATAGACATATTCCTATTTTATCATGCAATTTATGCACTCAATCCCTTGGGCAATGGTCATAACAAGTGTTGTTGTACCTAAGGAAAGGTATAACATCAATTTTCCAATATCAGTTAATACATAAATCAATTCCTATCTCAAGCAATTGATAAATAAGCATGAAATACAACAATCCATTCAGAACATGATTCATTATATAAATATGAGAGAAATTTATATTAAGCTAATCATTAGGTTACATTGCAATCCTAGAAATGTAATTAGTTCATAACTATAGAACTAATTAACACAGTCATACTGTTCAACATAATCAAAATTACACAAATGAATGAAAGCTTTGAAATAAGAAAACTCCTTTTCGGAAGTGTTCTTGATTCAGCTCCTCTCCTTTATGTGGCTGCCTCCTTTTCTCTCTAAGTTTCCAGATATGTCCTAAGTTGCCAGATATATCCTAAGTTGCCAAATATGTCTAGTTAGCAGCAGCAGCTAGGTCATTTAAGGAATGGCAGGTGGCTGGGAATCGGAGCTCGCACTACGGCGTGAGCCTTGCGCCTTGCTTTGGCACTGCGGCGTGAGCCCCGTGTCTTGGCTAGGATGGGTTCGCTGCAGCGCCAATCCATGAAGGAATGGTCACGCTGCAGCGTGGGTGGCTTGTGAGCTGGCGCTGCGGCGTGAGCCCCGTGCCTTGTCGTGGTGTTGCGGCACGGGCTCCGTGTCTTTGGCCAGCTAGGGGTCCTTTTGTCCCTTTAAGCCTCAATTGATCAAAATCTCCCACCTGAAAAGCATTAAAGAAGAAGATAATAAAAATAACATAAAATGCACCAGAAGGTAAGACAATCATGCAATTTCTTAAGTGATAAGGAGTCTGATTCGCAGGTATAAATCACGCTCATCAAATACCCACAAACTTAAGCATTTGCTTGTCCCTAAGCAAAAATATTTAAAGAAAATTAAAACATCAGCCTCTATCTTAGACTAGAAGTGATCTAAACTACTATATACCTGCATTGTGGCCTCAAGGGTCAGAATTACAATTCCAAAGTAGAAACAAACGCATTAATAAAATCTAGCTCAAAACTCTAGCGTAGACTGCTACTGACCTAAATCTGTGTGTGTGTGATTACCAACTATTATAACCATTTATATCTCAAACACAAACACAATTGCAAAAAGGAAAATTGCCGACTCTATAACTCATGCTACATCAAGCATTCAGAAAAAGACATCAAGTGTAAGAACAGACCACCAGGCATTAAAATGTAAACAACAAAACTCAGTGAGACTTGTGCAGAAATTTAATTACATTAGGCTATGCAGAGTTACTCCTGTAACGAGATTTAGAACAATGACTCCCAAGCTTGAAGGCTTTAGGGCATTAGGTGTAAAACACCCCCAAGAATTTACTAACTCGAGTAACAAAGGCCACGTAATTAGACTTAAGTCAAACTATAGTTTTATTCATTGCCAACGCATTACCCTAATCTCAACAATGACCGTGTAGTGCCTAAATACCTTTGGCTCTTTAAAGTTATCCGTGTAACGAGTGTTTGATCAAGGACTCCCAAATCAAGTGACTTTAGGGTAATAGGTGTGAAAACACCCCAAAAGATCTACTAACTCAAGTAACAAAGGCCACGTAAATAGGCGTGGTCAACTGGCGATTAATGTTAATTAATGTCTCTATTTTTCTTTTCTTCTTCTCTTTTTTATTTTATAAATATGATTAATCGAACCTGCCTAAGAATCTGTTTCTTACAATCATTGATTCACTTACGATAGAACGAGATAATCACAACAATTTCCATAGCAATTAACCACATAGGCTTGGTCGAAATAAAAATAGTTCTAACAGTTGGTATGTGTTCAATAGGATAGACAGGATCAACAGCAGTGCTAACTAAACAAAATGATCTAAGACTCTATCTCTAAATGTTTAACATCATTGACAAAGCAATACTTCAATCATATCACTGGCCACAATCAAAAAATTTCTTTTCTTTTACCCCAGGATAACTACAGCTCAAAATAGGGTAATGAAAACCTATGAAAGCCCCAAAAGATGGGTAAACACCAAAACTGGAAGAACATCAAAGGTTGCTCATGCATTCATAAATTCATGTAGATAAAACAAAAAATAGGCATCCATAGATAATAAAACCGTAAGTTTAAAATAAACCAACATATGCAGTTTCAACATGCTACCAAAGTCCAAAATAAACCACCTAGCTACAACAGTTCAAACATGCCACAACTCATATATAAATAAATAAACATGAACTCCCCCAAACTAGAACTGGCCAATGCCCTCATTGGCTGGAATGTGCTACTGGTGCTGCTCCCATATCCTCTGATGTATCGCCCTTAGCATCATCATCATCCCCCTCATCATCCTCAGCCGGATCGCCCTCTGCTGGAGATGGAGGCGGGTACAGTGGAAAGATAGAAGGCTCTAGAAACTGATACGGCATGGAGTCCACGTCGTCACCACCTAAGGCTACATAGATGCTGGCCACCGTGTTGGCGAACTCAGCATGATACTGTGCAAATATATTCTACCTTTGGGCAATAGTGTCCTGCCTTCAGCTGAAAGAGCCCATCCTGCTATTGATCGTGTCAATCTTCTGATACATGAGGTCCATTGAAGCCATCTGCGCTGTAAGTGGACCAGCAGAAGTGGAGCCAAGCTCTGAAGTCTGGGTAGAAGTCTCACCCTCTATCATAAGGGGCGGATCAGGACCTGGCAGGTACCTCTCTCTATACTCATGAGAAATGCCCCCGGGCCATACACTAAACCTCTTAATGACATTGTGATCAATGATAGACATGGGTGCCTGTGTTAGGTCATCCAGTCCCCACTGAACTTTGGCTCGCTTTCAGAGATGGGTGATGAGAGACGGGTGCGGGAGGCCTGAACCAATGTTACACTTGATTGCCTTTTTAATGGACTCTTGTATGATCACCCCAATATCGATGTCCAGCCTAGTGATGATGACAAATAGAAGCACAACCCACTCTCGAGTGACATTGCTGAGGTGACGAGTAGGCATGATGTTAGAGCAGATAAAAACATACCAAGCTTTCCCATAGCAGCTGAGGGCTGGCTGTGGGAACCTTGTCTTTTCCCCCTGAAACTCATTCACTTTCCAGGCTATGCCGGGCTGGCAGAGCCGCGAAATGATCTCATCCTGGCTGTAACTGCGGTAGCTCCACTCTTGGAAGTCCTTGCCATTGTAGTTGGGCATGTCAAACACAGAATTTATGGTCTTATTGTCATACTTTACCAATTTGCCCCGGACAATGACCTCTGCTGGCCCCTCAGCATTAGCGTTGGCATAAAACTCCCGTAACTCTGAAATTACCGCAGATTTGGGCGGTTTAGTGAAGTGGACCCACTTCTTTTTCAAAATCATCTCGGTTGATTTTCCATCCAAATTCTTATCCGGCCTAAACCCACGCTCAGGCACAAGGTTTCTCTTAGTAAAGGATTTGTTGTATCGATTCCACGCCTCTATACTTAAAAACTTTGTGTGGTCCCATTGTGGGGCCGCTGAGGAGGAGGAACCTCTTATGCTAAGGCACTGACATTTTGGTGTCATGGCAAGATTCAAGCAAAAACTTAACCCAAGTGAAATCAAATGTCCAATAACAAATGCCACAAGTACCCCGATGCAAGGTAATCACAAGTCACAATCCCACTTTGTGGTTGTAGACACCCAAATTTTGCACTTCGTATACTAACCCTGATAGGAGGGCAAATTCATCCATTGAGCCGGCCTACGAGAGCGAAGGATGGGAGCAAGAACGAACACTCGACGCCACCGCGACGATTTGCAAATCAAAATCGACATGACAACAGGGTCGTCCGAAATGGGCATTCCCGAAAGATATGGCACGTCTCCCAGTAATTCCCGGACTGCAAAATACAGGCCTGTCGGTGAAAACCGACGTCACGACACGAGAATTGAGGCATGGTACGAAAATCGAGAAATTCAAACCAGCCAGTCGCGGATTGATCTGCGGCCAATAAGTGCGCCTTTTGAAAACACGGAACTCGAAACACGGAAACCGAAAAGCAGGCTGAGTGGATGGTAGGCGGCCAGCCAGCCGTAGATCCATCTGCGGCCAGCCGCAGATCCATCTGCGGCAAGCCGCAGATCCATCTGCGGCTGCCCTGGTTTCCTTTATTAGCCCAGTTTCAGTTCATTCACAAAAGAGAGAAAGAGGAAGCAGCGGCAGCAGCTCAGAAAAAGGAGAGAAAACAGCACAAAATTGGAGCAAATTAGGAGAGAAAAGAGAGAAAAAAGTGAGGAATTGTGTATCTTTTGTGAGATTATATCCAGATAATTTCTACTCTATTTATATACTCAAGTTTACACATATTTTGGGGATATTTGCAAGGTGAAAAGACCATTTCTATAGCAATTTTTGTGTATTATTTTGATAATCTTCTTGTCAATTGGGTTATGTGAAATGTAATTTCTCTTGTATATGGTTGTGGATACATGGATTAGGGACCATTAGTGAGGGTTCCCACGGAACGAAATGCTTCCTAATGACCCGAGGATGTCCATTTAGTGAACTATTTTAGCTTGTTATGATGATTTATTGTGCCTAGTTTGTTTAGATTGTCATTTTAGGATATTGTGGTTGTTTAGCAATTTTGGATGTGAGCCTAAGAACGCGACCCCGTGGTCCAAATCCGATGATGGACATCTTTTGATGTAAGTAGTAGGAGCGATGTAGTCTTCATTGTAAGTATGTAATCGTCGGGCCTTAAAACGACGTCAAGGCGAGAATCGTGTTTAAGGCCCCGTCATAGTGAAAATATGTGATTGTGGGCGTTCGGGGTTATTTTTGATGGCTTACATGCCCGTGAATAATCCTCGACGCATTATAATGTTTGATTTAAATTATAACACCAAAAAGGATTTCAAAGATAAACGATGAAGACTTTCGTAAAATCAATCAAGTTAGGTTATTAGCAACACGAGGATAAGAAATTGGAAGTGCTAATGAATGTCGATTCCTATTTAACGAGAAGGTTAAAGAAAAATCGTTTTCAACTATCAAAGAATGGTTTTATAGAATAAATGACGTTTTATTAAACCAATGTGCATAGGGTTAAAGAGATCCTAGAAAATTGCCGTCATTTTAATTATGAGAGCAACGTATAGGTCTCGATTCCTATTTTGACGAAGGTTTAAAAACTCTTGTTTTGCCAAAACGACACCTAGTAAAAATCTCATGGCTTTTGACGTTTAAAATCAAATCTTTTTCATGGTAATAATAAGGCTTTCTCGTATAGATCGAAGGACATTCTAAAGCACTCTCAAAACACGATCTTCCACTAAAAACCCCAAATGATTCTTTCATACAAACTCACCACAAGATTCACCTAGGCACACACACACGCGCACACATACACACTTTAAGAATTAAAAGGATAGGAAAAGCATCAAGATTGCGGTAACCATGTTTCACGGAAGTCGGGGGGTGCCTAACACCTTCCCCTCTCTTAAGCAAGCCCCCGAACTCTATGAATCTCGGTTCGCAGACCAAATAATTCGGAGTCACTCATGAGCCAGCGATTTACGAAAGAACGAAACTCGGATGAGTTGGTACATCCATTTCAAATATACCAACTGGCGACTCTGATTAATTGGCTCATCATAAAAAACGATATTTCAAAACCCCGTCGACCTTCCTGCCGACCTTTTCCAAAAAATCATCTAATAAAAGGCTAAAAATTGGAAAAGATAAATATCGCAAAGAAGCGATTCCTCCCGGCGTCGACAGCTGGCGACTCTGCTGGGGACATTAGAGGGCTTAAGTCGCGACCAAATCTCGATGCTATCCTATCCTTTAAAAATTTATGAATGTGTGTGTATGCGATATTTTGACATGTTTTACTTGTTGTTGTGTGAATGTGTGTTCTTGTGCAATGAATGAATGATTGAATTGCTTTACTTTAAAGTATTCATTTGCATACGGTGAGGACGATGAATGTGAATGTATGTTGAGAGTGTACCTCCTCTTGAGGCGAACCCGTCGGTTGCTTATTACTGGACTCGAAGGGGCTGCTCCCCGGAGATGGCTCAGGAAACGCACCACCCAAATCCGCTCCAATCGAAAGGACTCAGACGAGTAGATTGCGAAGATTTGGGGACCTTCATGCCGAAAAGCCCGCGAGAGTAACCTTAGAATAGGTCAGCCTTAGATTAACCCAACGCAGGAAAAGTCTCTTCATGCCCTTTTACGTTCGCGCTTATAAATGTCATAGTCTCATTCAATATTCATATATGTCTCCCCTTTGTCAAAAGAAAGTACTAACCTCTATGTCTTGCAGGGAACAGATGGGGAAGCATAATAAGTCATGTCTAGCAATTATTATTGCAATAAGGAACTGCTAACATTTTGCTTTGCAGGGAAAGATTAAAAAACCCAAAAAACACAAAAGTTACAGCTTTAGCATGCATCCACATCTTTCATTTCCCAAAGATTAAACTTCAAACCGTTGTTTCTGTAGGATTGCTCCTCAAACGCGTTCACAATCTAGGAAGGCCCAGAACTCTACATCTGAAATGGCTAATCTTCCACCTACTAATCTTGGTTCCATATCTCGTGAGGAATTTGATGATTTTAAGAAACAGATGTTGGAAATGGCCATGATGCTGAAGTAACAATTGCTACCTAGACAGGATCCACCTAAGGAGGATCCACCCCAACCTAAGGGCGAGCCAGTCGTCCCAAAGGCCATTCCTATACCTAACCGGACAGTGATTACTATCCCAGAGGAAGGAGACACTGATGACCTTCGAAAGAAAATGAAACAAATGGAGGAAACTATCCAATCTCTGAAGGGCATAGGGTCCCTAGGTAGGGTAAATTATTCAGATCTGTGTGTCTTTCCAGGAACCAAATATCTGGAGAAGTTTAAAATTCCCGATTTTGAGAAATACAATGGGAAGGGGGATCCTTATACACATCTGAAAATATACATTGGGGAGCTTGGATCTTATGCAGAAGACGAAGGTCTAAGAATGCAGTTATTCTAAAAGAGCCTGACGGGAGAGGCAAGAATTTGGTATGCCCGTCTTGATAATGCCCGAATCCACAATTGGGAGGAGTTGGCCCATACCTTCTTAACACAATATAGCTTCTAGGCACAAATGGCCCCTGATAGATATCAAATGACGAAAATCAAAAAGCAACCAAAAGAATCTTTCAGAGATTATGCACAACGATGGAGGGGTATGGCTGCACAGGTGAATCCCCCAATGAGCGAGTCGGAGATGGTGATGACCTTCGTGGATATTCAAGAGACACCTTATTATGAGCGGGTTATATCGGGGATTGGAAGACCGTTTGCCGAGATGATAAAACACGGAGAAATGGTGGACATGGGGTTGAAGTCTGGTAAGATTCGGGATTTCACGGCTTTGGAAACAGCTGCGGAACAAATCCAAAGTGGAAACTATGGCAGCACTTCCCGTAGGGTCCAAAAGAAAAGGGAGGAAGATGTTTCCCTAATCCTGCAGGGATCATCTAGAAAGGCAGAGAACAATCCTCCAATACAGGTACAGAGAGTGGGGCCATCTCGACAACCTAACTTCACTGATCAGAGGACGGACGGGCGAAGAAGATTCGAGACCACGAAAAATCGAGTGTTCACCCCACTTGGGGATCCTCTTGAGCGGGTTTTGGCAGTATTGATAGCCTAGAGGAAAATAGTCGATTTGGCACCCCCAAGCGACCCGAAAGGAAGAAGATTTGACCCAAGCAAGCGATGCGCATACCACTCAGGTTCCCCTGATCATGATACACAAGAATGTTGGACGTTGAAGCACAGAATTCAGAACTTGATCGATAGTGGGGAAATTGTGGTGGAACAGCCAGACTCCCCAAATGTTAAAGTCAATCCCCTGCCAAGGCATGATGGAGAGGGGGTCAATGTGGCGGAGGCCAGTGAAGCCAAGGGGCCGTCAAGGCTGAATTATGTGAAGAAAATTGATGAGATGATCAACATGATAGGTGATCACGGGAGTACACGGGGAGCGCCAATTAGGTTGGCGGGTGTGAGCAGAAATATCATAGAGGGGCCTGTCAAGTTAGCGGCTCCGAAACTCCTCATCCTTACAGCGAGACCGCAAATCCCTGTCAACAGTCTGAAAATGGTACCGTGGAATTACGGGGGAATGACAGAGGAAGCGGCCAGTTGTGTTTATGTTACATCAAAGGGAAATCCCCTATATCTCCCAGGACGAGTCCTTGAAAGCAAAACAAAGAAGAATGAAAAGATATCCGAGGAGAAAGCCTTGGAATTCTTGAGGAAGATGGATCATCCAGAAGCAAGGGGGATCCAGATATTAAGTGAGGAGTCGACCCTGACGTCGATCATGGATTTGGTGTTGTCATCCAGTGATCACTGCAAAATTTTGGCCAAAGTCCTGGAGGAGGCATACATTCCCAAAGAGATTAACAAAGAAAGTTTCAGCCATCTGGTGGACCTTCTGTTGGAAAGTAATGTAATATCATTCATAGATGATGATATCCCTAAAGAAGGAAGGGGACATCGAAAACCGCTGCATATTGCGGTAATCTTCTCAGGTTATATTATGAACGGGGTGCTGATTGATGGGGGATCAGCGTTGAATATCTGTCCCCTCAGTACATTAAAGAAGATGAACATCAATCCTAAGCGCCTACGGGCCAGTCATGTGGTGGTACGAGCCTTCGACGGATCCCGGAGGGATACAATTGGGGAGATAGAATTGTCGGTGGAAATAGGACCTTGTACTTTTGATATCTCTTTCCAAGTCCTAGATATTGCGGCAAGTTATAACCTGTTATTGGGGAGGCCATGGATACACACGGCCGGGGCATTTCCTTCCACGCTACACCAGCAAATCAAACTTATCATTGACGGGAATCTGGTGACGATCTCGGCAGAGTGTGATGACCCTTCTCCTTCCAGGAATGGCCTGCCAGTTTTCAGGCACTGGAAATCAGCACTCCCCACTACAGATGCCTGGGGGCTCCAGCCGTGAAACCTAAGGTCTCTCCAGAACTTACCTTTGTTGCAAAAGAAATGATGAAAATGAAATTTCAACCTGGCCAAGGGTTAGGAAAGAGCAGTCAAGGAATCACCGAGCCTATTCAACTACCCCATCAGATAGGTAAAGCAGGGTTAGGATATCATGAGGGCGTAGCACGGAGACATCGTCAAGGCGCGACCCCGATTCGACTGGCCGGAAATCCGATGACCAAGGTCAACAATGAACGAGGGACTGGCAAGCCTGTGATTGGGACAGGGGGCGAAGAATTGACCCCCACAAGTGATGAGTCGACCAAGATGGAAAGTTTCCTACAGGAGGTCGCGCAAAAGTTCGAAACCAGGTGCTATATCCCCGGACAGTTAACAAGCAATGGAGAGGGGAGGGATGTTGCCACACCACCGGGAGCCCAACAAAGTGTGTCTGTCATCGATTGAGCAGGGCTAATTATTCCGGAGGAAGGTATGAAGAGGGACTCAGGCAATGTGGTCGTAGTCATCGGGGAAGTGTCCGATGTGAAGCCACCTTTCATCCAGCGCATTTCGTCTGATCTGACCACCGACAACTGGACAATGGAACCAGTGATATCCAAACAAGGGTAAAACATGGCGTCGGATGGTAGACCCCATATGGGGGGGGTGAATGGATACCAGTTTTTGTCCTTTATTTTAAATCTTGCATGGTTATGTATTTTGTCGTGTTATTTTAATGGCGATCATTGTGGGAAAACAATTTATATATATGACAAATATTTTGTTTCATGTCAGGTGTACCAATTTGAGTATTCCTTGCCAAACAAACGGTCTTTCAAATTTGAATGATGACTATGATTTTGATATTGAGCTGGATTTCGATTTAATGGGCATTGAGCAAGACGAGACAGATTACGACGACGCGCCTGACGAGATCAAAGGATGGGTCGAGGATAAACCCAAACCCAACTTAGACCAAACCATCACCATAAATATCGGAACCCCTGACAAACCCAAAGAGCTCAAGATAGGGACAGACCTTACCCCTAGCCAGAAAGCAGAAATAACTGAGTTGCTAAGCCAGTATGAGGATGTCTTTGCCTGGTCTCATGAGGACATGATCGGATTGTCCACAGACATTGTGGTACACCGGTTGCCCATCAAGGAGGGTTTCATGCCTGTCAAGTAGAAACTAAGAAAGTTGAAACCGGAGTGGAGCTTGAAGGTGAAGGAAGAGATCATCAAACAATTTAGGGTTGGAATCATTATGGTGTCCACTTACCCAGAATGGTTATCCAATGTAGTCCCCGTGGCTAAGCCTGGAGGGAAGGTGAGGGTATGTGTCGACTATAGAGATCTAAACAAGGTCAGTCTCAAGGATAACTTCCCGGTGCCTTTCATACACATCCTGGTGGATAACACAGCCCAGTACAAAATGTACTCTTTTGTTGATTGCTTTGCAGGGTATCATCAGATAATGGTGGCGGAAGAAGATCGGGAAAAGACCGATTTCATCACCCCTTGGGGCACCTTCTGTTATAGACGATTGGCTTTCGGTCTCACAAATGCGGGGGCTACTTATCAGAGAGCCATGATGGCCCTGTTCCACGACATGATGCACAAGGAGATAGAGGTCTACGTGGATGACATTATCGTGAAGTCAAGGGTAGAATCTGATCATATAATCCATCTCAAAAAGCTATTCGATCGGCTCAGAAAATATAATTTGGAGCTCAATCCGGCAAAGTGTGCTTTCGGAGTGCAGTCGGGCAAGCTCTTGGGATTCCTGGTTAGTGATCGGGGCATTGAGTTGGATCCGGCAAAGATTAAGGCTATTGTGGATATGCCGACACCTCACACAGAGAAGGAGATAAGAGGATTCCTTGGAAGAATAAATTTCATCAGCCGCTTCATATCCCACTTGACAACTACATGCGAGCCGATTTTCAAACTATTAAGGAAAGATGCCTCCCAAGAGTGGAATGAGCAATGCCAGAAAGCCTTTCAGACCATTAAAAAGCAGCTGATAGAGACACCGGTACTGGTACCCCCGAAGGATGGGATCCCTCTGTTTATGTATATATCGGTCAACGCCATTGCGATGGGATGTGTGCTGGGATAGAAGAACGGATCAGGAAAAGAGCAGGCCATCTATTACCTCAGCAAAAGATTTAGCCGGTGTGAACAAAATTACACCCCCATCGAAAGGACCTGTTGTGCTTTGGCGTGGGCTGCAATGAGATTACAGCACTATCTCCATGGGCACACTACATACCTGATCTCGAGAATGGATCCCCTGAAATATATCTTTGAAAGGCCCATGTTGAACTGTCGACTATCAAGATGGCAGTTAATCTTACAGCAGTTCGACATTGTATACGTAACTCAAAAAGCCATGAAAGGGCAGGAAATTGCAGATCGGTTGTCAGAAACGCCAGCAGGGGGAATGGAGCCTTTAGACACTCCTTTGCCGGGCGAAGATGTATTCTGGATCTTGCACACGAGAGGCGATGATGAGGGGCAGTTTTGGAAGTTGTATTTTGATGGTGCCATGAATGCTGAGGGGGCAGGAGCCGGAGCAGTCCTGGTCTCTATCACCGGAGAGCAATACCCTGTGGCCACTAAATTGCAGTTCAGTAATTTGAACAACACAGCTGAGTACGAGGGATGTATATTGGGGCTCCGTTTTGCCCGCGATATGGGAGTGAAGAGACTAGCGGTGTTCGGGGATTCAGAACTGGTAATCAGACAAGCGATCGGGGTGTACAACACTAAAGAGCTCTGGTTACTTCCATACCATCGTTGTGTTATCCAATTGATGCGAGAGTTCGAAGATATCGCTTTCTGGCATATCCCCCGGGGACGGAATGATTTTGCTGATGCATTGGCAACTCTGGCTTCCTTAATCCATATAATCAAAAGAAAAGATGTTCCACAGATTGAAATAGCAGTACGGAATGCCCCAGCATATGAGGAACATGTGGCAGTATTATCGGAGGAGGTGGTTATGCCAAGGCAGCCTTGGTATCACGACATAAGGGAGTACCTGAGGGATAGATCCATTCCCGACCAGGCGAGCCGAGCTGAGAGGATGAGAATTCAAAAGATGGCAATGAAGTTTTACCTGAGTGGGGATTCACTCTACAAGAGGGATGCTAGTTTGGGACTGTTGCACTGTATAAATGAAACGCAGGCCCAAAAGATTATGGACGAAATACATGGTGGAGTGTGTGGGCCGCACATGAATGGACCGATGCTGGCCAAAAAGATCTTGAGAACGGGGCATTATTGGTTAACACTGAAGGCCGATTGCGACGATCATGTCAAACGATGTTATCAATGCCAGGCGCACGGCAACGTAATTCATGCGCCCCCCAATGAACTGCATTGTATGACCTCCCCTTGGCCATTCTCAATGTGGGGAATGGATGTAATCGGACCGATAGAGCCCAAAGCAAGTAACGGACACCGATTCATTTTCGTCATGATCGATTATTTCACCAAATGGGTAGAAGCAGCTTCTTTCCCCAAAGTAACTCAGGAGATCATCGTCGGTTTCATCAGGAATAATGTCATTTGCCGATACGGGCAACCTGAGGTCTTAATCTCCGACAATGCCAAGAATTTGAACAATGCCCTCATGAAGGAATTATGTGACCAGTTTAAGATCAAACACCTCAACTCTGTCATTTACCGTCCTAAAATGAATGGGGCAGTGGAGGCTGTAAATAAGAATATCAAGAAGATCATGGCGAGAATGTCCGCCAATCATCGGGGATGGCCGGATCTGCTACCTCTCACCCTACTGGCGTACAGAACGTCGGTGCGTACTTCTACAGGGGCAACCCCTTACGCTTTGGTATATGGAATGGAGGCTGTTCTGCCAGTTGAGGTTGAGATGGCATCCCTCAGAATTTTGATCGATGCTCAGATAAGCAAGGAGGATTGGATGCAAAGTCGATACGACCAATTGGCCCTAATTGATGAAAGGAGGGTGGCTGTTGTGTTGCACGGTCAGTTATATCAGCAAAGGATCTCTCGATCATACGACAAAAAGATAAGACCTCGGAAGTTCAAGGAAAATGACCTAGTGCTAAAGAGAATCATGCCTTGCCAAGACGAAGCCAAAGGGAAGTTTGCCCCGAACTGGGAAGGACCTTTTGTGGTTAAGAAAGTGCTGTCTGGAGGAGCCCTCATATTGCAAGAGATGGATGGTGAGGTGTTTCCACAGCCCATCAATTCCGACTCGGTGAAGCGGTTCTACGCTTAAAATCATCATTTCTCTTTCTTTGAAGAACGAACTACGTAGGACCTGATCTCCCAACTTGTGGGGGGTACGTAGGCAGCCATCATGGCGCGGTCCAATTCTTTACAAAATAATACTTTCTCTAATCAAAACCGATTCCCAACAGCCAAAAAAAAAAACCCTTCCTATATCCTCGAAGCCTTCCCGAAACCAGCCCCTAATCAGCTTCATCTCAAGTAGCATAACCCTGATCCAACCAAACAGTTAGCCAAAATCTAAGACTCAGTCCGATGAAATCAACAGGGGTGCGGCAATATCTGTCAAATCTCCGTCAGGACTTGAGAAGAGAAAAAGGCGAAATATCAAAATCATGGTTAGCTGGATAAAATGAGGATCCAATGAAAGGCAACGATACGATAAAAAGGGAAAATGACTAAATTTAAATGCATGTCTACATATATAAGTCATTTTGTTATAAGATTGCTCTCTTTGATAACCGATGAAACTAACATAGTCTATGCAGGAAATAAAATAATCTATAAATCTGAGACTAACTGAAGCAGGATGGATAAAGTGGTGGATAGATCTGAAGCATCAGCATCCCCTGCAATCTGCTGCCCCATCATGTTGATACGATCCAATAAAGCAGTGGCTCTGCTGACAGTCTCAGAGTGAGCATCTATAACTGCCCTAGTCTGCAATGCAATGGCGTCTCTATCAGCAAGGGCAACGTCTCTAGCCATAATGGCATCATCTCTCTCAACAATAGCGGCATCCCTCTCAGCCTCAGTAGTAATCAAGGCCAAGCGGAGTCGGGTATCCTCAATAACCCGACTAAGGGTAGAATCAGCTGAGATGGAATGATCTGTGGTATCATCTAGGAAAATCAATCCAGAGTCATCAAAGGTCCCGGTCTGACTCAAAACAACCATATCCGAATCTCCGCACAACCATTACACATAAGCAAATGTCTGGATGGGGCAACTGTCACTATACTCGGCAAGGATCCTGCGAGACCAAAGATCGTATACCCGCAGTAGATCTCTCTGTCTGGGATGATATAAGGAATCGGTAGTCGGTCGCGCTCGTGAAAAGGTGAAAATCCTGTGTCTGATCAAACTGCCCCATAATCGCCAAGGGATGATAAGTCGTCACGCCCCTTAAGCCAGCAATAGGGATGAAGTCCAGGGTGGGCACATGAGTCAAGAAGCTCATAAAGGAGCAATAACCCGAACAGATCAGGAGATGAAAAGGATCCTCAATAACCGACAAAAATGCCATCCAGGAGGCCGCATCAGTACAGCTCACGGGACGAAACGAAAACTGCGTGGCTATGTCATGGTTGAAGCAAAACCCTTGGCGACGGAAATGGCCGATGGGACTAAGATGACTCATAAACCACACATACAACAAAGTCGAGCTCCCTCTGTATACTCTGCCTCGGAAAGACTGACAATATGAGGCTGACATGTAGGTATCCGCTAATATCATGGGAAGAATGGTGAGATCCTCCTGAAGGGCTCTCACGGCCGCGACAACTCGCATATCCAACAGATCGGGTCCGGCTGGCAAATACAAAACTGAAATGACATAGGCCATCAAAATGTCTACTCTCAAAGCGCCCCAGCGCTCCTCAGGTACGGAAAAATCACCAGAGAATAGACGAAAACTATCGGGTGAGCCGAATCGATCAATCAAGAAATGAAGGGGAACCAGATGGTCTGATGTGATCATCGATAACAGAGCTGCCCTCCGCAACCCAGTGAAAGTCAAAAACTGACGACGCATGGGACCAGCTGTGACCCTGGCACAAGGACCGTCGAAAGGCAAACCAGTAAAACGGGCATACTCCTCGAGAGTAGGGGTCATCTCCACTGTCCCTAACCTGAACACCTGACGAGTAGGGGCCCAGTGACCTAGAATACCATCTACAAAGCCTGCCGGCACCTGAAAGGATAACAGGGACCAAAAATGTCCCAAAAGACCATCTGCGATAACCCTGTCGGCCGGCGACAAACTGTCCAACCAGCGGAGAAGACTGCCAACCAACCCTGTGGGAAGACCGAGATCCAAACGTATCACGGCATCTGATGACGATATCTGTGAAAAATAGTATCAAAAGACTATGCAGGGGTCATTCTCTATCCATAAATAAAAAGCATACATCGTACATTTAATAATAGAGCAATTGAATTTCATAAGGATAAAAAAAACTGTGCATAAATGAATAAAAGAGTTCAATACATAATGCATGGAATAAAAAAGAAACCAAACAGGTTCAAGTACAAAAATCCCTATCCTAGCCTGATCTAGTCAAAGGTGAGGTCATCTAAGAAGGCGGGATCCTCGAACTGATCCCCTGGAGTCGTCGAAATCAGAGGATCAAAGTTCATGTCAGGAATATATGGCTGCGTTGGGGCATCAGATGAGCTCGGGGCCTGTGTCAAAACCCGCACTGTCAGGTTCGTATGCATAGGCATCCTATGGGGTCCGACCCAACACCCGAAAATACAACGACAGCTGCTCCACCTGGCGGGTCAGAGTGGCAATCTGCTCAGCATGAGTGGGAGTCCGAACGCAGGCGGCCCAATCAGTCATCATCACCGAGCCGGGGACCATATCTCCGAGAAAGAATGTGGCCCGGGTCTGAGGACCGATAGTGCGGGGCACCCACCAAATGCGAAAAGCCTCACTCGTGCTGGGGCCCGAAGAAAGTGTCCGGCCATCCTCCCCCGCAAGCATAATCTCTGAAGGCTGAGAGTCCAATGGCCATGATGTGGTGAAAGGGAGGGAATGCGGAATGCGGATCTCTCCAGTAACGCATCTGAATGCGCGCTCTCCCAAATACGTCACCCAGCCCCTAACACTCTGCAAAGTAAGGCGGCGGGTGGAAAGTGCGAACTCTGGGCCGGAAGGATGCCCATCTGTGAACCCCACAGCCAGGTGCTCAGAAAGATAAGGAGTCCAGACGACCTCTGCAGCGGTGATCAGCTCCAGCTGAATGCGGTAATGGGCAAAGCTGCCAGACACCAGGACCTCCTCCAAGGTGCTGTGGTGCCATCGCCGACCCCGGGGATAGGTATCCAGTCCGAGGGTAGTGACAGGCCTCAGACAGGGGAGTCGCTCGTACGCCCAGAACTGTGAACAGAAACAAGGAAAGGCATGAGTAACCGACAAATGCAGGAAAGAGAAATGTAATGATGGGAAGTACAGTAAGAAAAGAGGAAGAGAAGGCTCACCAGCAAAAAGTGGTAGAATACGAGCCAAGCATCTGTCTGTCCCTCCGAGCGAAGGCGAAGACCGTGGAGGAAATAGGCAAAGGTGAAGGACCCCAAATCGTAGTCACCGATCATGTCTATATCCCTGACAGCACCGACGACGCTGAAATGAATGGTAGAGGAGTTGATCCCTAGGAAACAACCCCTCATAATGGTCAGGAACAGGCGCCGGAGCAGAATGTCGCGAGTGGCCCGATCTGTAGGGAAGGGCATCGCGTATATGCCTCCAACAGCGTCAACAGCCAAAGCTCCGGACCGGATACTGCGGGCCTTGAAGACCCGGTCATCGGCAGCGAAACCCAATAAAGCTCGGACCTCCGCTGGAGTGATGTCTAAATCCAAGGGAACACGGGATCCGGTGAACTCAATACCAGTAATGTACCTCCAGTCCCAGGGAGTCAGCACGACCTCGCAGTCCAAGAGATGAAGGGATTGGGTCTGGTGGAACCATCGCTCGGATAAGGCCCTCATGTAACCCCAGGGGCACTGACGAGGAATGATAGTGAAGAAAGAGCGGAAACCCCAAGAGTCCACCATCGCGCAGTAATCACTGTGCAAGGCTGTGTAGAGGGAGTAGTTATTGAACCAGTTACCCCTCGGCTGAGTAAACTCGGGCACCTGTGGCAATCACTAATAGGTCAGTCCGGATACGAGCAGAAATTGAGAATAAATTCAGAGGAGAATTGAATATACCTCATTAGCAACAAGAGATGCTGAGGGGTGACGACTGAGATCCCGACCCAATAGATCGGGTATCTGAACAGAAGCGCCAGACAGGGCGCGATGAGGAGATGGAGCTGGTGTACTGGAGGATGGCCCCTCTATCACAACATCTGGAAGAACAACCTCCTCAACATCGGGATGATCGGGCAAAGCAGGGGCGGGTGCAACCCTACGGTGGCGAACCCCCGAGGTACGAGATGCAGTGAAGCTGCTGGGAACATCAGAATCCATAGCTGGAACGACACAATCAAAGAGGGAGGTACATTATATTTCTAATTACGTCACGAAATATTTTATCTGCCTATCTTCATCACAGGAATAATGCAGCATGATGCATGTTTACTATATATGCATGCATAAAAAAAAATCGGCAGAGTTTCGTCTATAGAATAAGCATCCCATGCACAGCCGAGCATGTTTTCAATCAACCCAAGTCACAACAGATCAAAATTGCATCTATATGGATAATTGCAACATGGAAAAGACCATAATGCATGATTTTCTTCTAAAAAGAAACAACAGATATGTGGGATCGCATCATGAGCATAAAACATGACTCGCGCAGTTGATACATAGCATATACATGCAATTATACATGGCATAGCATTTCAAAGCATACATTTATATCTCTAAACATGAAAAGTAGCAAATGTATGGCAAAACATTGACGAAATTGGAAAACAATCGGTCAAAGTGTTACCTGTAGCACGTAGATAGATCTAACCGGAGCAATTTTTGCAAGAAGATTAGAAATTTCGGCAAAAAGGACGTGCAAAGGTGCAAAAATCGTGTGGGGTACGAATGAAAGTGACAGATCTGGGAAGCGGCTGGCCGCTTAAGATCCCGATCTTGGCCGCAGATCAATCTGCGGCTGGCCGCAGATCCATCTGCGGCTGGGCCCAGTGCCTTCCCCTTTGTCCTTTGCGAGCTAAATCGATTCTAAAACCCGTTTGATTCATAATGTGGTAATAAAATGCAGGATTTTGATGAATCGGGTGTCGAACACTACTTCTCAAAATCATCGAGCGACCGGATACGAGACCAGGCACTCACAGGACAATCGACCGGATACGAGACCCGGCGATTACGAGACGAGCGACCGGATACGAGACCCGACACTCACAGGACAATCGACCGGATACGAGACCCGGCGATTACGAGACGAGCGACCGAATACGAGACCCGGCACTCACAGGACAATCGACCGGATACGAGACCCGGCGATTACGAGAAGAGCGACCGGATACGAGACCCGGCACTCACAGGACAATCGATCGGATACGAGACCCGGCGATTACGAGACGAGTGACCGGATACGAGACCCGGCACTCGCAGGACAATCGACCGGATACGAGACCCGTCGATTACGAGACGAGCGACCGGATACGAGACCCGGCGATTACGAGACGAGCGACCGGATACGAGACCCGGCACTCACAGGACAATCGACCGGATACGAGACCCGGTGATCACGAGATTGGCGACCGGAGACGAGACCCGGCGCAGACAAGACGATCAACCGGATACGAGACCCGGTGATCACGCGACGAGCGACCGGATATGAGACCCGGCGCAGACGAGACGATCCATTAAAGGACGAAACCCAACAACTAACCATGTGGTCAGGGATTGATGCATTGACACCTTTACGAATGTTTTGCATGCCTTACATCTTGCATTGCATCATAAGTTGTATGTGTTGCATCATGCATGTATTGTCATTCTTCTACACTGTCATTCATGCATCGGGTGTCTATTTCTTTATCCTGTTCATTTCATTTAACATTTCATAAATATGATAAAGAGGGGCAGCTGTAGACACCCAAATTTTGTACTTCGTATACTAACCCTGACAAGAGGGCAAATTCGTCCATTGAGCCGACCTACGAGAGCGAAGGATGGGCGCAAGAACGAACACTTGACGCCACCGCGATGATTTGCAAATCAAAACCAACATGACAACGTCTCCCAGTAATTCTCGGACTGCAAAATACAGGCCTGTCGACGAAAACTGACGTCACGACATGAGAATCGAGGCATGGTACGAAAATCGAGAAAGTCAGACCAGCCTGCCGCGGATTGATCTGCGGCCAATAAGTGCGCCTTTTGAAAACACGGAACTCGAAACACGGAAACCGAAAAGCAGGCTGAGTGGATGGTAGGCGGCCAGCCAGCCGTAGATCCATCTGCGGCCAATCGCAGATCCATCTGCGGCTGCCCTGGTTTCCTTTATTAGCCCAGTTTCAGTTCATTCACAAAAGAGAGAAAGAGAGAAAGAGGAAGCAGCGGCAGCAGCTCGGAAAAAGGAGAGAAAACAGCACAAAATTGGAGCAAATTAGGAGAGAAAAGAGAGAAAAAAATGAGGAATTGTGTATCTTTTGTGAGATTATATCCAGATAATTTCTACTCTATTTATATACTCAAGTTTACACATATTTTAGGGATATTTGCAAGGTGAAAAGACCATTTCTATAGCAATTTTTGTGTATTATTTTGATAATCTTCTTGTCAATTGGGTTATGTGAAATGTAATTTCTCTTGTATATGGTTATGGATACATGGATTAGGGACCATTAATGAGGGAACGAAATGCTTCCTAATGACCTGAGGATGTCCATTTAGTGAACTATTTTAGCTTGTTATGATGATTTATTGTGCCTATTTTGTTTAGATTGCCATTTTAGGATATTGTGGTTGTTTAGCAATTTTGGATGTGAGCCTAGGAACGCGACCCCGTGGTCCAAATCCGATGATGGACATCTTTTGATGTAAGTAGTAGGAGCGATGTAGTCTTCATTGTAAGTATGTAATCGTCGGGCCTTAAAACGACGCCAAGGCGAGAATCGTGTTTAAGGCCCCGTCATAGTGAAAATATGTGATTGTGGGCGTTCGGGGTTATTTTTGATGGCTTACATGCCCGTGAATAATCCTCGACGCATTATAATGTTTGATTTGAATTGTAATGGACATCTTTTGATGTAAGTAGTAGGAGCGATGTAGTCTTCATTGTAAGTATGTAATCGTCGGGCCTTAAAACGACGCCAAGGCGAGAATCGTGTTTAAGGCCCCGTCATAGTTAAAATATGTGATTGTGGGCGTTCGGGGTTATTTTTGATGGCTTACATGCCCGTGAATAATCCTCGACGCATTATAATGTTTGATTTGAATTGTAATGGACATCTTTTGATGTAAGTAGTAGGAGCGATGTAGTCTTCATTGTAAGTATGTAATCGTCGGGCCTTAAAACGACGCCAAGGCGAGAATCGTGTTTAAGGCCCCGTCATAGTGAAAATATGTGATTGTCGGCGTTCGGGGTTATTTTTGATGGCTTACATGCCCGTGAATAATCCTCGACGCATTATAATGTTTGATTTGAATTGTAACACCAAAAAGGATTTCAAAGATAAACGATGAAGACTTTCGTAAAATCAATCAAGTTAGGTTATTAGCATCACGAGGATAAGAAATTGGAAGTGCTAATGAATGTCGATTCCTATTTAACGAGAAGGTTAAAGAAAAATCGTTTTCAACTATCAAAGAATGGTTTTATAGAATAAATGACGTTTTATTAAACCAATGTGCATAGGGTTAAAGAGATCCTAAAAAATTGCCGTCATTTTAATTATGAGAGCAACGTATAGGCCTCGATTCCTATTTTGACGAAGGTTTAAAAACTCTTGTTTTGCCAAAACGACACCTAGTAAAAATCTCATGGCTTTTGACGTTTAAAATCAAATCTTTTTCATGGTAATAATAAGACTTTCTCGTATAGATCGAAGGACATTCTAAAGCACTCTCAAAACACGATCTTCCACAAAAAACCCCAAATGATTCTTTCATACAAACTCACCACAAGATTCACCTAGGCACACACACACGCGCACACATACACACTTTAAGAATTAAAAGGATAGGAAAAGCATTAAGATTGCGGTAACCGTGTTTCACGGAAGTCGGGGGGTGCCTAACACCTTCCCCTCGCTTAAGCAAGCCCCCGAACTCTATGAATCTCGGTTCGCAGACCAAATAATTCGGAGTCACTCATGAGCCAGCGATTTACGAAAGAACAAAACTCGAATGAGTTGGTACATCCATTTCAAATATACCAACTGGCGACTCTGATTAATTGGCTCATCATAAAAAACGATATTTCAAAACCCCGTCGACCTTCCTGCCGACCTTTTCCAAAAAATCATCTAATAAAAAGCTAAAAATTGGAAAAGATAAATATCGCAAAGAAGCGATTCCTCCCGGCGTCGACAGTGGTTAATGCAGAATTCAACCCCAATGCAAGCCAAAATCAGTGCCAATGTATAACTAATTCAATGGTCAAGCTATTCAAAATCCAAATTAAGCCCAAACTGAACCAAGATGCTACTCAGGCAAATTATCAAACAGGTGGTGTGCATTGCCCAAAACTAACTCAACACTACCTAAGCAAGAACTCAATACTCCACCAACTTGTTGGTCACAGTAGATTTAAGCAGCCCAAGATGGAATCCAAACACAAATCACGACAATAATCACTCAAGTTCTTACACCCACAGAGAATGAAATCAAAACCAACAATTTCAGACAGAAATTAAAAACTTACTTGGTGAGAATTGGATAAAATCGCAAGATATGATGTGATGAATCCCCAAAACCAAAACAAAATCATGAACTTAGTGAGTTAGGGCTTAGGATCTTCGGCTGCTGCAAGGGTAGGAATTGTGTTTGAGAGAGGGACTTCGTTGAATAGGGCACGGCTGTGAAGTTGTTGTTGGTTTGATGGGGTGGAATACCAAGCATTTGGGGTTTTTTTTTAAAACTGAAACTCGGTGTTGGCGCTGCGGCATGAGGATTGCTTTGTAATCTCATGCTGCGGCGTGAGTCTTTTATAGTAAAAGCAACGGCTCGCTGCGGCGTGACTTGGAGGCAAAATTGGTCACGCTACAGCGTAACTCTCCAATAGGTTCTAACTTGGTGACGTTACAGCGTGGATTGGCGTCGCTGCAGCGTGGGCTCCTAGCTTGGGAAGGCTTGGCGTTCATGTTGCGGCGTGGCGATTAAAACTGTAGCATCACGCTGCGGCGTGAGTACCAGATTGGCTAAAAAAATGCAGTTTTCCTGCATCATCACAAGGGATGCTTGTTAGCAATTCCCACCAATTTTTCTAAACTAATTTAGCATGCCAAATCATAGAGCATATGGATCCTAAAGATTTGACACAAAACAACCATGAATCTACACAAGCACAAATGCAAGATATACATGTACCCAAAATTTTCCAAATTAATAAACTGTACAATAAAATTATGTACACTCGCAAACATGCAATAACGGTTAAAAACATGCCAATTGTACAACCACAACTTTGAACACATGCGAGACTACAGACTACATAAATCAATCTAAATTCTATAAAAATTGAAAAACAGACTTAACTAATACAAACACCACGAGTGGCTACACTAACTGTAAAGCATAAACAATAAAACTATTAAAATAAATAGAAAGCTAAAACTGGTAAAAATCGATACTCGGGTGGGGTTGCCTCCCCACCAAACGTTTAATTTATAGTTGTCGACTTGACTATTCACTCGGTTCATACCGGGTCACCAAGGGTAATTGAAGTCATTTGGCGGTCGACTTCGACACCCCAATAATGCTTCAGACGTTGAACGTTCACCTTGAACATTCTGTCAGAGTTAGGATCCTCCACCTTGATAGGTGCATAATATCTGATTATTTTTATTCCTTTATGCTTAGTTTAGTTGCATGTTATTTGTCATATGAGCCGAATTAAAGTGTTTATAGATCTTTGGAAGAATTTGATGTGATTCTGCAAAAATGTATTTTAATGCTGAATTTTATGTTGTTTTGCAGAATACTCTATGATCGTTGGGTAAAGGTTCTACGTTCGTAGTGTTAGGATGTAATCTGGAAGCTCTACGATAGCAGGAAGGCTAGGCGGAGTTGTTCGACGATTCCTAGTTCCACTCTACGATTGTCGAGATTCACTCTATGGCCAGGCTCACAACACTCTACGTTTTCAGTCCAGCGACGAAGATTACTCTACGTCTGATGAGAGTTACTCTATGATGGTGCTCTTTACTCTACGATTGCCAAGTTTACTCGGCAGCTAGTTACTCTACGATTCCGAGATTACTCTACGATCGCGATAAGTGCTGGTGCGGAGTCTACTCTACGTTGTGCTGAGGGAGTGTTATTCTACGATTTTGGTCGGCATGCAGATTTCCAATTCTGAGTAGGATTTGATACATTGAAGCTTAAAGATATGATTCCTAACAGGATTTGGAGATGAAGTTACAATCTTACATGGAAAGTAGAATCTGATATGGAAGATCTAAGTCTAAGCGGATATGGGAACTGGTGTTGAATTAGAAAAGGAAACGGAAGAAGACTTGGATTTGGAAACTAAATCTAATTTGAAAAGGAAGCTACTTAAAGCTGGATTTCAGAGATTGAGAAGGATTTAGAATCCTACCATATTTGCAGAAGTGAAGACTTCCGAAGCAGAATTGGATTAGAATTCTTCTAGGCTTTAGATATTTATCTATAAATACATGTAATTGTTGGAATTCAATAGATCAAATCATAGAGAGAGTTTTATCATATTCAGAGAGTTCATAGAAACATGTTAGGCTAGTTTTTCTTTATTCAGTTTAAAGGGGACGTGGATCCTTAGTAACAGTTTATGGTTTGATTAAATATACAGTATTTATTCCTTCTTATATGAAGCTTATTCTGATAATCTGTTTTAATTGTTAAATATTATTTGATTAACTGATTTGGTTTCTGCAGGATTAAATTGGTTAGTTGATAATATATGCTAGATTCAGGAATAGTATTACGTAATTGATATTGTTTCTAATCATAAGTAGCAGTTAGCGATACTGATTGTGGTCAAGCTTTTGGTTTATTGCTATGGTTATCAGGAGACAGGTTAAACAAATCGAGCTTATGTGTTTGTTGCTTGGAATAGTCTAATTCCTTATTTCTTAATGCTGCTGTCATATTAAATCTAAAGAGCTTGTTTTAGGTTATATGATAGCTAGAATCTTGTGAAGAGCTTATTTCATTAAGTGACAATCTAAGAGGAATTTCGGATAACAGAGCTTGTTGTTATCTAGGACTATTAGTTTCATTGAAGGGTGAATATTGTTATGCTTAATTGATCTATTGTTGTGAAAAGGTGAAACTGAACTGGAAAACTGAAGTTTTAATTCACTGGTTAAATTCATTATTTTTAAATCTGTTTTTGTTAATTAGTTAAACAAATTCAAAACCCCCAATCTTTTATTTACTGTTAAAACTGTTAGAAACATTAGGATAGATTAAAAATCAACATTGTTCTCTGTGGGATCGACCCTTGCTTATTGCTATGCTGAGCTTAGTTTTGAGTTCGTAGAGTTAAGTAAGGTTTTTTATTTTTGGTTTGCTTGACGACAGCTTCCCAAATTTTGGCGCCGTTGCCGAGCAATTAGTTGTTTTTGTTTATTCTTTGTTTCTTTATTAGTTTATGACTCGATCTTCTCAATCTGGTAATTTGAATTTTGATCCAGAGATTGAGAAAACTGCAAAAAGGCTCAGGAAGGAAAATCGTAGAGTGCTGGCCACAACTGCGGAAGAAGAAATTCCATCACCTAGCCAGAACATAGCATTGGAACTACTATCCAACAATTCATCAACTGAATCTGAATCAGAAGAGGAGATGGTTGTTCAAAACAATAACAGGACTCTAAAGGAATTGGTAACTCCTAATTTAAATCAGCAACCTCTATGCATTGAATATCCTGCTTTAGACGCTGCATTTGAACTTAAATCTGGACTAATCCATTTGTTACCTACTTTTCGTGGTCTTACAGGTGAGGACCCATATAAACATCTGAAAGAATTTCATGTGGTGTGTTCCACCATGAAGCCACATGGAATAACTGAGGAGCAGATCAAGCTTAGAGCCTTTCCTTTCTCACTGGCAAATTTGGCAAAAGATTGGTTGTATTACTTACCATCAGGTACAATCCAATCATGGAATGACATGAAGAAGCTATTCTTAGAGAAGTATTTTCCTACTTCAAGAGTAGCCAATATAAGGAAGGAGATTTGTGCAATTAGACAATTCAGTGGAAAGACACTCTACGAATATTGGGAAAGATTCAAGAAGCTTTGCTCTAGCTGCCCACCTCACCAAATAGATGACCAGCACTTGATCCAGTATTTCTATGAAGGATTGGTACCAATGGATAGAAGTATGATTGATGCTGCTAGCGGAGGAGCATTGGTTGACAAGACTCCAGAGGTTGCAAAGAATTTGATTGCCAACATGGCCGCAAACTCACAACAATATGGAACTAGAATGAATCATGCACCACGAAGGGTAAATGAGGTGAGTACTTGTAGTCATGAACAACATATTTCTGAACTAACTACTTTGGTGAGACAATTAGTTGCAGGTAATAAGCCAGTTGCAAAGGCTTGTGGAATTTGCTTGCAGTCAAACCATAACACAGATGCATGCCCCACACTGCAAGAAGATGAAACCATGCAACAGGCTAATGCAATGGGGAATTAACAAACACAACCTCAGAAAAGGTATGATCCTTATTCAAACACTTATAATCCAGGATGGAAGGATCACCCCAATCTGAGTTATGGAGGAAATAGACCACCTGCACCACCTGTCTTTCCACATAGGCAGCAGGGCTTTCAACCAGTTCAATACCAACCTAAAACAGCAACATCAGCACCTTCTGAAACTTCCATGGAAGAGATGTTCAAAGCACTGATGGGACAGACACAACAGTTCATGAATAACACTCAACAATTCATGAACCAGACACAGCAGTTCCAGCAGGAGACAAAGACTTCAGTCAAGGATTTGAGAAATCAATTGGGGCAGCTAGCAACCACAGTAGGAAAATTGGAATCCCAAGGCTCAGGAAAGTTACCCTCCCAAACAGTTGTGAATCCAAGGGAGAATGCAAGTGCCATTACACTGAGGAGTGGGAAAGAACTGGAAGTGCCCAAAGCTACTGTAGACTTTGATGAAGAGAAAGTTAAGGAGGAAGCTGAACCACCTAAGCTAAATCCTAACTCTGTGATTTCAGTTAAAACTAATCCCCTACCTTTTCCACCTAGAAATCACAGGACTTCAAGAAAAGATGAGCAAGAGAAAGAGATTTTGGAGACCTTCAGAAAGGTAGAAGTCAACATACCATTTTTAGATGCAATCAAACAGGTGCCAAGATATGCTAAATTTTTGAAAGAGTTGTGCACTAACAAAAGGAAGTTGAAAGATGATGAAAGAGTCACTGTTGGAGAGAATGTCTCAGCAGTGCTGCAAAGAAAGATGCCCCATAAATGCAAGGATCCAAGCATGTTCACCATACCATGTAGGATAGGTAACACCAGGTTTGAGAAAGCTATGTTAGATTTAGGAGCTTCAATTAATGTCATGCCTTTATCTATATTTGCTTCTTTAAATCTAGGTCCTTTAAAACAAACTGGTGTTATTATTCAACTGGCTGATAGGACTAACACCTACCCTCAAGGGGTAATTGAGGATGTTTTAGTACAGGTGAATGAGCTGATCTTTCCTGCAGACTTTTACATAGTAGATATGGAAGATGATACATCTCCAAATCCTACTCATATCTTGTTGGGGAGGCCATTTTTGAAAACAGCAAGAACCATGATTGATGTACATAACGGGACTTTAACCATGGAGTTTGATGGAGAAAAGATTCAGTTCAATATATATGAGGCAATGAGATACCCTAGTGATATTAATCCAGTTTTTGCTATTGATGTGATTGATTCACTAGTGCGGCACTCTTTTGAACACATACATAAGGAAGGTTTGGAAGTTGCCATTACTAACAGCTTGGAAATAGACAATGAAGAAGAAGTTGAGCAGAGCCAGGAATTGAAGGAGACTGTGGCTGCATTGCATTCCTTACCCAAAATTTCAAATAAGTATGCAGTAAATTCTATTCAATTACCTGCCACTCATCAAAAATTGTTACCATCTGTTATGCAGGCCCCAATCTTAGATTTGAGGCCATTACCTGTGCACCTGAAGTATGCATACCTAGGGACTGATGATACATTGCCAGTGATAATTGCTAGTAACCTAACCAAAGTGCAGGAAGACAAATTGCTCAGAATTCTTAGGGATCACATCACTGTTTTTGGTTGGACAATAGCAGATATCAAAGGAATAAGCCCTGCAATGTGTATGCATAGAATTCTTTTGGAAGAAGGAGCCAAGCCAACCAGGGAAGCACAAAGAAGGCTGAATCCACCCATGATGGAGGTAGTCAAGAAAGAAGTTCTGAAGTTGTTAGATGCAGGTATAATCTGTCAAATTTCAGACAGCCAATGGGTGAGTTCAGTCTAAGTAGTGCCAAAGAAATTTGGAATTACAGTCATCAAGAATGACAACAATGAGTTGGTGCCAACAAGAATGCAAACAGGATGGAGAGTGTGCATTGATTATAGGAAGTTGAATGCAGTAACTAGAAAAGACCACTTTCCCCTTCCTTTTATTGATCAAATGTTAGAAAGATTGGCAGGCCATGCTTATTATTGTTTTCTAGATGGTTTTTCAGGTTACAACCAGATTGTGATTGCACCAGAAGACCAAGAGAAGACCACATTCACATGCCCATTTGGAACTTTTGCTTATAAGAGAATGTCTTTTGGCTTGTGTAATGCCCCAGGTACTTTTCAAAGATGCATGGTAAGTATTTTCTCTGATCTTTTAGAGAACTGCATTGAGATTTTTATGGATGATTTCATAATACATGGTGATTCTTTGGATGCTTATTTAGATAATTTGACTAAAGTACTTGACAGATGTTTGGAAACAAATTTTGTTCTTAACTGGGAAAATGTCATTTTATGGTAGAACAAGGGATAGTACTTGGTCATGTAGTTTCAGCTAGAGGATTAGAAGTTGATAAAGCTAAAATAGAAATCATTGTTGCATTACCTTACCCTGCAAAAGTGCAGGAGATTCGTTCTTTTCTTGGACATGCAGGTTTCTATAGGAGGTTTATCAAAGACTTTTCCTAGATAGCTTTGCCTTTGTGCAAGTTGCTGCAGAAAGATATGGAGTTCCAGTTTACTGAAGAGTGTAAGGAGGCTTTTAACCACCCAATTGGAAACTACCCTTTGAGATCATGTGTGATGCAAGCAACTATGCAGTGGGAGCTATTTTGGGCCAGAGAGTGAATAAAACTGTCCATGCCATTTACTATGCTTCCAGGACTCTCAATGATGCTCAAATAAACTACTCTACGACTGAGAAATAACTTTTATCAGTTGTTTTTACTTTAGATAAATTTAGATCTTATTTATTGGGAACTAAAGTAGTAGTTTATTATGACCATGCTGCTCTCAGGTATCTCTTAACTATGAAGGACTCAAAGCCAAGAATTATAAGATGGATTCTGCTGCTACAAGAGTTTGACTTGGAGATTAAAGACAAAAAAGGAGCAGAAAACCTAGTTGTAGATCACTTGAGCAGACTGGTGAGGGATGAGGAGACACTACCATTACAAGATTCTTTTCCAGATGAACATATGCTTGCAATCAATGAGGAAAGGCCCTGGTATGCTGATATTGTAAATTACTTAGCAAGTTCATATGTTCCTAGCAAGTTCTCTAGACATCAGAAAGATAATCTTAGAAGTGATGCAAAGTATTATGTATGGGATGATCCACATCTGTAGAAATTTTGTGCTGATCAGGTAATTAGAAGATGTGTTTCCAATAGTGAGTTTCATTCTATTCTATCTTTTTGTCATTCATATGCTTGTGGAGGTCATTTTGGACCAAAAAGAACTGCTCACAAGGTTTTGGAATCTGGTTTTTATTGGCCAGCTATTTTTAAAGATTCTTATTTATTTTGTAAGTCATGTGCAAACTGTCAAAAGACTGGGAATATCTCACATAGGAATCAGATGCCACATACCCCTATTTTAGTTGTTGAACTCTTTGATGTCTGGGGAATTGATTTTATGGGACCTTTTCCTTCCTCTTTTGGTAATACTTATATCTTGTTGGTTGTTGATTATGTCTCTAAATGGGTTGAAGCTAAGGCTACAAGGACTGATGATTCTAAAGTTGTTGCATATTTTGTTCAGTCTAATATTTTTGTCAAGTTTGGAGCCCCAAGAGCCATTATCAGTGATAGAGGGACCCATTTTTGCAACAGGGTGCTGACAACACTGTTCAAGAAGTACAATGTGACGCACAGGATTTCCACATCATACCATCCCCAAAGTAATGGTCAGGCTGAGGTGTCCAACAGGGAGATCAAATCCATTTTAGAGAAAGTAGTTAAGCCTAGCAGGAAGGATTGGAGTATGAGGTTGCCAGATGCACTATGGGCTTATAGAACAGCTTACAAGACTCCTATTGGTATGTCACCATATAGGATTGTATTTAAAAAACCTTGTCACTTACTTGTAGAATTGGAGCATAGAGCTTTTTGGGCAATCAAGCAGTGCAACATGAGTTTGGATGAAGCTGGAGAGCATAGGAAGTTACAGTTGTAGGAACTAGAGGAGTTAAGGAATGAAGCCTATGAAAGTTCTAAGATTTACAAGGACAAAACTAAAGCCTTTCATGATAAACAAATTTTGAGGAAGAATTTTGCTGTAGGACAGAAAGTTCTTCTCTACCATTCAAGGCTTAAATTATTTCCAAGTAAGCTGCGTTCTAGATGGGTTGGACCTTTTGTTATTACTAATATTTTTCATCATGGTGCAGTGAAAATTCAAAGTCCAGGTACAGGGAAGGTATTTAAGGTGAATGGTCATAGGCTCAAACCTTTCTATGAAGGTTATCAGGTGGAAGATGTTGAGACAGTTGGATTGGAGGAACCAGTTTATGGAGATTGAGAAAGGAAATATGTCGAGCCAATGACATTAAACAAGGGCAGCTGCATGGGAGGCAACCCATGAATCAGATTTGATTTTCTATCCCTTTACTTTTTATTTTTAGTTGCATGTTAGTTAGTTACTTTCTTCTTTACATGATCGTCTTACATTGGGGACAATGTAAGGTTTGAGTGTGGGGGAGGGGTTTAAGTTATTATTTGAGTTATTAGGTTATTATTTAGGACATGATATGCTAGATATGATGCTCTGAAGTGAAATTTTTTTTCTGACTCTACGATCGTAGTGTTCTGCTGAACTTTTGAAAGTTGAAATGGTAGAGTGAATATTGATGCTTATTTTCAGAATTTGATTTGATGCCTTATTTACTGATGAATGATGATGACTTAGTTAGGATCCATGGACTAATTCTGAATCTGGATTGTTTTGCATGAATGCTTGAATATGAGAGGCATGTTTACTTGACTAAGTTATTTGTGGGATTATACTTTGTGCACTGATTTTGTGACTCGGGAGTTGTTTTGACTGTTTATGTTGTTTACAGAACCTTGAAAAAAAAAAGGAAGCGAAAAGATGGAAGTTATAACAGTGTTGAAAAAAAAAGCAAGAGAAAAAGAAAAAAAATGCAGATGTCTTGTGGTGGGTTGAGATGGAGCGTAAAACGCACTCACCCATAAATACAAGAGCGAGATGGAGCGTAAAACGCACTCGCTGGAAAGTCATAGGTGGGATGGAGCATAAAATGCACTCACTTAAAAAGGAAAAAATGTGTGAAAGGTGACATGGAGCATAAAATGCATTCACCTGAGGAATTGAAAAACTGTTGGTTCTGTGGTTGAAAAGAATTGCAGAAGAATCAATTTTTGAGTTATGAGTCAGTGTATACGGTTGTTGTTCCATGATAACTGAGTTAGGTATTTGTGTTGATCGTATGAGAGTTATCTATGTGGATATGTTCTGATTTGGAGGATGTTTTATGGGGAATGACAGAGTTGTTATTGTGAGTTGGTTGATGGGGTATTAGTCAGGGTCTGTGATGAGTATGGATGTTCAGTGTTGTTGAATTTGATACCTTTGATAGTTGGGAGAATGAGTCAGATTAGTTTTTCTTGATGATTTTTGTTTACATGAGGACATGTAAAAGCTAAGTGTGGGGGAATTAAAATTTGGGAAGCTGTCGTCAAGCAAACCAAAAATAAAAAACCTTACTTAACTCTACGAACTCAAAACTAAGCTCAGCATAGCAATAAGCAAGGGTCGATCCCACAGAGAACAATGTTGATTTTTAATCTATCCTAATGTTTCTAACAGTTTTAACAGTAAATAAAAGATTGGGGGTTTTGAATTTGTTTAACTAATTAACAAAAACAGATTTAAAAATAATGAATTTAACCAGTGAATTAAAACTTCAGTTTTCCAGTTCAGTTTCACCTTTTCACAACAATAGATCAATTAAGCATAACAATATTCACCCTTCAATGAAACTAATAGTCCTAGATAACAACAAGCTCTGTTATCCGAAATTCCTCTTAGATTGTCACTTAATGAAATAAGCTCTTCACAAGATTCTAGCTATCATATAACCTAAAACAAGCTCTTTAGATTTAATATGACAGCAGCATTAAGAAATAAGGAATTAGACTATTCCAAGCAACAAACACATAAGCTCGATTTGTTTAACCTGTCTCCTGATAACCATAGCAATAAACCAAAAGCTTGACCACAATCAGTATCGCTAACTGCTACTTATGATTAGAAACAATATCAATTACGTAATACTATTCCTGAATCTAGCATATATTATCAACTAACCAATTTAATCCTGCAGAAACCAAATCAGTTAATCAAATAATATTTAACAATTAAAACAGATTATCAGAATAAGCTTCATATAAGAAGGAATAAATACTGTATATTTAATCAAACCATAAACTGTTACTAAGGATCCACGTCCCCTTCAAACTGAATAAAGAAAAACTAGCCTGACATGTTTCTATGAACTCTCTGAATATGATAAAACTCTCTCTATGATTTGATCTATTGAATTCCAACAATTACATGTATTTATAGATAAATATCTAAAGCCTAGAAGAATTCTAATCCAATTCTGCTTCGGAAGTCTTCACTTCTGTAAATATGGTAGGATTCTAAATCCTTCTCAATCTCTGAAATCCAGCTTTAAGTAGCTTCCTTTTCAAATTAGATTTAGTTTCCAAATCCAAGTCTTCTTCCGTTTCCTTTTCTAATTCAACACCAGTTCCCATATCCGCTTAGACTTAGATCTTCCATATCAGATTCTACTTTCCATGTAAGATTGTAACTTCATCTCCAAATCCTGTTAGGAATCATATCTTTAAGCTTCAATGTATCAAATCCTACTCAGAATTGGAAATCTGCATGCCGACCAAAATCGTAGAATAACACTCCCTCAGCACAACGTAGAGTAGACTCCGCACCAGCACTTATCGCGATCGTAGAGTAATCTCGGAATCGTAGAGTAACTAGCTGCCGAGTAAACTTGGCAATCGTAGAGTAAAGAGCACCATCATAGAGTAACTCTCATCAGACGTAGAGTAATCTTCGTCGCTGGACTGAAAACGTAGAGTGTTGTGAGCCTGGCCATAGAGTGAATCTCGACAATCGTAGAGTGGAACTAGGAATCTTCGAACAACTCCGCATAGCCTTCCTGCTATCGTAGACCTTCCAGATTACATCCTAACACTACAAACGTAGAACCTTTACCCAACGATCATAGAGTATTCTGCAAAACAACATAAAATTCAGCATTAAAATACATTTTTGCAGAATCACATCAAATTCTTCCAAAGATCTATAAACACTTTAATTCGGCTCATATGACAAATAACATGCAACTAAACTAAGCATAAAGGAATAAAAATAATCAGATATTATGCACCTATCACACCTCAATTGTACCATGAGGATATACCTTAGCTATTGTGAAAGGCCTTGACCATCTGGACTTCAATTTCCCAGAAAATAACTTCAGACGGGAGTTAAAAGAGGAGCACTTTCTGCCCCGGTCCGAATTCTGTCACAACAATCTTCTTGTCATGCCACTGCTTTGTCTTCTCCTTGTACAACTTAGCGTTTTCATATGCTTAGAGACGGAACTCGTCTGACTCATTCAGTTGTTGCAGCCTTTTTTCACCAGCTGCATCCATATCAAAGTTTAGCTTTCAAATTGCCCAATAAGCATTGTGCTCCAACTCGACTGGGAGATGACATGAATTTCCATATACAAGCCTATACGGAGACATTCCGATAGGCATTTTGTAGGCAGTGCGGTACACCCACAATGCATCATCTAGCTTTTTGGACCAGTCCTTACGATTAGGGTTCACTATCTTTTCCAAGATCCGTTTGACCTCCTTATTAAACACCTCCGCTTGACCACTAGTTTGCGGGTGGTAAGCGGTGGAAATCTTATGGGAAACCCCATATTTTGCAAGAAGGGCTTCAAAGTACTTGTTATAGAAATGCGTGCCCTCATCACTAATGATGGCCCGAGGTGTGCCAAACCGAGTAAAAATATTCTTTCACAGAAAGTTCAACACAACCTTAGCATCATTAGTAGGCAGAGCTACAGCTTCCACCCACTTTGAGACATAGTCCACAGCGACTAGAATGTACAGGTTATTGTAGGAGGACGAAAATGGGCCCATAAAGTCTATTCCCCAGACATCAAATAACTCAACCTTAAGGATGTTCTACAGTGGCATTTCATGCCTCCTTGAAATGGTTCCTACCCTTTGGCAATTATCGCACCACGATACATAGGAATGAGCATCCTTAAACACGGTTGCCAGTAGAAACCTAATTGAAGCACTTTTGCTGCAGGTCGTTGCACCCCAAAATGCCCTCCATAGTTAGATGAATGACAATGGTGGAGCACACCCTCAATCTCTCCTTCAGGCAGACACCGTCTCAAAATCTGGTATGCACAAAGTTTGAACAAGAACGGCTCGTCCCAGAGATACTACCTAACATCATGCAGGAATTTCTTCCTCTGGTGATAGTTCATGTCAGGTGGTAGCACATTACAAGCAACATAATTAGCAAAATCTGCAAACCATGGTGCTACACTCTTGACCTCATATAACTGTTCATCCGGGAAGAAATCATCGATATCAAGCTCATTTTCTTTTGAGTTATTTGGATTCTCCGATCTCGATAGGTGATCCGCCACTTAGTTTTTAGTTCCCTTTTCATCACGAATCTCCAAATCGAATTCTTGGAGGAGAAGGACCTAACGAATCAACCTCAACTTTGCATCTTTCTTAGAGATTAGATATTTGATCGTCGAATGGTCAGTATACACAATGACTTTAGTTTCGATAAGATATGGCCGGAACTTATCAAAGGCATATACTACTACCAGAAGCTCTTTCTCAGTAGTTGTGTAATTAAGTTGAGCATCTGTTAAGGTCTTACTGGCGTAGTAAATAGTGTGAAACACCTTATCTCTCTGTTGTCCAAACACTGCCCCAATAGCATAATCGCTGGCATCGCACATGAGTTCAAAAGGTAACGTCCAATCAGGAACCACTACAATAGGAGTTGAGACGAGTCTCTTTTTCAGCAGATTAAAAGCTTCTAGGCAAGCCTCATCAATCTTGAAAAGCATGTCCTTTTCCAATGGGCTACACAACGGCTTGGTAATTTTAGAGAAGTCCTTGATGAATCTCCTGTAAAATCCTATGTGCCCCAGAAAACTCCTAACTCCTTTTACTGATGAAGGCGGAGGAAGATTATCAATAATATCAACTTTTGCTCTGTATACTTCAATCCCACTAGCAGACACTCTATGTCCCAGAATAATCCCTTCTCTAACCATGAAGTGGCATTTCTCCCAATTCAAAACCAGGTTCGTTTCAACACATCTTTTCAGAACTGTAGTCAAATTTTGTAGACAAGCTTCAAAAGAACTCCCGAAAATAGAGAAATCATCCATAAACACCTCAAGCGTCTATTCCACCATATCAGAAAAGATAGACATCATGCAACGCTGAAATGTAGCAGGTGCGTTACATAACCCGAAGGACATCTTCCGAAATTAAGGCAAAGGTCCCACATGGACATGTAAATGTTGTTTTCTCCTGATCATTGGGTGCTATAGCAATTTGATTGTAACCCGAGTATCCATCCAGAAGATAATAGAATTCATGCCCAGTGAGTCTATCAAGCATTTGGTCAATGAATGGCAGAGGAAAGTGATCCTTGCAAGTGGACTTGTTCAGTTTCCTATAGTCCATACATACCCTCCATCCAGTCACAGTCCGTGTTGGGATAAGCTCATTATTCTCATTAGACACTACTGTCATGCCCCCCTTTTTTGGCACACACTGTATTGGACTAACCCATGGATTGTCAAATATGGGGTAGATAATGCCCACATCCAGTAACTTAATAATTTCAGTTATGATAACCTCCTTCATGATGGGGTTCAACTGCTTTTGATGCTCAATAGAAGGTTTAGCCCCCTCCTCAAGGAGAATTTTGTGCATGCATACAGAGGGACTGATGCCCTTTATATCTGAGATAGACCACCCCAAAGTTATTTTATATGCCTTGAGGACTACGAGGAGCTTCTCCTCCTGTACCTCATCTAGTGATGCAGAAACTATAAGTGGCAAGGTAGAAGCATCACCTAGATAGGCATATCGCAAGTGGCTTAGTAAGGGCTTAAGATCAAGCTCAGGTGGTTCTATAACTGATGTGTGTGACTGGGACGTGGGTGCTTCATGCTCATTCAAAGATTTAAATTGTCGCTTGAACATATTTGATCCTGGGGCTGCTTCCAACCACTGAACATGTTCGAGATGAGAGGGATCCTCTATATTACATGCTCCAATCAAAGTGGCCTCAAGCGAGTCAGGAAAACAATTTTCATAGAATACTTCTCGCACAGCTTCGTCAATAACATCGACTCGGAAGCAATCATCAGAGGCACTGGGATACTTCATAGACTTAAAGACATTGAACGTTACTTTCTGGTCTTGTAATCTCCTTGTGAGTTCCCCCTTCTGGACATCTACTAGTGTCCTGCCTATTGCTAGGAATGGTTTGTCCAAGATGATAGGGACTTCCCTATCCTCCTCGCAATCCAGAATGATAAAATCAGCTGGGAAAATGAACTTGTCCACCTTGACGAGCACATCTTCCACTATTTCCTTTGGATAAGTAATGGATCTATCGACCAACTGCAGAGTCACACTGGTAGGCTTTACCTCATTCAGTCCCAACTTCTTGTAGATAGAAAGGGGCATCAAATTGATGTTGGCTCCTAAGTCACATAGGGCTTTTCCGATAAATTGATCCCCAATAGTGTATGGTATAGTGAAACTCCCAGGGTCTTTCAACTTGGCTGGAAGCTTGCTCTGAAGGATTGCGCTACAATTCTCAGTAAGTGCCACTGTCTCATAGTCCCCCATTTTCCTCTTCTTGGACAAGATGTCCTTCATGAACTTCACATAGCTGGGCATTTGTTCCAGTGCCTCCGCAAAAGGAATATTAATGTGAAGTTTCTTGAAAATTTCTAAGAACTTTGAGAATTATTTCTCAAGCTTTTGCTTCTGAAGGCGTTGGGGAAATGGTAGTTATTGAGCTACAAGACTTGGCTTGCTAACAGTTGGGGTTGGTATTGTGGATTTCTCCTGCACATTCTTTTCTCCCCCAGACTTGTCACAATCAAGCTCTACATTGCTTTCCTTCTCAACAACTTCCTGATGCACTGTTGAGGTTTCTCCTCCAGTTTCATTCAATATTATGCCACTCCGAAGGGTGACTGCCTTGCATTGCTCCTTGCCCTCCCATTTCAGGTTGACATCCATGTCACTTAGCAAGGTGCCCAAAGGACGGCTATTCAAAGCAGTTGCTAACTATCCCAATTGGACTTCCAGATTCCGGATTACTACCTCTTGACTGCGGCTCCTTGTTTTATTTTGAGCAATATATCTCGAGAAGAGATCTTTCACACTAGGTTTCCTGTCCTGTGGAGGTGGGTAAGATCCTTAAGAATGCTGTTGATTCTGAGATTGAAACCCAGGAGGATGTGAATATGGTGGCCTGGTGGTAGAGGGTTGGGCATGGTTGTTGTTATTGTTACTCTATGAGAGATTTGGGTGATTTCTCAGTCCGGGTTAGTAGTGTGTGGGGAGATTAGAATTCTGTTGTCGCCCGTAGTTAGAGACATACTGAACTGATTCCGAGCTAATGGGACACTATTCAGTCGGGTGACTTCCCGCACACAAATTAAATGGCACAATGACACTCTACACCAGCTGTTTCCCCATGGCATGGATTTGCTTAGTAAGGCTATCAACATGTGCAGATAGTGCAGTTACTGTGTCTACCTCATACATACCGGCCACTTTACTCAGCATTTTCCTCTCCGTCGGCCATTGATAATTATTTGCTGCCATAGTTTCCAATAGCTCATAAGCTTGGTCATATGTACTTCCCATAAATGCTCCTCCAGATGCAGCATCAATACTTGCTCTGGTATGCCCTGATACCCCGTTGTAGAAAGTCTCCACTAATAGCCAATTCGGCAGGCTGTGGTACAGACACTTTCTTAATAGATCCTTGTATCTTTCACATGCTTCATAAAGAGTCTCAGCATCTAATTGTGAAAAAGACATGATGTTATTTCTGAGCTTGGCAGTTTTCGCTGGCGGGAAGAACGTTGCCATGAACTTCTGGGCCAAATCAGCCCATGTGGTAATTGAGCCCGAGGGAAGCGAGTGCAACCAACTCTTAGCCTTATCACGTAGGGTAAAAGGAAACAGTCTAAGCCTGATTGCGTCTTCGGTCACTCCGTGGTATTTGAAGGTGTCACATATCTCCACAAAGTTGACTACATGATCATTAGGGTCATCATTCGGTATCCCCCCAAACTGTAAATTGTTTTGGATCATTTGAATCGTGTCTGGCTTAATTTCAAAGATATTTGCTTCAATAGCGGGCCTTTGAATACTAGCATGTAAAGTTGTGACACGCGGCATTGCATACTCCCGCAGAGTTTTCTGAATTTCCTCGGCCATTATAGCTAGAGTAGGTATTTCCCTAGCTCTCTCTCTCTCTTCTCAATCGTCTGAAAGTTTTATCCACCTCAGGGTCAAGAGGTAATAAATCCTGATTCCTGCGAGGTGGCATACACAGTTTAGAGTACCTGAGAGGATGATTAAACAGATAAATCAGTTTAAATTAAGATCGTTTTGAATTAGTATTAATATTGAAAGACAAATAATACTAAGTCCCCGGCAACGGCGCCAAAAACTTGTTGATGGTTTTCACAACTTATAAACTCGCGCAAGTATACGCGGTCTAACAAGTGGTATAGATAAAGTGGAGTGTTGAACCCACGTGGATAAAGTACTAAATATTCGCTCAAGTATTAAAATGTGTCTCTACGATCTTATCTAAACAAGTGAACAAGAGTTGTGTGTTTTAATCTATAAGATAAATGCAGTGAAATAGGGAAACGAGTTGTAACAAAGATGACAAGCTAGGATTACAACTCCCCTAATGCCTCACCTAAGATTCATAACTCTCCATTTAACTAACAAATCACAAGAATGGTCAACCGAGAACACAAGGTACACATAAGCCTCTTCCGATGGTTAAATGCATATCCCTTAACTAGATAAATCATAATATTCCTATGGTGAAAATAACTAGACTAAGGGTCATTAATATTAGTCTCAATGGTTACACAAGGCAAATAGATATATTCTTATTCTATCATGCAATTTATGCACGCAGTCCCTTGGGCAATGGTCATAATAAGTGTTGTACTTAAGGAAAGGTATAACATCAATTTTTCAATATTAGTTAATATCTAAATCAATTATTATCTCAAGCAATTGATAAATAAGCATGAAATACAACAATCCATTCAGAACATGATTCATTATATAAATATGAGAGAAATTCATATTTAGCTAATCATTAGGTTACATTGCAATCCTAGAAATATAATTAGTTCATAACTGTAGAGCTAATTAACACAGTCATATTGTTCAACATAATCAAAATTACACAAATGAATGAAAGTTTTGAAATAAGAACACTCCTTTTCAAAAGTGTTCTTGATTCAGCTCCTCTCCTTTGTGTGGCTGCCTCCTTTTCTCTCTAAGTTTCTAGATATGTTCTAAGTTGCCAGATATATCCTAAGTTACCAAATGTGTCTAGTTAGCAGCAGCAGCTAGGTCATTTAAGGAATGGCATGTGGCTGGGAACCGGAGCTCACGCTGCGGCGTGAGCCTTGCGCCTTGCTTTGGCGCTGCGACGTGAGCCCCGTGTCTTGGCCAGGATGGGTTCGTTGTAGTGCCAATCCATGAAGGAATGGTCACGCTGCAGTGTGGGTGGCTTGTGAGTTGGCGCTGCGGCGTGAGCCCGTGCCTTGTCGTAGTGCTATGGCGCGGGCTCCGTGCCTTTGGCCAGCTAGTGGTCCTTTTGACCCTTTAAGCCTCAATTGATCAAAATCTTCCACTTGAAAAGCATTAAAGCAGAAGATAATAAAAATAACATAAAATGCACCAGAAGGTAAGACAATCATGCAATTTCTTAAGTGATAAGGAGTCCGATTCGCAGGTATAAATCACGCTTATCAGTGGCTTCAGTAGAGATGGTGATGTTGGTGGCAGGGTTCACAACGGTTGAGGTTGGGGTAGAAGACGCGGTGGTTCTGGGTGTGGTTGGAACAATAGTAGTAGGGGTGTTTGAAGCAGCCATTGGTGGTTAAGGAAATAGGATGATCGGAAGGTATTTTCGCCGAAGGAAGATAAAGATCACAGTAAACGAAAGGAGTTGTAGGGTATGGAGCTTTTGAAAAGTCAGATCTGAAATATGGCAGTTACTTTTGGAGGAGAAAGGATTTTGAAATAATTCACCTTTGAGCTCCGCACAATTTCCCAAAGAAGGCGTAATAGATGGATTGAATAGTGATGGTGGGGCCTGATGATGCGTGTTGGGCACGTTTCCAAAATGCCTAATTTTGGGCTTCGTAATTTCTTATTGATTATTAGATTATTGGGCTTTTGATGGTGTACTCTTCCATTAAATGTCCCATTGTAACGAAAGACTGGGGGCAATGTTAGGGCATGTTTATTTGGGCCCGGTGGATACGGTGGGTCATAGTCCACGGAGAGATATCCCCATGTAGGAGTCAGTTTGGGAGGTGGGAGAATATTAAGGAATTTAGGATTCCTAATTATATTTGATTTTCAACTCCTAATTAAGGAAAGTGTCAGGATATGATTCGACTTTCTTTCTTTAAAGAGATTCAGTTTGATTTCATTAAGGTATTTATCCGAATGAGGAGTTCTACTTCTATACGGGGACGGACATGAAGTTGGCGGTGTGAATATTAGGGTTACAAACGATCTAATCTGATCCAAACTTTGTTGAACTTGAACTGAACTCGAACACTATGAGTTGAACGCGAACATGTTCGAGTAGCATTATCAAACCCGTACACATCTGCGGGTTCGGATCGATAACTGTTCGCGAACATGTTCGAGTTCGTGAACATAATTGAACATGTTCATGTTCGCGAACATAATCGAACATGCTCATGTTCGCGAACATCACCTTGGTCGCGAACGTCACCATGTTCGCGAACATGCTCATGTTCGCGAACATGCTCATGTTCGCGAACATGCTCATGTTCGCGAACATCACCTTGTTCACGAACATCACCATTAACATTTAAATGATTAAATATTATTTTCATATTTTTGTATTTTTTTTTTCTTTTAGGTGAAACAAAAGGAAAAAAATACTTCATCTATTTCATAAAAAGAGTCTTATTTGAGATTTTTTTATAATGAACTTGTAAAATTCTAATATTTAAAATAACGTGAATTTAGTTGATTTAGATTAATTCAAAATCTAATAGACTAATATTGTTAACCTTGAAATGTATTGGTACCAAATACTTCCTCAATTCTTAAATATAAGTAATAAGATCAACTGGTGAAGTATGAATTTTCAAAGTCGATGGAAATATTTTTAATTCAAAAGGGATGTGATAATTAACTTTTAAATACAATAAATTTTGAGAATTACTTTATAAAAATTTTATAATTTTCATAATTATATTGTTTAAAAGTTAAAACTAAATAAATTAACTGTGATTCTAAGATCAAAGGCTCAAAGTCATTAAGAGACTTTGTTTCATTTTTTTAAAACCTTTTTACTTATTTTAATTTAAATTAATAACTCATTTTAATTTCATGTAAACGGTATTGTAACATATTGTTTAATTAATTAATTGAATTATTAAATACTACTTTTTACACTAAATTTGATTATTTAATTGCATAAATCAAAGTTAGTCAATCACTCTCTCACTATCTCACATATACATCGTAAGTATGTAACACTAAAAAATTCAAAAATAGATAAAATCAAGTTTGCATTTTTAATTATATAGTTAATAGTCTGTATTGTATCATTCTTTAATTAATGTTAAATTGTCATTGCATGATGATTAATGACTTTATTTATGTGATTTATAACATGGATTATAATTTATTAAATTATTAGTGATGTAAATTGTAATAATCCAACAATTATTGTTAAAAATTTTATGAAAATATTAAAATTATTTTAATTAAATTAGTGATGAAGAAGTACACATTATAATTATTTATTTAATAAAAATGTTTACTTATAATCAATTATTAAAAAATAAAAAGATGTTTAAGTAATAAAAAAATTACTACAAATTTAACAATTATTGATAAGATAAACTTTAAAATTTAATACTCCCCGTCCCTTTTTAAATGTCGTTTTAGAGAAGTGTTTTTGTCTTTTAATATTTGTCATTTGAAAATTTCAATTAAGCATTAATTGCTTAGTTTTCAATATTACCCATTAAATATAACTTTGGTTCTCTCACTACTTTCTAAATTTCTATACAATAAGTAACACTCTCTTATTTCAATCTAAGGACAATATTGACATTTAAAGTTATTTTTAACTAAAAAAGATAGTATTAATTATTTTTCTTAATATGTGTGTCCACTTTTAAAAAGAGAAATAATAAGGGACGGATGGAGTATGAAATAACCAACTATTTTTATTTAGAATTTTAAAAGCATTAAAATATGTAAGGTAAGAAATACAATTCAAACTCGAACATTTTATGAGTAACTCAAACCGAACTCGAACTAGTCGATCCGAACCGAACCCGAATTGTTCGCGAGCTACTCGAGCGGAACTCGAACCAAACTCGAACAAGGCGATTCGAACCGAACTTGAACTGTTTGCGAACATAGTCGAACCGAACCACATGGTTCGCATGTTCGATCGAGCAATCAAACGTAACATTATGTGCAAACTCGACTCGAGCAGTTACTCTTATCGAACTCGAACCGAACCGAACCGGTTTGCGAACGGTTCGGTTCGTTTGCAGGCCTAGGTGTGCTCAATTATAAATAAAAGGCTAAACCCTAATTCATCGGCAATGAATCTTTTACAGCACTAAAGTATTAAGCCTCCATTGTTAAACCTTATTTAGCTTGTACTTATTCTCACACCAGAGCTATCCCCGACGGCTCAGACCGTCAGTTCTCTGAGTATGGTTTCGTTTCTGTACAGGATTGGACGCGCAGTTTAGTGATTGGGGACGTGGACAAATCTTGGTGTTAATATATATATATATATATATATATATATATATATATATATATATATAGTGAACGGATCTCCAACATACCCCTTAAATGACATACCAAACATACCCCCTTTAGCAACGGACCGGGCGACGGTTTGGTCCGTCGCCATAGGTCTGGTCCGTCGCTAAAGCCTTTAGCGACGGACCGGACCTAGGGCGACGGACCAAATCATCGCCCGGTCCGTCGCTAAAGGGGTATGTTGGGTATGTCATTTAAGAAAGTATATTGGAGATCCTTTATATATATATATATATATATATATATATATATATATATATATGACTGCGATCATTATAACCAGTTGAATCAAAAAAGTGCTTAAAATAATGTAATTTTGATTAACAAAATGCTAAAATAACAAAAATATTTTTCAATACAAATTTTAAAATTAACCACATTATCTTAAATTGTTGAGACAACCGGTTAATTATGACAACCAGACAACACAGTGACAACACACATAGTTGGTACATTATTTTTTAGACTCAACGCTCACCGTAGGAGACTTTTGAGCCTTCCAATTAACACGTTTATTCCCCCTCACTTAAAACTCTCATTTTCAAATGATAAAATAAGTACAAATTTGTAAATTACTTGTCCCGCATTCAAACAAAATTTGTTAAATAATAGAACATGCAGGATTCACATGCTAGAAATAAAATATCAAACACAAGCACTTCTATAACTTGATAATTACACTAGCTTCAGTCCAATGGAGATTTGAAACAATTGGCTCCACGTTAATGATATTTGCATTTCTTTCTTCTTCTTTTTTCATTTGTTTTAACAAACAAAATTGCTCTATTTTAATTTTAAAATGAAGCATAAATGCAGATATTTAGAGAGGCAGAGCACATATCAGTTCCTATATAATTAATACTCCATTTCAACTAATTCTTCACCTCCAGATTCTCCACAAATTTCTTCTGCTGCTACATCTGTCCAAAGTCCAAACACGGTACTATATCTCTGATAATTGCATACATCCTTATATACTTACATATATATATATATATATGTGTGTGTGTATGTATACATGTATAGATTTCATTTTTAAAGATATGTCTTAATTTAAAATTTTTGTCTTGAATTTGAATCAATAATGTCAGTTCAATCGAACGACAAAATTAGATGGTAATGGGGAAATTTGATTCGACGGCTGTGGTGGCGGAGCCGGTGCCGCCGGTGGTGGTATCTAACGGCCACCGTGAGATTGGCAATGGGGGATTCGGTGGAGAAAAGAAGAGAGAGATTGTGCTGGGGAGGAACGTGCATACCGCGTGCCTAGCCATCACGGAGCCCGATGAGGATGATGAGTCGACTGGAGATAAGGATGCTTATATGGCTGGTGTGTTGGCTCGGTATCGCAAGAATCTTATTGAGAGAACTAGCAACCATTTAGGTAATAATGCTACATAGTATTTCCGTTCCAAATTAATTATTCAGTTTTAACTTTGTAAAGTTAAATTGATCATTTTTAAAACTAATTTTTTTACTATTTTTGCTAAAATATAGGTGAAAAGATTATAACTAAAAAAAAATATATACAATTTATTACTAACCCCAATTTTTATAATTTTAGAAATATATTTATATATGCTTAATTATTAATTCTAAAAATAGTCAATTTGACTTAAAAAAATTAAAACTGAATAATTAATTTGGGACGGAGGGAGTAGTATATAAGTAGCATCATGTCTTTTGGTTTTGGAATTAGTCTTATAATTCATCCATTTGTTGTTTGCAACTTAAATTTTGTTCTGCAACTTTGTTTTTGCATAAGGTGAATTACTACTTGAAACGCAACTGTTAACGCTGCTTTTCGTCACAGGAACTTTAGCATGCACAAGGAACAAACCTCCGTTACAGGGACTTTAGCCTACACAAGTGAACAAACGTAACCATTTTTTTTAATTTATTTATTATCAAGTAAAAGACCAATATGAGGGACTATATAGAGGGGGGAGGGTATGGGTTTCATAGTCCCATACGAGGGGCTATTAGTACGGAGGATTAGTAATCCTAATGTTTGTTTGAGAGATTAGATTATGAGACTAGACTGTTAGTCCCGTGTAAAAATTAATATTGTTTGTTTTGGTATCTTTGAACTGGTTTGCTAGTCCTGTTTAAAAAATAGTACCCCATGTTGGGGACTAATTAGATGGAGGGGAGGTCGGTTTCATAGTCCAGGGGATTAATCCAGTCCCTCAAACAAACATGATTGCACCTTAACAGTACGCTACAACTACAAGAACTGAACCCCTTATAGGACTATACTGGGTTCTGATGGAGATTGAACCTATAAATTCTTGCTAGAGGAGGAGAAGGGTACCACCAGAACTAGATCTGATCATTATCATGATGAAGCTTATCTATTAAACATATATATATATATATATATATATATATATATATATATATATATATGTTATATATAATGTTGGTGGAATAGATTTAATTTGCTCTGTATAAATTCTATTACTTGTGGACATTTCTTTCCTATAATATCTTCCTTTATAACAATTACAGATTCGCAATTTGGAGACTCTAATAGTTTTCCAAATATATATTTCTTGTAGTTCATGAACGACTAACGACTAACTACTAAGATTTAAGGAATCTGGATCTAACTTTCTTACAGGCTATCCATATAACCTTGATTTTGACTATGGTGCTCTCGCTCAATTGCAACATTTTTCCATAAATAACCTTGGTGATCCTTTCATCGAGAGCAACTACGGTGTCCATTCAAGACAGTTCGAGATTGGTGTTTTAGATTGGTTTGCTCGTCTGTGGGAAATTGAGAAAGATGAATACTGGGGATACATTACAAATTGCGGTACAGAAGGCAATCTTCATGGAATCCTAGTTGGGTAAGTATTTATTAGCTTTACATTCTATTTGCATATATTTAAGGCCTTGATGTTATGTTATACGGACTCGAATGGAGTGCCCGATTGGATCCGATATGAGTATTCCTCAATTTTGTCAATTTTTTACAGTAAAATGAAGTGTCCAGTACTCATACCATTGTCCAAATATCGAGTGTTAGACACGAGTACTTTAAGACAAAGTGAAAAGTTTGTGTAACATAGCTACGAGGCCTATTAAGTAAAGAACTGTCTTGATATAATCATTTTGCTGATTGCGCAGAAGAGAAGTGTTTCCTGATGGAATTCTTTATGCATCGCAAGACTCGCATTACTCGATCTTTAAAGCAGCACGAATGTACAGGATGGAATGTGTAAAGGTCGGCACTTTAGTCACTGGGGAGATAGATTGTGCAGATTTCAAATCCCAGTTACTAGCTAATAAAGACAAACCAGCTATTATCAATGTCAATATAGGTACTTACTCTACCCGTGTTCTAAAATCACTAAACGGGCCTAGAGTGTAGAGTGGGCACCTAGTAGAGGATGCCTAGGTGTTTTCCTAGGGCCTAGGCATTTTCTTATGCAGTCTTATTTATTTATTTTTTTTACTACTATATATACTGGTTATACTATATAAAACATATATTAAATGTAATTATTTAAAATTTTACATGAAAAATTATCAAAAATAATTTTGTAAGGCATGACAAATTCATTTCAAGTATTGTAACGCTTTAAAGTCTTAATTAAATTGACTAGGCGGAGCCTAGGCGCCCAGCTAAATCTAAGCGGTAGAGGGCCCACTTAGGCGGCGGGAATTAAGAGGACCTAGGAAGATTTTTAGAAAACTGCTCTACCCCATTCACAGGCTGCTGAGAATACCAACCTCCACGCCAGGCACCCATCAAGACGTCCCACTAATTAAATACCATCCTTGTTTTGCAGGAACAACTGTCAAAGGGGCTGTTGATGATCTTGATCTTGTCATACAGACCCTTGAAGAATGTGGATTCACACATGACAGATTTTATATTCACTGTGATGGAGCTTTATTTGGGATCATGATGCCATTTGTCAAACGTGTAAGTGGATTTGATTTCGTGCTTATATATAGTATACCGGGTTCAACATGTCTCTTTAAAAATAGCTAACAATATTATACAGAGAATCAAAAGATAGATCAAATTTGGTCGAGTTTTTTTACAATAAAAGCTCATGGAATATCTAAACTAATCCCACATTTACGTGAACATAGTGTTTGTGCATTTCTGTCCAGGACACCGGTGAATCCGTGTGCAGTCATTGCACTAGAAATATCTCAGATCATTGCATCTTAATCATTAATTTGAAGTAGCCAAGTGCAGATAGACAATTTTTTCATTCATGAACGATAAGATATAACGCAGATGGCTGAACCTACTTTCTTATCCCTGCTGATGGAAGATGGTTACGAGTATTAAACATCCATCTGAACGTAACATCATTTACCTCGCACACTCCTAGTTTATGTAAATATGTAATACGTCATTTGATACACAGTTGCATGTTGTCTAGCTCATATTTATTCGTGATGCGCTTATTTTGCCCTTGTTCTTAACAGGCACCCAAGGTTACGTTCAAGAAGCCCATCGGAAGTATTAGTGTATCTGGCCACAAGTTTGTTGGCTGTCCAGTTCCTTGTGGTGTCCAGCTAACAAGGATAAAGCACATAAACGTTCTCTCAAGCAACGTCGAGTACCTTGCTTCAAGAGATGCCACAATTATGGGAAGTCGAAATGGCCATGCTCCAATATTCCTTTGGTACACTCTGAACAAAAAAGGCTACAAGGGGTTCCAGAAGGAGGTGCAAAAGTGCCTAAGAAACGCTCATTACTTGAAAGGCCGCCTTAGAGAAGCAGGGATTAGCGCTATGCTTAATGAGCTGAGCAGCACAGTTGTGTTTGAGCGGCCTAGGGACGAGGAGTTTGTTCGTCGGTGGCAGCTTGCTTGTGAGAGAAACATGGCACATGTAATTGTGATGCCTAGTGTCACCATTGATAAGTTGAATAATTTCTTGGATGAACTGATTCAAAAACGCTTGAACTGGTATCAAGACGAGAAAGTTCAGCCTCCTTGTCTTGCAGAGGATATAGGCAAAGGGAATTGTACTTGTTCTCTTTGCAGGTAATTTATCGGTTCAAATAGAGAACCTTTAGAATATAGGCAAAGGGAATTGTACTTGTTTGTCTGTGACAGAATTTTAGAATTGTAGTTTGATGAATTTGTTTTTAGTTGTTTGTATTAGTTCGCAACGATGTTTCTAGATTAGCTTTGTTGTTTGGCTGCTGTTTTGCTGAATAACTGTATGGAGTGTGGCTCGGTTTCATAGGGATTCTTGTTATTAGAATCATGAAGGCTTGTACTGGCATTGTCTATGCATGGAAGAGTTGTACATTTGAACATTGAAATGTTCTACTCAGAAACATTGTAATGCTGTGTTATATTAACTATATAAAGGGGGGAGATTACATTGGTCTTTCAATATTATTTCTTACCCACTAAATAATTCTGTTGCAAGGGGAAAAGATAAAAAATATATAAAAAGAATGATCCTAGAACTGTTTGGCAAACCGTTTCTTTGGTCTTCTCTTTTCTTCTATTCTCTCGGTAGAACTTTGCAGAGCTCTATCTGCCTTACTGCAAAATATGCCTACCTTATCCTACCAGCCTCTCACATTAAGGAGAGAAGAAATCCAAAACTACACAAAAATGCAGGCATTGTCTTACAATCTTACCATGGCCAAAACAAGTGTTTATACGCTCAGATTCACACGTTTATTGAAGTGGGGATATAAAATACGACCAATCATTGACACATGTACTCACACCAAGGGCATCACTGTCATTTCACAAGGGTTTGCATTATGGACATTCTACACCTATCAAGGGCATAACAGTAATCAAGCATACTATCCCTTGTAAATACCAAGTATTCCTAAGAGCATCTCCAGCAGACAGACTATCTATTGGACTATATTTAGTCCATATGACATTAGCAGATGTCCTTTAGTCTTCCATCCTTCCAACAGATGGACTATCTCGTGGACTATAATATAAAAATATTAAAATAATTAATAAATTAAGAATTCATCCAACAAATTTGGATCATCAAGTGAGAAATCTTGAGATAATAATGAAGAATAATACATCTAAAAAATAAATTAAAGAGATATTATCAATAAAAAAAATAAAAATCAAATATTATAAAAATACAAATGATTATTAACCAAATACTTACAATTGCTAAAGGTTGAAGTAGTTGATTGAGATATGATAAAATATATTGAATTATTGTACATATTTATAAATTTTTCAATCAACATTTTTAATTTCCATCCGGACCATGTTATTTTTTTTTGTCCTAACCATGTTTTTTTTATCAATAATTCTAAACGGACATATTTTTGGACAGAAATTTGAACAGTGGTCCCCAACTCTTAGTTTTCTATTTTATTTTAAGAGGGACAGTGGTCCCAAATTCATTACTTTATTACCAAATTAGTGAAAGCTTCTTTAGACCTTGACTCTTTAATCACTTTATTCCCAAAACACTTTACTTATTGACGACCATTTCCTCTTCCTTCCATACCAGCGAGGCAACGATCTCCATAGTAGTGAAGCTTCATACCAGCGATTTCGGATACTAGCGATTTCGGATACCAGCGATTTCGGATACCAGCTCAGGTAACATTTTTTTCTCTCTTTTAGGAATCTAGGTTTAAACGAAAAAAAAGAAGTAGAAGAAGCGAAATCTAGGTTTAAACCTAGATCTAGATAACTAAATCAGTGTATAAAGTTTGCAATTTATATATAGAACTTAATTTCTCTAAAAGTTACACACACGCATGTTTGAATTAATTGATTAGTTGTTCTGGATTAATTGTTCTGGTTTTTTTAAACCACTAATTTTGGATTAATTTCTCGTACATTTTTTCTTGGGTTAAAACTGGTGTTGTTTTGTTGTTAATCTTGTGCACAAATGGAAACAAAAACATTGAATGCATCTTTAAGTACAGAGGTGAATGAACACATTGAGAAAAATGATATGCATGATAATTCAGAATTTGATGAGTGTGTGGAGAGTGCAGTAGCTGTAGATGAGATAAGAGATCCAGATATAGGAATGGAATTTGACAATATTGATGCTTGTGTAGAATACTACATTAAGTATGCTAACAAACAAGGGTTCCCAATGAAGAAAAGATCTTCGGAGAAGGGAGATGATGGGGAGGTTAATTCTGTGGTTCTTTCATGCTCTCAGACCGGACAAACAGTAAACAATTCAAAGAATGCCTTAAAATTGCATCCAAACAGTAAAACAGGATGTAAAGTTAGGATTAGGATTGTAATATGCCATGATGGTAAATGGCGGGTCTCACATATAACCCTTGATCACAATCATGCTTTGAGCCCAGAAAAATCTAGATTTTATAAGAAGAATAGGGTTATGAGGATGTATGTTAAAAGGAGACTTAAAGTTAATGATAGGGCAGGTATCAGACTAAATAAAAAATTTAATTCATTTTTGGTTGAAGCTGGTGGTCAGGAGAATGTTCCATTTTTAGAAAAAGATTGTTATAAGCATATCAAGAAAATGAGACGATTAAGGCTAGGTGATGGAGATGCTACGGCAGTTCAGAATTACTTTCTTAAAATGCAAGCTAACAATGTTAATTTTTTTTATTTGATGGATTTGGATAAGGAGGGGAGGCTAAGGAATGTATTTTGGGCAGATGTTAGGAGTAGGGCAGCGTATGAGGAATTTGGGGATGCCATTACGTTTGACACAACATACTTGACTAATAAGTATGACATGCCCTTTGCTCCTTTTGTTGGAGTGAATCATCATGGTCAGTCTACACTTTTAGGATATGGATTGATTTCAAGTGAGGATGTTGAATCGTTTACCTGGCTTTTTAAATCTTGGCTCGCATGTATGAATGGTCGCGCTCCTACCGCAATAATCACTGATCAAGACAAAGCAATGAAAAAGGCTATTGAAAATGTCTTTCCTAACACACGTCATCGGTGGTGCTTATGGCATACCATGAAGAAATTACTTGAAAAATTACGAGGTTATAATGAATATGAATCAATAAAATATGCAATGCAAAAAGTGGTTTATGATTCTTTAACTTGTGAAGAATTTGAAGAAAATTGGAGCATATTCATTGAAAAGTTTAAGCTTGAAACAAATGATTGGTTGACTGGTTTATACAGTGAAAGAAGTCATTGGGTCCCAACATTTTTAAGAAATACTTTCTGGGCGGGAATGTCCTCGACTCAAAGAAGTGAAAGCATGAATGCATTTTTCGATGGGTATGTCAATTCGAAGACAAGCTTAAAACAATTTGTTGAGCAATATGAGAATGCACTAAGAAGCAAGGTGCAAAAAGAGACTAAAGCGGACTTCGATTCTTTTAACTCTAAGATTCCATGCATCACTTTTTATCCATTAGAGGAACAATTTCAAAAAGCTTACACCATTTCAAAATTCAAAGAGTTTCAAGGTGAGATAAAAAATAAGCTTTACTGTAGTATTTCTTCAGAGAAAGAAGAGTGTAGGACTCGAGTGTTTGAAGTTTCGCAAGATACGATGGGTGGGACAGATCATAAAGCCACATTTAAGGTTTGTTTTAAAGAGGATGATTGTGACATTAGGTGCAATTGTCAATTATTTGAGTTTAGGGGAATCTTATGTTGGCATGCCCTTACAGTCTTGCTTCAAAAAGGAGTTCATACTATACCAGAGAAATTCATTCTTAGAAGGTGGAGGAAAGATGTGAAGAGATGTCATACGAAGGTTAAAATCATATACTCTGATTGGATGTTAAACCCTGAAAATGAACGTTTTGATAGAATGTGCAATACCTTTTATGAAGCGGCAGATTTGGCAACGAACAATGAAGATAAGACAAAATTGGTTCTTCGTTGGATTAAGTGGTTGACTAACAAATTGAAGAAAAAAGATGGCACATGTGAAAATAGTACTCCTTTGAAAGTGGACAGTGAAGTTAACACACCATTGCCAAGTGGTGATAATAATAATATATCAAAAGAAAGTTCCAATATTTGTAGTCCTTTGGTTGTTCGTGGAAAAGGTCGACCCCGTTTTAAAAGGTTACAAGGTAACATAGAGAAAGTTATTAAAAAAGTCAAGCACAAAAAGGAGGATAAAGAGAGGAATGAGAAAAAGAGAGTGGATGATATAAATTGGGAAAAGGTAAATTTTCAATTCTTTTATTTTATTTTATTTTATTTTTACAACTTCATGTAATTATTTTAAGTGTCATTTGGTACTTTTTGTATAGGTTTTTCAAATTGGTATTGGTTCACAAGACTCCATAGTTCATGTTTCACAATACCTCAACTGTCCTAGCAACTTGATTACATTCAATGCTAATCAACAGGTGTTGTTTATTTATTTATTGTATTTAATTTTTTAGTTTCGCTTAAGTTTTTTAGTCTCATTTTGATATAATTTAACATCATTTTTAGGTACAAAATGTTGAAGGTTTCCCTATTGGTAATGTTGAAGGCTTCCCAGTTGGTGTTGTTTTAGGTCAACAGGTGTTGTTTATTTTTTTTTTATTGTAGAAAGAAGTTTTGTTTAGGTTTTTTAGTCTTATTTTGATATAATTTAACTTCATTTGTAGGTACCAAATGTTGAAAACTTCTCTCTTGGTAATGTTTGAGGCTTCTCAGTTGGAAATGTGTATTCAACAAGTCTCTCTACTCAACTACCTGGTTATCAATACCCATTTGAGAATGGTGCATATGGTCTTAACAATCATGCAAATTCTGGGCAATCATTTAAGAAGCAGTAAAATAAGAAAATTTAAGAGTAAACGTTTGACGGAATTTGAATATTTTTGATATATTTTCATGTATGTTTGTCATTTTGATATAATGAGATTGGTTGAAAACTCAAAGTTTGGGTTGTATTTGATTGTGTGTGATTTGAAAACTTTAAATTTGAATTTTATTTGATGTGTTTGATTTCATCACCAAGTTATATTATTTGGAGTATTTGATGAATGCAATAGTTATATCATATGAGTATAATTAAGTATAACTAATATCAGTACACATGACCAAGTCTGTTTAATGTTTGGCATTTTTGCAAGCCTTTTGAATGTTGAATGTGAATGTTTTTCATTTACTGATTTTTGAGGTTTATTGGTGGTGGTTGCTGCTTACGAGACCCATTATTTTTGTTGAATCCTTACCCAATATACTTTTGGTATGATAATTTTTGCTAACTTAAAAATCCTTCATGATGATTATTTTATTAGATATTTGCTAACCAACACAACATCTTAAATATCATGATAAACCAAATATTTTATTGGGTATGGGACCACTGTCCAAATTTCTGTCCAAAAATATGTATGTGTAGAATTACTCTTTTTTTATATCCATTGGGTTCCCATATTTTTTGTGTGAGTAGTGACCTTCCACGGGAGACTAGAGAGAGAAAGAAACAGAAGTGGTCTTCTACTAAAAAGAGGTGGTCTTCATCTCATTTTCTTTCTTTCTATTCTTTTTCTTCTTCAGCCCCTTCATCTCCTTTCATCTCCTTTTTTCTTCTTCAGCCCCCTTCATCTCCTTCTTCTTCATCCCCCTTCATCTCTTTCTTCTTCAGCCCTCCTTCGTCTCCTTCTTCTTCTTCAGCCCCCTTCATCTCCTTCTTCTTCAGTCATCCAACCACCTCCACTATTCCATTTAAATATATTTAAAATTATAGTCAAAATTATAGTTCACCACCTCTCGTTCCTTGATATAGTCTACCTTGCTTGCCAAAAAAATCGATAGACTAAATTTAGTCTGGGTGCTAGATCAAAATCTGATTCGTAAACTATATTTAGTCTAGAATTTACACATCTCCTGCCTGCTGGAGATGCTCTAATACTTACGACAATTTACATTCACATTACTAGAAATTTAGGTGTCAGGTTTGATTCTCAATTAGTGAAATTATTTCTTCCATTATGGGAAGTTTATTTTCTCTTTATTTGTGAGTTTATTTTTTCCTCCTTTAGTGAGGTTTGATTGATTCTTGATATTGTAATAATAATAATGTACTTAATTATGAATTATATTGTGTTCCCAAAAAATAGTGCTTTCCAAAAAAAAAAAAAAAAGGAAGACAGTAATCTAGAGTAAAGAGAGAGACTCTTTCACCCCCTCTACAGAGGCTTTCCTGACACTTGCTCATAGGGTTTTTCTGATTCTTACCGGACGAAAACCCAAGCTCACCTTATTGTAGTTTTCTGTGGGTAAAACTAGCATTTAGTTCATTGTAGTTGACCATATTTTTTACAATAACTCATTCAACTTTTAATTTAGACAATTAGCCCATTAAATTAATTAAAATTTTGTAATTAAGTCATTCCGTCAAATTAATTAAATGAGTTAATTTATTACCTCCATGGCAATTTTTAAAAAATTAAAAATTTAAATAAATAACTTGGACAAAGACACCTAAGATAGAATATATGGGAGAAAATAACATTGGGTATTGAATGTCGCATGAGATAATTATAACAAAATACCTTACTTTCAAAAACAAAAAAAAAACAAAAAATTATACCTTAATTTTTATTTCAAAAAAGAAAAAACCTTAATTTTCTCTCTCTTCTTTTAGATTCTGGGTTCTTCTCTCTTCTCCCTGTTCGTCTGCCCCTCTGCTTCCTCTTTCATTTCAGCTCTCTAATTAGTCATCTATGTACTCCATATTGCTACTAGATTCACTTTACTAGTTGTAATAAAAGCATATGTTGCTAGTATTCTTGCTAGTTCTTATAATTTTCGCTCTCCAATTGCTAAGTGTTTTTATTGTACAGATGATATCTTTGGATCTCAAGTTTCAGTCGGATGGAACTTACTTGAGGCAAAAAGGGTTTAGGGTTTAAATCACCCCTTTTAATTAATTTCTTTCTAATTTTTATATATTGAATGTTATGATTGTAATGCATATACCTCCCCGATTCATGGTTTTCAGAACTCTGAATTGAGGTTTTTGTTCTGATTATCTCATTTGTTTGTCCATTGTTTTTTCCCTTTTATTTTGTCTTATGCGGCTTCATTTGTTTTCCAAATCATTAATTTTAATTTTTTATTTTTGTTAAAACTGTCAAGTAGACAATAAATTAATGTCCATCCAAATAATTTAACTACCCAATTATAAAATTTTAATTAATTTAATAAGTCAATTGCATAAATTAAAAGTTGAGTAATTTATTGTACAAAAGTGATCAACTACAATGGAAGTAAGCGTTAGTTTTGCCGTTTTTTGTTCAACAACAATCAATATTAGTGAACCTATCAAACTCTTTCAAAATCCTTGTCAACTGACAGTGAAAGAACAAAATCCGAATACATACCAATACCTATTACCAGTAGAAAGATAGAGATTGAAATAAATAACCCTCTCGTAAATACTTCCTCTCAAAGAAATGGGAGTCCTATTTATTCCTTACTTCTTTTCCTTTATCACGTGATAAGGTTTGCCTTTGACATGCTTGAATAAATAAGAAAAATTCCAATTAAAATTTCTTGAAATTTGGCATTAAAACAAGGCATGCATCGAAAAAAAAAAATTTATGTCCAAGTGTGTGACAAACTTCAATTTGCGTAAAAGAAGAAGTCAAACAGGATCACTTTTGGAGGGAGGGAGTACCTATGGGCTGTTATGTAATTACAGATGAGGAAGAGTACATCAATCAAGTGCCACTATTTCGATTCCTTAAAAGTTAAAACAATCCTTATTAAAGAAAGCTGAGTGTTCTCCAGATAATGTAAATAGATAAAATAAAAAAAACAAAAAAAAAAAACAATTACATGTCATATACCTATTACATATTCATCAAGATCTAAAAGCTCTATAACAAGATTTCTAACCTAAGATTAACATGCCTGCATTAACAGTAAAATGCAGAACAGATACATAATTTTCACCGAGAAATACTCTTCATTATCTTTAGCTGCAACACATATACACATATCTATATATATATATATGTACAAGAAGCTACCTTGAATCAGTTATACCTTTCCCACTTACTAACTTGTAACCATTAGAGTCTGCTTTTGGATATTATTAAACCCTCTGATTGAAGTCTGCGAAGCTAGGTTGCGGCTGCACGCTTCGAGTCTGGTTATTATTACTCGTTGAATGAGGCATGTGAAGCTGCTGTTGCTGTTGGGGCTGCTGTGCCTGGTGGTTACCAAAGTGATGGAATGACTGTGGATGGGAGGAAAACTGAGGCGGTAAAGCTCTGTTGAAGCTGTTCCCATTGGCAGCTGGTACTTGTCCCGTTGCTATCTTAAGGCGTTGCACTTCTTCCCTCAGTGTTTCATTTAGAGCTGCATGCACAAAAAAGATGGATGCATAATAAATGCCTATTACTGTAAATGATATATTAAAATAGGTGTAACACCTTGAATATTAAGAAACCATTGATGAGAGTTGATATATATATATATATATGTATATAGAGGCCGGATCAGGTCCGGACTCCCGGACCTGATAAAATCCGGACCCCAATTTTTTTTTTTTTTTTTACACTTTTTTTTTTAAAACAACTAATAAAAAATGTATAGTTATTTTTGGTACTGAAAAAATTTGTTAATACAATGTTTTGGGTATGATTTGGATACATATAACAAACAGTGTTATACAGTCGGTACAACACTTTTTGTTATATGTATCCAAATCATACCCAAAACAGTGTCTTAACAAATTTTTTCAATACCAAAAATACCTATATATTTTTTTTTAGTTGTTTTGAAAAAAAAAAGTGCAAAAATAAAAATAGAAATTTGAGGTCCGTATTTTGATCAGGTCCGGGAGTCCGGACCTGATCCTGGCTATATATATATATATATATATATATGTTCACATATAAGTGAAGAGTTTGCAAGTTGCAAGTAGTCATCTTTCTCCAATCAACTAAAAATTGAGGGGGCAATACCAAATGGAAAGCAATATGATTATATGAATTACTTCATTCCACCTTCCCGTAAAGGGGAAATAGGAAAGAACAGAGCAAACCAGTCCAGATTTGTGGCTCCTTAATGAGATTTATGAACATACCATCTCTAAGATGTGCTTGTTGTTCCATAGCTTGTAACCGCAGTTTGAGTTCCTTGTTCTCAATAGTCAACCCAGTCGTGTCTCTCTGCATCACACAAAATTCACAAACATGAGCTTTATTTCTCATTCTTTTCAATTCTCTTCTAGTTCATTATGTCATAGAAGCATTTTAGGTTGATAATCCATAAAAATATTGAACATTAAAAACCTAAGCAAGACTAGATTAATGTTATCTATAACTTCACAGATACTAAACTAAAATATATATTAAACACAAAGCCGCTAAAAGAAACTGAAGTTAGAGAATATTCTGAAACCCCCTCATCAATGCGCAGAAGTGCTGACTGCTGATGAGGCAGAACTTTGAAAAAATTCTGAAACCTACTAACTTGTTTAGCAATGCATGTCTTTATTACATAAAGACGCAGTTTCAAAATGACAAATGCATTCAAGCAGGATCGGAACTATTTCTAGAATACGTGAGTGGCAGGAAAAATATCATCCATTGGATTGAATAATGTCGAAAAGGACAATTATACGTACAGACTATAGCATAGGACAAGACTGTGCTTCATGAAAATATCAACACTAGTACTGCATACCACTACATAATGAGTGGAGCACGAGATATCTTTTAAAAGATTTCTGTTCTTTTAACATGTCTTCTTCTAACACCAAGTGACAAGATTTTCAAATGAAATAGATTAGCACCAAATCTACCACCACGACCAAACCAATGGGTTTGACTTGATAGAATGGAAAATATACATAATTAGATAAGCAGTACTAAATTTGATGCATATTAAATTAAACTCAACCAGCCCATTATTTTCAGTCCAGATCCACAATACATCAGACTAACTCTAATAAGGAAAAAAACGTCAATATTTTTCTCATTGTTGCAAGTTGCAACCCTTACTCATTTGCCCTTATTCTGCATGTTCTACAGGCAACAATAAGATAATTCACATCCTATTGTCAAAACTAATGATGATGCAAAGCCAGGTCAACAAGGATTCAAACACTTTCACCACAAAACTGTGTCTTACATTGCATATCACAAAGACTAATCGGCACAGCAAGCATATTTTGTCAAAAGTTTTAAAATCTGATGAACTTTAGAAAATCTTAAACTTGTGGGTGATTTGGATAAGAATTCCAATATTTTTTTAATATTTACAAAATACTACTTCGAATTATATTCCATGAATCATATCCTGTTGGCTCCCCAGATGCAAGTTACAATGCATCACAAACATTGTTTTTCCCTGAATTTATACCATAAATTCCCAACTAAGACAGGACACATTACAATCAAACATATGACAGGCCACATTGCAAGGTTCTTAATTCTGACTTAAGTTAAAAGTTACATGACTACAAATAGAACTATTTTAAGGTGTTTAGTCCACAAGAATACTTTTTACACCTTCAAGAAAAAGATAGTTGTACTTCTAATGGAAGCACAGATGTTGAATAGGAAAATCGAAAGGGATGTACTAACTGTATTTTGGATGCCTTGCAATCCATGTTCCCCATTTTCTTTATGCATATGATTTAGTCAAATTTTTTTTTCAAATTTATCTTCTATCAATAATTTGCGGAACCCAGAATTGGTGCGGAATTTCCCATAAGCTGTGATTAACACTTCATTTTAAAACAGGATTTCACTCATCTTCCTTTTAAATAGCTAAATCTTATTTTTAAAGAAGGGAAATAGCCCAATAAAACCAACTTTTTTCGAAAAGGAAAAAGCTTTTACAACATGCATATTAAAGGTAGACTATAAAAGAAGCAAGGTATCGTCAATCATCATGCTTAAGTAAAGAGACTAAACAGCACTAAATGAGCTAACAAGATACAAAGACTCAACTCCATCAGTTGAAGATGGACAATTGATAGCCAGTAAAAAGAATACACCAAACCACTACTAGCAAAAAAACCAGTACTTGTTCAATCTACTTTGTCAAGAGAGCTTAAATTAAGTGCAGCTAAACACTAGGGGCGGACACAAGTTAGGGGCAGGGGGTCAAAAAATTTATTTTTTTATGGGTTGTTTAGTGAAAATATGAAATTTTAAGTCTAAAAAATTATTGAATGTCTCAGTAGTTTGCACCTGCACAATTTTTCCTATCTAAAACTTCCATCCTCTCCACACTTTCTCTTCTACTTTCAGCCACAACGAACAACGTTGACCCCCACACTCCAAATGTCACCGAAAGACAGCAACTTCACCACAACAATTTGAAGCCTTGAAAAATGTTATTGTAAATAATATTTGAGCATTATTTAGTTTTGTGATTTATTTTATTATATTTTTATGTGAGAATTTTTTTCAAGTTTGACTCCACTGAACCAAGGGGCTGGATCCGCCCTGCAAACACTCATTATGTAAATCCTGTGCCATCATATTACATTGACATGAATGGGGAAAATAAGTAGACATGTAATGTAATCATTTTTAGATATAAAAACATAAAAATAAAATAAAAAATACACGCACATAAATAGCAGCTACAATCATCAAGGACCTCAACATTTACCATCAATTGGAAGAAATTTCCATGTTATGTAAAGGAAGTACTCAACTTCTACCCAAATCACATCCCTTCCAAAGGCTAGAAAAGTAACATGGAGTCATTACCTGCAGCATTGTGACCTGTGCAGAGAGGGTGGTTGCTTCTGTCTGAAGAGTCTGCACTTTCCTCTCCAACTCATTTGTATAACGTATTTTTCGTTCCTTTGAACGCGCTGCAGATTGTCTATTTGCAAGAATCCTGTGATAACAAATAGACAGGGAGTCATTTAAAAAACTTTCTCAATTACTTCTAAAGAGCACAACTAAAACACCAACTTCTTCACCTTCAAGCCAGTAATTATCAAAAGTCTAAAGTTAGCAACTTCAAGGTACATGAAATCATAAATATAGAATGGGTAATACATATAAAAAAATAAAACAGTAGAAAGTGACACCATGAGACTTAATTCATGGTTCTAATATTTTCCTTTTCTGCTTTATCAATAGCCAAAATAAAGAATCATAACCCCAACCCAAAAGTCAATTAATTATTAAAAAAGAAAAAAAGAAAGAAAGAAATTGTTCTATTTGCTACCCAAATACCCCATGAATCCAGGACCCTTCTTTAAATCTCACACACACACACTCCCAAACAAACATAGATAAGAGAGGATCAAGAGACATTAATTATAAACTTCCATCAAATCAATCTTTTACAAAACCCAGAAAAAAAAATCATATCTTCATAAAACAGAAATGATTGAAAAATGATTTATTCCAGAAAATCCCCTGTAAAAAATAAATCAATAAAATGGTCAACTAATTAGACTTTAACCTATAGAAAAGATCAAACCTTTTAGCTCTTTTGGGATCAATCAAGGAGAGCTCAGCCAATTTATCAGGTCCAAGCGCTTTCTTCGCATTATCCATCATCATAGCCATCTCCGAGTCAAACGACGTCGCACTAGACCCATCCATCGAATTACTATGCCTGTGATGATACCTCTGCTGATCCGTCGCCGCCGCCTTCCCGCCAAATACCTCAACATCTCCGCCGCCGGCGTCGGAGATGACCAATCCGTCGAAGAAGTCGGCGTCGACGGAGAGGCTCCTGAAATGGGACGTGGGTCCCATCGGCTTGGACCGGTTGGGCTTATCCGCGCCGTTGGACGAGTCCGATTCTACGGTCATGGGGGCATCGGAGGAGAGAGAAGGGAGGTCGATGCTGGAGATGTCGAAGTCCGCAACGGCGTCGTCCAGGAGGATATCGTCCGGGAAACGGAAGAATGTCTCGGACTGGGCCCGGCGGTGGTGCGCACCACGGTTGGGGGTTTCCGGCATCTGGTCTATGTCTGTACGGGAGGAGTATTGAGCCGTGATGGGCTTTCCGGCGAACTTTGGGTCCATCATCAATTGAAATGTCAATACTTCCTGATCTTTTTCCTTTCTCTTTCTCTTTCTCTTTCTCCTCTGTCTCGTGGAGTGGTTGGGTGGTGCTGCTGTTGTGTGTGCTGCCAATTATTAGAGAGAGAGAGAGGGGGGGGAGGGGGGTGTGTGTTAGATAGAGAAAGATAAAAGAGGAGAGAGTTTTTGAGCAGAGTGTTTTATTTATGGGTTTAACATTATGATTTGTGAGTTAACATTAATACTCCCTCTCTTCCTTTTTGTTTGTTGTTAAAAAATACTCCCTCTCTTTTTTTTAATTTGTCATTTATAAATTTTAAAAATATTAATGACTTAATACTTATATTATTTTTATATTAAATATTAATTTTTTTTTAATTTTTTAATGAATTTTAAAAAATATTAAAATTTTATAACTATTTCAATTAATCAAACAAAACATTAATTATATTTTTTTATTTTTTCTTAAAATGTCAATTAAAAATGAACGGTAGAAATATATTGTAGGAGAAATAAATAAATGATGTTATCAAATTAATATGTATAATTATTTAAACGAAATTTAATTGTTTAAATGATATTTATTATTTTAATAATATTATTCTTTATTTTAATAATATTATTCTTTACTTTGATAATATTAATCGTTTTTAACTATAAAATTTTGATATAAATTATTAAATTATTATTTTATTAAAATTTATTGTGTATATAGAGTAAGATATGGATCATAAGAAATTCACTAAAATCAAGTGTATTTTTTAGTCCAAATCTATTTTAAATTTTAAAAATAAATAAATTCGTCTTTCATTCTTAAAAAAATGTGCAATATATATTTTGCTCATAAATTAAATATATATATATATATGTATAATAGAAGAAAAAAATAAAAAAAATATTTTAAATTTATCGTTAATAGCCTATAAAATTATATATTCTTTTTTTTCATATACTAGTCGTGGATTCTGCTCCCCTCCAGAATTCATTTGTCCAGGAGTTTTTATTAGAAAGTCCAGGTCTTCCAGAGACTTACCTATACATTTTCAGCACGTGTAATGAACAATACATAATTAATATAAAACTGACTCCTACATGTTATGAGTTATTAGTTAAAAAAATAATTATTACACACGTGTCGAAAATATATAAAAAAGTTTTTTTCCTAATTAGAAAACATGTATCTCCTAATAAAAACTCTTTGTCCAGGCCTCTCTCCAGCCGCACATGTATCCTAATCAAAATTTCAACGTGTCAAAACTTTTCTACTTCTTCTAGATTAATTTTCTTTTTTGCTAAATTTAAATATAATATTTGGGGTTTAGAAACAACACATTAAGAAAGAATATTATCTATTTAACCCTTTAAATAACATCAAATGATTAAATAAACCACCGCCAACGCATGGTCTTTAAGGGTTTAAACAAATAGGAAGTTTAATTTTCTCTTTCTACTATTACTCTTATATTTTGAACACAAACGTCTTTCCTCCATGCGATTCAAAGAAGAGTAGATTTTTTTTTTGTTTCAGAAATTCTACTCTAATCTCAATTGCCAGATTTTATTCTACGATAGTAAATTATGTAATTTTTTTTATACAGTTGTGCATCTCCATTTTTCTGATATATATATATATATATATATATATATTATATTTGTTAGTTTTAAGATTTGTTTTGAAAATCTGTTAAGATCTTAATCAGTAGTCTATGTATATATGCATATTTTGTCATTAATAGAGTATTAGATGAAAGAAGTTTTGACAGGTTAGATTTTATGTAGGACACGTGAGCGGCTTAGATTGAAAGTTTGGAAGATCTAGATAAATAAGGTCCGAAGGAGAGCAGAATCTCTGCTAAATAACATATTTATTTTTTATTTTATATTTTTATGATCTTGTTTTTTTTGAAATAAAAAAAATTATATCTTAAATTATTCTTTAGAGAACAGTTGGAGGAAATAAATAATCAAGTTTTGCTATCATATTATTCTTTCCTTCATTATTCATAAACTAGATAAATAGATTAAGGGATTAAATAAGTTTTAACCTTTTTTTTCCTGTCCGCTTTAAATCACAAAGAGTCTTTCTCTGCACCCGACAGGTGAGTTGGACATGTAAATTGGACCGGTTCCTTTTTGATCTATATTCAAATTACACTTAATTTTTTAAATTTATTTATTTATTTTTTTTAAAATCTATAGTATAAATATGTTTGAAATAAATACAAAAAAAATACCATTAAAATATAGAAATATCCAATTTCCATGTAAAAAAAATGTCCGCATAAAATTATTCAATCACAAAGGAGGGATAGCTGGATAGATACATGCATTTGGCTCGGGACTATTGAGCTTTTCAGAGGTTTAATTAATTTTTTTATTAAAAAAAACTATTATTTGTATCAATACACTATTTAAACATAATTTATTTGATTTTTAAATATAATATTCAGGGTTAAGAAACAACGCATTAAAAAGAATATTATCTATTTAAACCTTTAAATAACATCAAATGATTAAATAAACCACCGCCAGGCGCCAGCAAGGTCTTCAGGGGTTTAAGCAAAGAGTCCTCCTGCGCGGACATATTTTTTGGATATGAAAATTAGATATTTTTATATTTTAATAGTTAATTTTTTATTTTATTTTTGTATTTATTCTAAATATATTTATATTATGAATTTTTTAAAAAAATTTTTAAAATTTTAAAAAAAAAGTGTAATTTGGATATATATCAAAAAAAAATTATATGGGTTCATACATCTTTTTTTTATTTTATATATATATCCAAATTATACCTTTTTTTGAATTTTTTATAAATTAATTTTAAAATTTATAAATTAAATATGTTTAAAGTCAATAAATATGTTTACATTTTAATTTTAAATGTAAAAAATATGTGACAGTGGAGCCCACCTTTGAGGACTTACGCAACCGCGGTAGGACAGATGGTGGGTACGGGGAAAAGAAAAGGTGTCCGAACATAACAAAAAAGGACATATTTATACGCGGGGTTATCGTAAAATCGCCGCTGTGGACCTAACTCCTACTTGTGATTCCTTAGTTTTTTATACCTTGGGATTTGAACCCTTTTTGGAGGTTCATCTGTTCTCCGGTAGGGACTAGGGTTTGAACTTTGACTGAACTCTCGAGGAATTTGACCCAAATCACTATTCATATGAAATACACGGATTCCATGTACGAAAGAGTTGAGGGATATTTATTCTATTTAAAAATAAAATTTAAATTATAAATTTTCATGATATAAATAATTAAAAAATAATTACATGTCATCTTACATTTAATAAGCATATCTGCAATCGTCATCACTGAAAACGAAATAATTCTTTACATAGAAAAAATTTAAACTTCAAAAGGAGAACTGACTCCCATAAAAATAGAGAAAGACTAAGAGATCTAATCTCATGCTAAAAAAAAATAATATCTCATAAAAGATAAAAAAACAAACTCCACAGAAAGAAAAACAAACAATCAAATAACAGAATAATGATAACAAAAAATATATAGGAAAAGTCTCTTCAATTCAGTAGTTTTGTAAGATAATTGGACCTTCGTTTTAATTTATTTTTTTACTTAATAAGTTATTTGGGATATTTTGTTTCAATTTTTAGAGATAAAAAGAAGTATTTGTCCAAAACATAATCAGCTAGACAAATGCAGCATTTTAAAATTATTTACTTAGTTCATATATTTTAAGCTCTTCTGACTTTGAATAAAAAAATATCATAATAATCAATAGGTTTGTCCTAGCGATATCGCCCCTCATGTGCATCATAAAGTTAGGTGTTCAAACTTCAAACTAATGTTTTGAAATTCGGATCGGTCGATTCAACCAATTGAATTAAGAATCGATCCAATGTCTGGTCCGATTGACCCGGTTGAACCAGTTTGGTCATAATTTGTATTGAATCTAGTCACCGGTCAAACCAGTGGTTTAATCGGTAAAATCAATTAAGTTGACCCAGTGAATCGGTTTTTAATTAACTTTTAATAATTTTTTGGTATCAAAATTTTTTAAATTTTAAAATTAATCACTTTTAGTAATATTGTAACTTAATTTCATTATATTTTAGTTTTATAAAAAATGTGATATTTAATTTTTTTTATTAATTATTATTAATATATATTTTTATAATTCAATAACGGTTCGATCACTGATTGAACCATTTGACCCATTCACTCGATAACTTTTTTGATTCGATAATCAGTCTGAGTCTGAAAACATTGCTTCAACCTCCTCTAATTGCACAATAAAATGTAGGTAATCCTTGGATAATTATTTTAGGTGGAAGAGTTGGGCAAGTTGGGAAGGAGGGTCAAGGGGTAGTTTGGCGGTTGAGGGAGTAGGGGATATTCAATAATGGTACCAAATAGTAAGACTATTATTAAATATTTGATTATACTAACTACTCCTTTCGTTCTCAAAAGGATGAGTAAAGTATAATTTATATATATATTTAAAAAAATAAAAGTAGAAAAAAAAGAGAGTAAAAAAGCTTCAAATTTATCCTTAATAGCTCCACAAAATGTCATAGTTACCTTTCACTTTATGTATTTTATCTCATCATTTTAAGGATAAAAAAAATTGTATCTTTAGTCATCTTTTTAAAAAGGATCGGTGTAATTTATTTTATGTACAAGAAATAGATACATAGACACACTTTGAATTCCATCAATTTACCGATGAACTCTAGCTCAATTGGTGTATTAAGTAAGAGGTCATAGGTTCAATCTTTGACAATAGACAAAATAATATGTGTGTGTTTAAATTAAGTCTAAACTATTAAAAAAAATCCCATCAATTTCCACTTATTCATTGTTTTGGGGCCTTCAACAACTATTGATTCCTCATCCTTATTGTTCATGCATTTGACTTCCCTCACTCAATGTCTCCCCTTCAAATTTGAGTTTCCCTAAATTATATGATAGCTCAGTTAAAAAAGAAACCCTATATTTTAATATTTGCAATATATTCCAAGCCAATATTGTAGGTCAGCTCTCAATATTATTGGTACAAGATCATGAAGTCAGTCAAATTTAATTTATTGAGGTAAGAAAACTTAGAAGCCTTAGATTAAGGGTCAACATTTGACTTGTCCACAATATTTTATTAGAATATTGTCAGGCCACTCACAACAAGTTAAGCTGGTACCTTTCAAAATATTTGACATTTTAATTATTTTTTTCTCTAGTTAGTAATAAGTAAGTATAACATTTTACAATTGTTTCTTGTAATATCCTTTAGAACAAGAAACAATGATGGATATATATTTATTGTTTATTAAATTTCTAGTTTCATAATAATAGAATGATAATATAAAAAAATTGATATTAACAAGATAATAAAGATGGACAAAAAGAGAGAGAGAAAATTTTACCTTCTTTGAAGTTGTGTAATAGATTAAAAATAAATTTGTTTACTATTTTCTATACCTTCTGCCTTTTCAATTTCACTCTCTCAGTAACTAATTTTTTATATTTTAGGACCCAAAACTTTAATTTTGAAATTTTAGAGTAAAATACACTAATACTCTTGTAGATAATTATAATAACACTTATCACCATTTTAGTTTTTAAATAACAGTCAGTACCCATGTAGTCAATAAAATGTAACGTTCACTACTCTTTATGTGGTTGACCAACTAATATCCACTAATATTTTTAATACAATGTCCAAAACACCCTTCAAATTATAATAATTAATATACACACTACATATAAATTTGTATAGTTTTATTTTCATTTAACTTGATGCGATTAATTAAATTATGAACTTGTGTATTAAAAAACATAAATTTTAAAAAATAATAAATATTTATTTTATCAAGAAAATAAAGTCATATACTTTTTGCTAATTAAATTTCTCAAAAGCTTAAAATTTACATAATATGCATTTAGACATAATTTTTTGTATGAAATCTTAATACCCATAAAAAGTGAAAATTAACAAAAACAAAATTATAATTACTTTTTACAAATATTAAAATATAAATAAAACAAATTTGGGCAAAACTTATTATAGAAAGAATCTTATTATTCATATAAAAAAAAAGCTTGTTAAAATTTATGTTAATTAATTTTCTCAAATATTAAAATAAACATAAGTCACATTTAGGCATAATTGTTACAATAAAATGAAAAATGTTGATATGCAGAAAAAGAGAAAAAAATTAAACAAAAAAAATCTTTTTACAATATAGAGGTAGTAATAAATATTATTACATTTTCTTTTCTTTTTTTCAGTATTGCTACAAAATCAACACAATTATACATTAAAAAATGTAATCAAAGATCATAAATATCACAAATTTTGAAATATACTCAAGATAAATTTAACATATGATACTCATAATATGTAATTAAAAAATAGAATAATAATTTTCATTGTTAAAAACCAAAAACTAAACTATCAACATACTCAGTTCACTCTAATTACAATAATGCCTCTAATAATTTGATTTAAAATTCTTAATATTTGTATTATTTATCCAAAAGTATACGTGTTAATTAAACTAAATTAATTTTTTTATATAAGTTACTAACGATTTGAATGAGATGTGTCAATTACAAACAAAACTATAATTAATGTGTATTTAATTAAAATAGGATAATTTTATCATTTGACATTTGTTATTTGAAATATATATGTTATTTATGAATAATAATTTGATAACATATATACAAGGGTAAATATGTAATTTTATCTATTTGGTCAACTTCTAAAACTTGTAAAGGTACTAATTGTTATTTAAAAAATTAAAGAGAAGATTAATATTAATTTGCTTGTTTAGAAGGAGTTTCACTATATTTTACTCATTTAATATATCAAAAAAATATTCACATATGTAAATGCGTGTGAAACATACACTAGTTATTAATAAATTCGCCACTATCTCTCTCTAATTTTTAGAATGGAATGAATATTAATAAACAAATTTTACTTAACTCTCTCCCAGCTGCCAAATGTTAATAAACTATTAACTCTTTGTAGTTCATGAATCCGCCATTTGTGGATGTAAACATCTCATTGTCTTCTCCCATTAAGTTAGAGTAACGTCGTCTTCCTGTTTGACTATCCATATGTTGCTTTGGTATTTTTGTAAATTAAAATATTTAAGTGGGAAAAAAAAGAAAAAAAAAGAGAATTAAAATTTTATCGAAGATTTCTTAACCAATCATTACACTATATTTTAACATAACTTTTAATACTCTCCATATTATTCCTTATTTAAACTTTAAACTTATTCTCCCACCAAAATAATGAATGAAATTTGACCAATTTGTACATGGACTAATTACCAATAAAAATATATCTACGGTGATAACTTAGTGATAAAATCTTTTTTTTTTGATTATGTAAGGTATTATGTTCAAATTTACCCTTTAGTAGAAATCAGAATTAACCGAAGTTACAGAGATTGAAGGTAAGTTTTTTTTAAGATTTCTCCTGGTTGGTTCCGGCTCTTTTCCAACTTTTCCTGAACCTTATGATGACATGTATTCGTAGTATTAAATTGTAATAGTATAAATTCTCAAATAAAATTACTAGTAAAAAAAGGGGACGGGGGACAAAGATTAAACAATGAATATGTTATCTTGTCAATTTTTTTTAGTGACTTTTAAGTAATCATAATTAATTGAAAGTTTGGACATCTAAGCAAATAGAAAGTTTTCAAGGTGTTAATTATTGGCATAAATAAATCAATCCTACCACTTGTTTACAATATTGGGCAATCTTGGATTGATGGGAACCATCATTAATTCTTATGCCATTAATTTGGTGCAGATAAGTGAATTGTGTGGAAGAAATCAAAATACTCAAATACTATATTTGGATTGCAGAAATGAAAATTAGAATAAAATGACTCATTTATTTAGAATAAAAAAAATTGTATCTGGTTGCTCCATTGAAACGTAATGAATCATTCTCATTCCTCTAAAATTTATGAATTTTATTATTTGAAGGAAAGTATGAAATGACTCATTCCAACTAGAATAAAATGAATTATTCCACTCTTTATTTCATTCCCTCTTCTATTCTATTCTTTTACCTATTTCATTCTTTCAATCCAAACGTAACATATAAATTTAATCAAAGCAATGCACATTTTTAATATTCACAAAGTTTGTCAAAGGGTGGTTCACCGGTCATTCTCACCGGATACCCGCCGTACCAACTTCCTGATCTTCTATTTTTGACCGTAAAAAAAATCATTTGATCGCCTTGTAGTTTATTTATTGCCGCTAAATTGTTTCTTAAATGAGGTTGCAACATAATACTGATTGAATACTTTTGATTATTTAACTTCATATCATGATACCCATTGAGTACATTTGTTCTGATTATTTAACTTCACATCATTTGAGAAAATTAAAATTCTAAAAGACTAACCTTAAAACAAACAAAACTTGAGTTCTATTTTATTTATAAGCAACTTATTATACATTCTATCATATAAAAAGAGTATTGTTATGGTGACCGAATAATCTTAAAAAAAATAATTTACAAAATAATGTGGTAATATGTAATTAATTAATTATTCATTATATATGAATAAATCTAACGATAATAATCGATTACAACCAAATACATCATTTTGTATATACCTTTAGTAACCATTTTTCAGTCACCAAACTACTATTACATATAGAAATTCATTCCAAATTTCCAAGTATTTTTTTTTCCACGAATTGGACCCTAAACCCAATGAAATATGCAACACCATACTTAAGATACTCTGCATTTTGCGAACTCATGCGTGTCTCTAGAATTATTCTCTCCCTTTCACAAAAATAGTTTTATTTGTTAAAAAAAATTTATTTCACAACAAGATTTATTTTGCAATGATAGTAGTATAAATTGACATCATACCCCTAAGTTAATCATCACAATCTCATTATCAGATTGTTAAATTAATAATTTATTATTTTTAGGGTTAAACATTATAATAAAGTATTCTCTCCGTTCCAAATTTTAATACCATTAATTTTCGTATTCAATTTGAAATATTTTTAAACTCAAAAATAAAAATAAAATAATTAAAAATTACAAAAAAAATAAAATAAAAGGACACAGGAGGTGAGGAACACCTCACGTTCTTGTGTGAAGTACCCTTTATAAGAACAATATTTTGAAAAATTATAAAATATCTTTTTGTACATAATATGTAAGGGAATAAACTATAATAAAATGCACAAACTTGGTTTCACGAGTTTTTAGTTCAGCCTTTTTCTTTACTATCCAAATTTGTAAAGTATTCAAAGGAATCCCAACACGTTAGAAAAAAGAAAGAAATTTTTTATTTTTAGAGGGTACGAGAGGTGAGGGCTAACTCACGTTCCTACATGAGATATCTCTTTCATATTGACAATATTTTTAAAAATTATAAAAATATCCTTTTGTGCATAACATGGAAAAGAGTGTATTTAATTATGCAAAACGACGTCGTTTTAAGGGTTACCTCACGCAAGAGCGTGAGATAACCCTCATCTCCCTTTTTATCTTATTTTTATATCTTTAATAGGAAAAGAAACTTTTAAAATAATTTTTATTTTTGATCCTACAAACTTTTTTTAATCATCGTTTTATGTAAGATAATATATTTTAACAAGTTTTATACATGATAATTCTATTACTACAATTTTATTAAAATGTTAGATACTGATTTTTTTTGGGTATACGTTATTTATTATATTAATATCAATCGTGAATCTTATTATTAAATTAATGTCCTAACTAAATTAAATTCATTAAAACTTGAAATTTTTACCAAATCACACAATTAATTGTATTGATAATATATGTACTTTTTTTAAGCATAATAACTAGAAAACCAATTGAAGAATAAAAATAAAACAATTATTTTCTCATAATCATAACTAAATAAATATACACTCTTTTCAAATGTTTATCTTAATAATTAATAGAAGAAACCTATAATATATAATTCAAAATTTTATTATTTAAATAAATATTTAATAATTACAACTATCTTCTCAAGATCCTAATTAAATATTTATCTATTTAATAATATAATAAACCATTACCCATGCAGCCCATGCTTCGCACGAGATTAGTGAGGTTGTGTATTCAATTACACAAAGCGACATCGTTTTTGTATGATAGCTCACACAATTATATGATGCGTCACTCACATCCCTTTTTGCCAAAAAATAATAAAACTTATAATTAATAATATTTTTAGATAGTTTATAATATTCACCATTGTATTGACTAAAATTAATTGATTCTATGCCAAATTTGAGTTTAAAAATTTCTCAAGTTAACTTTAAAAGTCAATAATGATCTTATATTTTTAAATAAAAAGAATGTATTTTTATAATATTCACAAATTTTGTAAATGAGATTCTTTGAGATGAAGTATTATTTTACTCTCTGTTTTTTAAAGGATGTTTAAAGTACATTTGACACACAAATTAAGAAAAGTACAATAAAAATAGAGAGATTAGAAAAGTTTCCAAAATTACACAAAAGTAATGTATCTTTTATTTTTTATATACTACTCGATCTCACTAAATAATGTATCTGCCTTTTACTTTATATATTTATTGTCATCCTTTTGAAGATTAAAAAAAAATTGTACATTAAACCATCCCTTTTGGATGATGGAGAAGTAATTGTTTAATTTGTTTTGGACTAAAAGACAGTTTGCACCCCAAAATTTGTAGTATTGTTGAGATTTACACCATAATATTTAAAACGTATCTAAGTGCACCATAAACTTCTTTTTTGTTAAACAAAATGCACCCTCCGTACAATTAACCGGTCAAAATTGACTGATTATGCCTGTAATTCAAATTTTAAAGGGGTAATTTCGATAAAATAAGTTTAAGAAATAAAAAATATATTAAAATAATCCCACTTTCCATCAATAACCCCACTCTCCATCATCTAACGGCTGAGATGATTCTTCCTGATTCCTCTTCTCCATTATCAATCTCACCACTCGCAGCCCCTTATACTCCATCGTCGATTTCTCTTCTCACTCCTCCAAACCTCTCGAAGAACAACACTCAAGAAAGTTCAATTTGGACATGGCTGGTCCTAGGGTTTTGTTCTGCGCTGACTCCGCCGTTGACTTAATGTTGAAATCAAACGTCAATCAGTATACGGAGTTCAAAAACATCGACGACAAATCAGGCCTAATGCCCCTCTCTGGCACTAAGTTTTTGTTAGCTAACAGTTGATGGTATCTTTCTGATGCCTCCTTGCTAACAGACCTCGCCCTGTCAAATGCTTGAGAAGATTGAGCCATATCACCAGAGTATCTTGGGTGCCATTAGTAACCTTTCAATTAGCCTCAACACCCAAAACCAATCACAATCTAAACAGTTTGCTCAGGCAATTTACCAAACACCCGACGTGCACTGCTTAAAGCAAAATTTACGAGCCTTTGTCTAAGCTTGCCCAATCCATAAAATTTTTCTCAAGCAATTCAAATCAACCAACGCAGCAACACATGACAAATCAAACTCAAAGTAATGCCAAACCCAAACTCAATTAACCAAATACTCAGATATTAAAGTGCACGGCTAAAAAAATTCTACAATTCCAAGCTATTTAAATACCAAGCCCTATCTTTACAAAATGCAATTCTCAATTGATTCAATGGTACCAAAAATGTAAAAAAAAGCCCTATTTATTATATGTGTGGATTGGAACGGATTTTTTTTTTGGGGGGGGGGGGTTGATTAAAGCTTACTGCGGCTGTAAGACCCCAAAAATTTTAATAAAGAAAATTTATTTTTCTTCTTATTATTATTTAAACAGAAAGGTGTTAAATCGTTAATGATAAAGTTACTAGTGAAATGTGAAAATTAAGAAGTCTAGTAATAACGCTAAATCACTATTCACGCAATCACTATTCACGCGATCACTATTCACGGGAGACTATTCACGCTAAAAACGCTTTTACACTTTCTTCGACCTTCGAATTACGTCATAACGTTTATATGAGCTGGATACAAAATTATACGGTATAAATACGAAAGTACTATTCATACGAGTATACTATTCATTTATACAAAAAGTCAAACCTGTATGTCGGGGAATATTCCTTCTGTTGGATAATATTCGTTCTGTCGGAGAATATTATATTCGGTAAAGTACGACGGCGCCGAAATATCAACATATTAGTGGGCCCCACAATGGTAATATTGTCAACGATAGTGGGCCCCATTGTCGGATACTGAAAGCGACAGTATTTTGTCAACAGTATTATCACCGGTAACTGTTGAAATACCCGATAATAAAAAGAACAGCAAAACGCGTTATTCCACAGTAGTACGCGGTATTTCACAGGCACACGGTATTGCACAATATTTTAAATTATTGATTCAATAATTGATAAAGTAGCAATTACACAGTATTTTGATTCAATAATTACAATAGCATCTGCATGGTACTTTTTATTATTTATCATGACACTGTAACTCATATTATTTGTTATGATATTTTAGCATTATTGATGGATTAAAAGGGGAGTCTAACTTAGGGGTACCTAATTAAAATTTTGAAATTCACATGATGTGAACTATTGGTTCACATGTGGGAACTATTGGTTCACATGTGGGAACTATTAGGGGATGTTATGTAAGATTGATAATACTTGAGGGATTATATTAAAAAGTAGAGGCAAAGATGAAGGTACTAAAGTGTAATAAGTCGAGCCCTTATTGTGCAATTAATGAAACTTGGTTTTCCTATAAATAGGAGGGGTTATCTTAAGAAATCTTCACACCTTCCTTACTTATACTCCCTCTCTCTCTCTCTAAATTTCTGGAGTTCTCTAAGTGTGCTAGGCTATTGTGAGTATTTGTGAGAATACTAGTATTGTCCAAGTTAGTAAGCTTCATAGAAAGCAACATCCAATCACTTGTTAACGAAGGTAGGGGATATCATTTCTTTCATACTCTTATGTAATATCATTTGCTTCCTTGTTCGTAAGTGATATTATACTCAGAAAGGTTGTTATTCATTCCGTATTAATTTGTGGGGATAACCTGTCTACGCGGATTACCGCATGACGGGTGAATAACCCTTCGTATTCGTTACTTATTAATCTTTAGTGGAAATAATCTGTCTACGCGGATTACCGCATGACGGGTGAATAACCCTTCGTATTCATTACTTATTAATCTTTTGGGGAGATAATCTGTCTACGCGGATTACCGCATGACGGGTGAAAACCCATTTGCAGTTTCATATATTCTGTTATACTCGTATAACGTATCATTTCTTTTGTACTCTTTACGGAATATATTTTCTTTCACATTTCTCCATTTATACTAAGAAATCTCTGTTTGTTTCCAAAACCTTATTTTTAAATGGAGAAAATCCTTGAAATTTGTAGAATATCCTTAATAGTTTGTGCTTCATCTAATATCTTTTCACTTGAATCTTTCTATTTCATTTTATACGTTATAGTTGAAGCATGAAATAATTTCTTGAATATCATTCTTGAATTTGACTCCACAATTTGGTCATCGTGTTGGCAATTTGGTCAATCTTTGATACTGATTAAATTATAAAGTTTTTATTATCCTTGATCTCACTGTATCATTGTCATCATCCTCATCCTCATACTTAAATTGTGGTGATAGTTCTCTTTGGCCCGTAGTGTAAAGATGAACTGGCGTGACATGATTTTGACCAAACTGTGTATTGGTATTATCATGACTTTTGGTGTTACAAACAAAGGCGTATGATGAAAGTTCTCTTTGGCCCGTAGTGCAAAGATGAACTGGCGTTTGGCATGATCATGACCAGTGATGGTACAAATAAATATCTTTGGCATGTATTGCAAAGAGAGGCTGTTGAAACTGTTGATTGGTGTTACAAATAAATATCTTTGGCACATAGTGCAAAGAGAGGCTGTTGAAATTGTTGATTGGTGTTACAAATAAATATCTTTGGCACATAGTGCAAAGAGAGGCTGTTGAATATAAACTGTTGATTTGGATGTTCATAAACAGGGATTGTTGATTGGTGTTATAGGGATAAAATATTGGTGGTGATCCTTTAACTTATAGACGATGGTAGATATTATAATCTACTTGACTCTTCTAATGGATTGTTCGTTCCGCTGCAGTTGTTGTGTTGAACAATTATAATATCTTTAAATCTCTGATTTATTATTGTTGAAGACTAAAGATAATTTTTATTCTTCATTATCTTAGTCATGATATTTCTTACTGGGCTATTTGTGCTCACCCTTTTCAGTTTTGTTCCCCTCAGGAAAAGAGAGTGTAGCGGGGACTAGCCGGGGAATGGAGTGATGGTCCGAGACAATAGAAATATCTCAATACAATATTATTAGTGTGGCAATAAGTGTATTGAGAATTTAAGATGTATTTGTATTGTGTTGTCGTATTTTGCACAACACTTATTAGTTGTAAATGGGAAAATTCATATTTGTATTTGTATTTTGTGGAATGTTATTGACGACTCAAAATGGGTTGTGTGGACCTATTTTGGGGGCGTCACAGCGGCTTTGAGGGTTTACTCTGTAGCCGCAAAAGGGGGAACCCAGTTGGGATTTGAGGATTTAATCTGTAGACCTTGTAAGGGTGGAGATTAATGAAGAAAGAGAAGTTGTTTTCGACGGGTTGTAAGCGGGGATGTAAGTGATTCCGATGATGGGGTTTGTACTTCCGGCGGCAGTGGTGGTGGGTGCTGCAGCGGAGGCAATGGTTGTGGTGAGGATAGAGAAAAAAAGGAGAGAGAGTGGAATGGAGATCATTATGTGTTTCTTGAGAGAGAAAAACATTGCTTGATTTAATGTAAAAATGAATTTTCTGTGAGGAAAAGTATTGGGAGATGAAAAGAAGATACGAAAAAGACTTAAACACCCCTCTAGATCCATATGTGTGTCTTAGCCGGTCATTTTTGACCGGTTAACTGAAGAAAGTGTGCCTTTTGTTATATATAATTAAAGTTTGGGGTGTACTTCGACACCCTTTTTAATTTGGGGTGCAAACCTCAACAATGGTACAAACTTCGAGGTGCAAACTGTCTTTTAGTCTTTGTTTTGACATGGCTGGCGCTCTGTCTAGTTAAAATCCAAAATTATCCTCCGTCTGCCCATATATTTATTTAGCAGATTCACCCTTGGGCTTTGGGCGGTGGGCCTGTAACGCAAATCGCTAACAGAGCCTGTGAAGACCCATCACCGTCTCGGATTCAAGTTAGGATCCATTTACCCGATTGGAGTTTAGGGGCTATCAAAACCATATTTAGATTAAATAAATGGAAGATATTTTATTTATCCGAAATTCATCAGAAAATAATATTATAATAGCCTCTAAATATATCTCAATACCTATTGTAAAATGATGACGTAATTATTTCTATTATTCTTAATAAATTTATGTTTACAATGTTTTTAAGCCTGGAAAATTAAGGAAAATGTTCTTCTTCTTCTTCTTTTTTTGGCAAAACAACCAAAATAGTCCCAATACTCTAGAGTTAAATTCAATTTAGTCCTTCTACATTATTTTTTTCATAATTATACTTAATACTATTTCTTAGATATGCAATTTAGTCCTAACAACTTGCAAGATGGGATAAAAAAAAGCTGACATGACATTAGGGAAAATGCTGACATGGATATTTGGATGTTCAAGCATGTAAAATTAAGGTTTTTCGTCAATTAAACATGCAATTTAGTTCTTATAAGTATTAATGTTAGTTACTTAACAATTTAAGTAATATAATTAAATTAAAATTAAAATTTAAGCAACTAACATGAATAAAAATTAACAAGAAATTTAATTAAATAAAATTTAGTTAATTAATATAACTAATTCAATAATAATACTAAATTAAGTTATATTAAAGCTGAAATACCTTTTAAAATTAAACTAAATAATGTATTAAAACTAAATAATGTTAAAATTAAAGCTAATTGTGATAAAATTAAAAATTACAAAGAACTAAATAAAAGTGCTTCATTTTAATTTTATGTTCATATGATTAATTTTAAAATGGATTTTGAAACATTAACTGATCAACTTGAATTGAATTACTAAATTTGATTTTAGAAATTAATTAGAGGCCTAATAAGACACTAAGGTTATATTAGATATATAGTCATTGATACATAAGATAGATATGAAAAATGTTAAAAACCTTTCCTTTCACATGCTTAAGACTCCTAATATCCATGTCATCATTTTTTATTTTTAATGCCAAATCAGTTTTTTATCCATGTGGCAAGTCTTTAGGACTGCATTGTATATTTGAGAAATAGTACAAAGATAATTATGAAAAAAAAAATGTACAAGGACGAAATTGAAACTAATTCCAGAGTACAAGGATATTTGGACCTTTTGGTTATTTAGCCCTTTAAAAAAAATGTACTCACCAAAATGGTTAGAATATCTAGGAATTCAAAATAAGTAAAACATTCTTTTCTTCCTTAACAGGATAATTACCCTTATCAATAACATAAAATTTGTTACTAGTATTTATTGCTCCCTTGTCCACGTGAACAAAATATAATTTGCACATATATTAAGAAAAAAACAGAATAAAAAAATTTTAAATTTATCTTTAGTTACCTCACAAGATTATATAAAATAATAATAAAAAAATATGCATGAAATAACTCTCAAAACGACGTCGTTTTGCAAAATTAAAAACACTCTCTCCCACGTTATATACAAAAAGAGTATTTTTATAATTTTTCAAAATATTATTATTATAAAGAAATATTTCATATAAGAACATAGGGTAGTCCTCACATTCCGTACCCTCAAAGTGATTAATACTTTTATTTTTTTTAATAAATTTTACTAAATGTCATATTTATTTTTTATTTTATGTATTTTATTTTATTTTTTTAAAAATAAAAAAATTGTACGTTTAGTCATCTTTGAGGACGGAGGGAGTAAATTTGAAACAAAAAGATAGAAAAAATTATTTTCCTAATCTCTTTTTAAATTTATTATTGCCAAAAGCTTAAAAACAGTGCTAGGAAATATGTGGCGCATTGGGCCTTAACTTAAACACGTGGCGTATATGCAACACTCCAGCAAAACACCCAAAAGGGCCAAAACCTATATTTCCTATAAAACGCCGGCGACCCGCCGTTGCTGCCATCTCCGACCGGCCATTACAAGGCTAATGTTGGACTATGGTAGTATGATCTAATTTAGAGCAGCAAACGGTCATGAATTGTAAGTGTACTAATTTTATAAACTATTTCTTAACTTGCCCCAATTAATAGCAACTGAAAGCTATAATTTTTGTAATTATTTGCAGTAATATTTTGATAGTTAAACATATATACTCATATAAATCCTGAATTTTAGAATTTTGCAAATTAATTTCAATGTTGAGAATCTTTTTGTGGAAAGGGGAGTTATTGTTTGTAGACATTCATCCCTCTGGATTTCTGAGTTTCTTATCTATTAGTCCTTTCATTGGGTTACAGTAGTAATATTTAGGTCATTGCAAATGCATATATGGCGGATTCATTGTATTTTCTAGTTTATCTTTCAATTATCAAAAAATTATTAGGAGATTTTTAAATTCCTGCAGTTCCTAAATTTATAACAGTGCATCAACTACAGATTCTGTGTTGTTTTTGCTTCTTGTTGCTACGCGCGCGCAGCACAAAAAAACAAAAACAAAAAATGAAATTAGGTGATAATCTTAAAAATTCAGATTTATTAGCAAGAAACCTTCTTGAATGATCAAATGTTTGCTCACTAGGAACCATGTCAATAAGAAAACATACTACAATAAAGACATATATCTAGTTTTTAAGAGTTTAGATATAAGGTTCAAAAGTACAATGCTTCCACGAATTGTATGTTGCGTTATTGTGCACTGTGAAGCCTTATTTTAGTGGAGCCCTATGAGGCACTCCTTTTCTTTTCCTAGTCCTTTCTGCCTCAACTTGTTGATTTACAGTTTGTTCCTCTTCATCTTCTGGTGAACTAGTCTGGATGTTAGGTTGAACTGGTTCAATGTCCATTGACGCTGGTAAATGTGCTTGTATCTGCAAATTCAGTAGTGATTTGAATTATTCGACCTGACGAATAGAAAGAGGAAACAGCGCTAACGAATTGCGGATTAAAATAAAATATTTAACCAGCCTACCTTGCACAAAATAGAGCAGTAGTTGTACTCTTCATCTTTTAGTCTTCTACTGCATGCTTCACATGATACATTTCTATCGGGACCCTTATTCGGGAGAGGAATCAGAGTTACAACTTTATGCTTGTTGCACTTATATGGCTGGAGCAAGAAACAAGTTCAACTCAATCAAGAAGCTTTATGTTAGAAAGAGACACTTGAACTTACATTTCATATATTTTGATTACTTAGAAAGCTTACAAGGTTACCTACTTATACAATTGGAAGAAATAATTAAGACAAAACATGTTCCTTAATATAAGGAAACATGCTAGCTAATACAAGGAAGAAAACATGGAGTGGGAAACATGGAATAAAATATAAGGAAGAATATAGGGAAAAGGTGGAGGAATATTGGAATAAAGTGAAGAAAAATATTCTCCATTATTATTTCCAACACTCCCCCTCAAGCTGATAAATAGAAATCTCCTATTTCTCAGCTTGGAAAACGATCGGCAATTGGACAAAACTCCGTTTGTGAATAGCAATTCCGGCAGTTAACAGTACTCCGTCTATGAATAGCAATTCCGGCAGTGAACAGTACTCCGTCTATGAATAGCAATTCTGGTAGTGACCAGTAACTCCGTCTATGAATAGCAATCCCGGCAGTTTGAACAATACTTGTAAAGACCTCCATCTCCTTACCAGCACCAATCGTCATCTTCGCGAGACGATCCTTTACTGTAATAAACTTGGGATGGTTGTGGTGTGTTTGAGTTTTACCCCAATTGCAGATGGGGTTTCTTGTTGAAAAATCATCACTGGAGTAGAATCTGAAGTTTTTGATTTTTCACTTTTTTTTTTTTTTTTTTTAAGAACTGTGGGTAAGTTTCAGAAAAAAACAGACTGTGGGGTACAAACTGTAATAGGCAGTATCAGAAAACTGCATAGATGACTGTCGGAAAAAGTCGCCGGAAAGTCACCGGAAAAGTCGCCGGAAAAAGTCGTCGGAAAAGTCGTCGGAAATATGCAGCTTTCAGAAAACTGCACAGATGGCTGTTGGAAAAAGGTCGCCGGAAATGTCGCCGGAAAAGTTGCCGGAAAAAGTCGTCGGATAAAAGATCAGGCTTTGATACCATGTTAGAAAGAGACACTTGAACTTACATTTCATATATTTTGATTACTTAGAAAGCTTACAAGGTTACCTACTTATACAATTGGAAGAAATAATTAAGACAAAACATGTTCCTTAATATAAGGAAACATGCTAGCTAATACAAGGAAGAAAACATGGAGTGGGAAACATGGAATAAAACATAAGGAAGAATATAGGGAAAAGGTGGAGGAATATTGGAATAAAGTGAAGAAAAATATTCTCCATTATTATTTCCAACACTTTATGTTATTGGTTAAGAACTATTTAAATTCAGAATATAGTTTCTTTTTCATTTTATTTATATGTTTAAATTGAGCTTGTTTCTTCTCCTCTAATACATAGAATTTAATATGAATGTTTGCAAAACTTGTTGGTTGCGTATACATAGAAATTCAATCATCTCGTAGTTGTTCTTTGATTATTTGTTTCTTTTCCACTTGGTGCACTACATAGAAATTCAGTCATATAGGAAGATATACTAGTTCTTTCGACAGAGAATTCTTAGTGTACCTCAAAAGTCATACACCACAAGAAAGATTCGAAATGACATCAAGAGACAAAATAGATTCAGAGGAATAGAAGGTGCAGAAAGATTACAATAAAGGAAATTCTGTTGTCAAGCCGGCTGACTGTTTCAGGGGTATTTACGTACAATGTTTCCCTGTTTAGGCTTTAGCAATTATTTGGTTGTTCCGAATCTGGCAACCATGGCTTCCCCTTTTGCTTTATTCATTTCTTGTATGATTTGAAGTAATTATTGTTTAGTTTCCATTTAATTATTACACCATTAGTATCTATTTATGCTTATGACGTTAACGGAAGTTTACTTGTGCCCTTCCTCCTATTATAAAATTATATTAGACATATTTAATTATCTTTGATTAAGATGTGTAAATTTCCCAGTAGAGTTGAGTGAGTCGGGCTTGCATTCGATAAGAGACATAGGAAATAGTCTCGGCAATCAGTCCGTCCATCTCTCAAGAAATGTGTGTGCATTAGTTTTATTCCCTTATCAATCAGACTTCTCTATATTTGGTGACTATGTTTGACCCATCAAAGAGAATTGCTTGTTTTCTCTCCTTTGAGAAATATTTGGCCCTCTTTGAAAATCGTCTTGGAACCCCACCTTTTTCTATTTATTAAGTGATTGCGCATTTTAGTTAGTTGGGCTCATATTAAAATTCCTTATTCCCTTTCTCACTAAAATGTTAGTCTAATATTTGCTTGTTCCAGTGGTTATTAAATTCGGAGTAAAAAATGGATCTGGGGTAGTCTAGAGGGCCCCAAGGCCCATAACACGATCCTCTGATTTTCTTGGTTATTTCTTTTGATTACTTTCTGCCTTTCATATATATATATATATATATATGACCCTTTATAGTAAAGGGGTAAAAGGGGTTAGTGGCAAGAGAAACTCTAGGGTTTTGAGTTTGGGGCAGCCGCCTCAGATCTTCTTCATCTTCAAGTCGCTTGCCGCCTCAGATCTTATTCATCTTCTAAGTCGCTTGTCTATGCTGAACGGTGTAAATCTTGTGAGTTCTTTGTGTGGTTCAATTTGTTCTTTCTCCTCTCATATTAATTGTCTGTAGTTTGCAAGATATTCATGTCTTCTAGAAATTTGTCTCTTCCTTTGTATAGGATTTTTAAGCATCCTCATATTGGTTCAATTCAAATGGCAATTGTTTGCCGATTTTCATTTAAGGAATTGTACTTGAATCGCATAGTAGTTCAACCTTCCTTTATATTATTGATGTTTCACAATTACATATATACTATTTTATGGGGAATTTGGAATGAGCGTAATGCTAGACTGTTTGGAGGAAATTGCTCATCTTTTAAGCTGTTCAGTGATAGGATTATTTTCCTTGTATCTCTTTGGGGTTCTTCTATAAGGGCTTTTAGAGGTATCTCTGTGACTGATCTGTGCAGAGATTGAATGATATGTGTAGAGATTGAAGGATTGCACTTTTTAAATGCTCTTTTTTTTAAAAAAATTTAAGTCCATTGAGGTTGTATTTCTTGTTCCCTTTTTATTGTATCCTTTCTTCTCTGTTAATAAAATTTCTTCTTTTATCAAAAAAAAAAACAACAACAATCACACATACATGTCACAAATTTGGTTTTTTTTTTTAATATTTTTTTTACAATTATTTAAGGGAAATAGTGATTATAAGTGTTGAAATTGATCAAAAAAATAATATTTTGTGTTTTCTGTTTGCAGAATCTCAGCAAGATGATGATCATCTCAGAGGTATCATCAGTAGCTTCATTCCAGTTAGAACAAGGCAATTTTGGTAATGTGTTTGGTAATGACATTATTTGATGTATCATAAAATTTATTTACTCCTATTTGTTTCAAAAATACTAATCCATTAACGTTATACTTTGGTATGTTTTCTGGGTACAATTGGTATAGCATGCAATTGTTTGACGATTTTTTCAAAATGTAATATGACTTCACTAGTATTTATAATTACCAAAGTTTGATGCATATATTTTCTAGGAAGGAGCTCTAGCCAGGGGTGGATCTAGAAAATTTGTTCAGTTATGGCAATATATTTTTTTCTAAAAACTTATCGCGAATAAATTAAAAATAAAAACTATATATTTTGGTAAAAGGTTTCTACGGTTGACCTAATATAATTTCAAATGTAACGTAATTTTGATTTTCACCAAACAATTCAATTGTACGAATGCAAAAAGCATGCAAAAATATGAGAACATGCAAATTTTTATATAATTCAAATGACTTTGTATTATTTATTAATATTAAATAAATCATGTTGCATAAAATAATTTATCAATATTGCATAAATTACATCCAAATGGTTTTCACTTATTTTCAATTACATATAATATAGATATATATATTACAAGGAAATAAATATAATTGCAAAGTGTAGATAAAAGAAAATAAACATGATTCCTAGCTTAATAGAATTGATTTTTAAGGTGTTTCTTTTTCTTTTTTTTGAAACAGTCCAGCAAATATATGCGAAGTGATTGATTTCAATATGTAAGATTTCTTAAATCATGCAGGGAATGAGTTTTAAAGTTAATTCAATCAAACAAATTAAACTATTTAACATACCATACATATGAAAAAAAAATTCTGACTATTTTTTGGGAACTAATATGTATATAATTTAATTTTTTCCCTAAAATCCAGTTATGGCAATTGCCATAGCTGGCTCCAAAGCAGATCTGCCCCTGGCTATAGCTCAAATGGTACTTCAGTGGAGGCATTCTTTGCTAGCCTCAGTGGAGGCACTATTCTATGAGTGTGGTCTTATTAATGGCCTTACTTATAGCCCAAGTCGAAGCACTATTATATATCTACTATGGCCTTTCCTTGTAGGGTTTGAGGTTGGGTTCTGTGTCCCTTTTTACCCATTGTCGTAATATAGTAATATACAAAGAAATGTATATATATGTTGTGGAGGTAATTTGATTATATTTACATATTATTCATTTTTTAATGTCATCTTAGCAATTTGATATGAAATTTGATGAGAACTTTTAATATTAAAATTAATGATCATCTTATCATTTGACTTATTGCTGTTCGACAATTAGTGTACTGTCCTGCTATCTGATTGTGTCTTTTTCCCCATGTTAAAATATTGGGTAAAATGTAATTCACCACTTATGTTTTGCACACTTTTGTAAATCACCATCTGTGGTTTAAAAACCACCACTTAAGCACCTGTGGTTTGAAAAAAAGTGCAACAGTTAATTTTTCCATCCAATTTAACGGAGAGTGAACTTATAGCAAGTGGATGAGCCGTCCAACAACTAGATTCCCTATGCAAATGACAAAAATGTCCTCCTTAACCCATATTTAAGATACAACTAGTTCACTTATTATTTGTTTTTTTTTCTTCTCATTTTTCACCAATTTTCTACCAAAATGTGTACAAAAATACATCCTATAAAGTTTTTGGAGTGTCTAATTGATTAGTATGTATTTGGATAAAAAAATTATTACCAAGATATATATATCAAAAAAATATTTTGTTAAAATTAATAAATAAAAAATCTATTAAAAGTAAAAATATGGTAAAATATAAGATGTAAACTATAAAAAAAATTAACTAATTTTGTTATTCATAAGATTGAACAATTACAAAAATACATCAAAATGTTAATTTATCTTCACGGACCTCTTGTTATTCAATTATATTAACCAAAACTTTAGTGTGCCGCCAGCCACATACCCAAAAATTGGTATTAAGTCGCTTCATTTTTTAATAAATTTAATTGATTTTACTAGCAAAAGGTTAATAATAGGGTTTACCAGTGAGATACAATGTTTAAGTTGGGATGCTTACTCACACAATATGTGCATTAAGACTAATAACAATAAAGCTCATGCATCTTCTCACTTTACGTACATGTATTAGTTTTAAAGTATAGAGAGACATAACAATGTTTTGTCCAAACATTACTGTTTCTTCTCCTCCCAGTAATTTAGAAATCAATCAACTGTCTTACAAACCTCAATCTACTATATATATATATATATATATATATATATATATATAAAATATGACTAATATTACTAAAATATTTTATATGTCCATGTGACTTTTTCGTCATTTAGTTTAAACAATTCAATAATGTGTTTTATAAGGTACACTTAGTAATATAAAACTCAACAAAATGAGATTGTCTTGCACGTCATGATATAATTATGCTTTATTTAAAAATATTTTTCCAACTAAAAATAAAGAAAAGATATGAGTGGAAAAAAATTGATGTAAAATAAATACATACATACATATATATATATATATTGTCTTTAATTAAGATGGGGATCATATTTTAGTAAAAAAAATAACTCTATAGTAATGAATCATTAAAGATTAAATATTATTTATCTTGATTTGTGTTACAAATGAATTAAGATTGACTGAGATGATTGAAGATTTTCTTAGTTTGATTTTATAAGTTAGTTGGTGAAAATTGAGAAAAAAACAAGATAAATAACAAATGAGGTGGTTATATGCAAAATAAGAGCTAAGAAGGGTATTTTAGTACTTTAATAAATAAGAGAATACTAAAGATTCGAGCCATAGAATTTATCAATTCTGACACAAGGTACTTATTAGATCGAATGTACTTATTCGATCTAATAGAATGATTTTGCCGTATCCAGACTAATACCAATCCAACCCATTTCATGAATAAAATGTGACCAATTAACCAACCAACAAAACTGCTTGTTACAAATAACATCTTAACACCTTCTTTTAATGGTGTTAACACTAAAGTGACTTTGTAATTTTTTTTAAAATCACAAGTGGCTAAGTGGTGGTTTTTTAACCACAGGTAATGATTTACAAAAACGTGTAAATCACAGGTGGCAAATTACATTTTACTCTAAAATATTTGCTTCACAGAGTTATACTCATATAGTCCTTTTTCTATTTTTACAATTCGCGTAAGAGTCCTTTAAGATCATCAAACCTTTTTTACCTGAGATTTCTCTTGGACCATATTGTTTCAGATACATTTCCATTGTCTATTGTTGGAAATAATAATGGAGAATATTTTTCTTCACTTTATTCCAATATTCCTCCACTTTTTCTTCCATAAGTAGGTAACCTTGTAAGCTATCTAAGTAATCAAAATATATGAAATGTAAGTTCAAGTGTCTCTTTCTAACATCTATCTTTACCACTCGCACGCTCTCTCCAAGCCCATGTCCAGGTAGTTCTGAGCCGAAAAAGATTAAATGATTGGTTCAGATGATTGAGGATTTTGGTGGAAGTTTATGAAAAAGAATCTATTGAGATTCAGAAGAAGATTGATCAAGTTTGGAGCTTGAGGAAATGACTAGATAATATTTCTTGTTACTATATGTCACTAAGTCAGTCTAGGAGCTGAAACCATCTACCAAATAAAGGAGCTGCATTATCTGGGATAGGTCTTCTTTTTCAACCTTCTTACATAATGTTATGGATAATTTGTGGAGAAAATATTGAATTAAATGGACATGAGGAAGCGGTAAAATCCTACATCAGTTGTATGCAGGCTGCGGTAGTCTAGGTGATAAGATCCCATCTGGGATGGTGATCTAATTTCTTTCTCTTTCTTTTTTTTGGGGTGGCCCGGGGAAGGGGTGGGGGAGCAGGGGGTGGTGAGGGAAGTGTTGGGCTGGAGTGAGGTAATTTGGCGTTTTACAACAGGGAGTCTCGAAAACCTTTTTCAGATAAATATGTAATTTCGTACATTACTTTCTTATTTAGAGTTCTTTTAGAAAGAGTTTCTTTCTTTCTTTTCTTTTAAAATCTATTAAAAGAATAGAAATGGCATAATTTTGGTAGGTCTATTTTTTGTTTTGAGACAAGGTGTACAAGTGCTCAACTTGTAAAATCTATTTGAAATTATCATATTTTTCATAATCTGAAGCTACTAATATACTAAAAAAAAATGAAGAGCAGTAACAAGTTCAGAAAAACCTCAAATAATGATGCCTTTTAACTTAATAATCAATTACCTGGATCATGGAACAACTGAAATATTTCTGCATGTCAGTGATGCGAACAGCATTTTGATGGAGATGTCTATAAAGTTGTATTATATCATGTTCACCATGCAAGCCCGACGATATGCAGTATTGACATGCTGATGTGTCACAAGTGATGCAATAATGGTTGTTTCGGTTCTTGCTGCGCTCATGAGCTATACAACGATCGAAGAAAGTCCGCTGTAGGAAATTTTCGAGCCATTCTGGTTTTTCAATCTGAGGCTGTACTATTTGTGCAACCTACAAGAAATAATACATGTCCTTTATTAGCATTTATTATTATTGAGGTACTGTAAATCTCAAAGACTTAGGTGAAGATATTTAATTGTTTTGCATCCATGAACTTCTTTCTCTCAATCATCATATGGATTTCTCAGTTTGAGAAACTATGGAATTATAAATCAAGACTAGGAAATGAGCGAGAGTACTTGCAAGAAAAAGCTAGTGTCCAAACAAGAGTAAGTTTAATGATGTATAATGAACCTGTTCTATGTAAGGAAATTTGCGTTAAGACTTAAGCGCAGGTGTGAAAGAATCATATATTTCAGTTAACTTACCTAGTTAATATTTATATTTAAAAGGATTGACCTTGTGAGTAAGATGAAGTTGACCTGAGCAGTCCATATGCTCAACTGAAGCAATTGATTTTCCAATAATCTAATGAAAGTCCTAGAGAACATTTAAGAATTCTTCATCTTCCCTCAATTTAATTTCACTTATATTTGCAAAAGGTAATGTCTCGGTCCTAATTTCAACCTTCTTTCTCTCAGGTGAGGAATGTGAAATGTTACAAGTTTACGATGACAACTTGGTTAATGAAGAAGAGTTATTCCTCATGGACCGCTCAACAAGTTTACGTAGATGATGGACCTTCCTCAGCATGTACAGAGGGACAAACACATTTCAAATATTATCCTCAATGGAAGGTACACATACAGCTTTCTCTGGAATATTCCTTTTGTTCATAACCCGAGAATGATTTGTGATTGTGACAAACTGATGCACTTTGAAGTTAGATATTAATCTGTTCTAGGGTATTAGTTTTAGCTTTGGTTATACATGCCTTATTTTTATTTTTGCGTAATGAATTGTTCAGAAAAAGAAATTATAATAACATGTTTTGAGCGTTTGAGTATGTGAAAATTGTTAAAGGCATGAGAGGTTGCGTTATGGATGTGGATTTGAAGATTACTGATCCGATTATATATATATACACGTGTGTGTGTGTGTGCAAGTTGCCGGAGTATGATATTTGCTAAATGATTTTAAAAAGTTGATGTAAAGTTATAAACATAAAATAACTTAAAAGATAAGAAGAGACTTACTATTTGACTAGCAAGGTGGATCAATAATACATATGAAATAGATTAATGGTTTCAGATGTATGTAATAAAATCTCCTCTGGCCATTTGAAGAGATTATAGACGAAAGCCAGGTGTTGGAATGTATAGAAACAATGATTCAGATTATCTGGAATTTGGATTAAGAAACTAATGTAATGTGCAATAATAGTATCAACTCAGGATCATGAGATAGTGGGAAAGGGGAGACTGCTGTTCTCTAACGAAACTTGTGCTTTAATGAAGAAGTCAAAATTGTAATAATAATAAGAAGAAGAAAAAACTGGTGTATATATACATGGCAAAAAGTTGACATGGAACATAAAAGTAAAATTAAAGAGTACAAGGAAGCTAGACACAATGAAGGTGTAGAAATATGTAAAAAAGAAAAGAAAGACTTCAAAAAAGCGCAAAGGGGAAAGAATTGTATATAAACCTTCTACACTTGTGGAAATATCTGTTGTAGGAAAGGCTAGGGGATTGAATCTGCTAATTCTACAGCAGTTAGTGAGTTGGGGAGTGTATTGGAGGACCTCTGGGCTCTTTCAATCGTTGTAAATGAAGGAAATTTCTGGCACTATGAGGATTGTAAACAATGCTGTTTTTCTAATGCAATTTATACACCCAAGATTATTGCTGGGTAGATATGTGTGTTTTCTTTAGTGTAGGTGTTGTTGGGGGGGGGGGGGGGGAAGAGAGAGAGATACTAGCAGATTGTTAAATGGGAGCTGAACAGTCTAATGAATAGAAACCCATTGGAAAAGGTACCAAAATTGACTGAACTTGAGGGGTGGCTGAGTAATACAATGGAAGAATTCAATAAATATCTGGTACTCATTGCATCATGTGTTTAAAATGGTGAGAGGAACAAACTGTGTTTTGAAGGTGGAAAGTTTTGCTTGTACAATGATGTTGGCTATGTTAAGTCTTCTTTTTTGGGGGGGTTTTATGAAGTTTATCTGGGAGGCATTCTTCATTAGTTTTTTTGGTGAAGTTGGCGCTCGAATAAACTTTTGACATTCCATATGTTAGAAAACTACAAGATTATGAAATAAGGGAGACATTGGCCTTGTTTGGGCAACATATTTGTTTTGTGTTTTCAAGTTATAATCCTCAAGTTAATCTAAACATTATAGCTTGTTCAATTATGCAATAAATTTCAAACTTACAATAATACCCTAAATCAAATTTATTGTTTCTTCTCACTTAATTTATTTCTTATTTGTAACTTGTAAGAATTGAAGTCAGCTAATAAGCTTATGCTGTAAATAGTGATGAATTATTGGGAATGCGTGAGGAAGCATATTAAAAGATTTTCATGAAAATCCTTTCCCTCATTTTTCTTTTGTCTTCATCAAATCTTTTTAAGAACCTATTTGAGCATACCATCCTAAGCTATAAAACAAATACCAATCGGATAAATTTCACTAGTACATGTATATCTAAAAATTACTTGAAAGAAAATTTTTCAATATTACATCAATTTTGAAATTTTTGCATACCTGTTGAATCAAGCTAGAAGAGGAACCACTCATCGTTTCTTCTTTGGAAGAATGAATAAAACAAAATTCTTTTGGTTTCTTCTTTCGAGGAATTCGGATGGATTTAAATAATAAGGTACTAAACAAAAGGTAAAGAGATAAAGGTCTCATTTAATGCAGTTGGAGATTATCAGAATCAGATTATAACATATGATAGCTGCCATAATTTGATTTTGATAATCTCAAGCCTCATCAAATAAGGCCTTTATATGTTTACCTTTTCCTTTTGCACATTTTTGCTTATTTGATGAGGCTTGAGAATCAAAATTAAATTATTATAATTTGATTGTGATAATCTCCAACAGCATCAAATGAGACCTTTTATCCTTTTTCCTTCTGTACCTTTATTATTTAAATCGATCCAAATTTTATTCTATTCATTCCTTCAAAGAAGAAACCCAAATAATTTTATTCTATTCATCGATGAAACGACGAGTGATTCCTCTTCTGGATCGATTCAACATGTATGCAAAAAAATTAAACTTAATGTAATACTGAAAATTTCTTTTGACTACGTTTTAGGTATGAACTAACCGTAAATTTTTTTGACTGGTGTTTGTTTTATAGCTCAAGATGGTTTATACTCAATAGGTTTTTAACAAGATTTGTTGAAGGCAAAAAGAAAAACGAGGGGAAGAACTTTAATTGTTTTTCTTATAAAACTTTTGATATGCTTCCTCGCACATTCCCAATGATTCATCACTGTTTACAACACAAGCTTAGCACAATTAATTTTTACAATAAAGAGATCAATTAAGTGAGAAGAAGCAATAAATTTGATTTATGGTATTCGTGTAAGTTTGAAAAATTCATTGCATAATTGCACAAGCTATAATGTGTGCCGATCACCCTTAGATTAGCCGGAGGATTATAGCTTATTTATGTAAGTTGTACTAAACACTACAGTGTTGGGTTATTTTAAGATATAAACTCTGGTACAAATTAGTTGCACAAACAGGCACATATTATAGTTTTTCTTTCTTGTAGAAGGTAAAGAAAGTGAGAAGGGGATATGCTATTTATTTCCGGGGGCCTAGGGAATGACTTTGTACTAGTTTTTCCCTTTAAATCTTCCTTTGGGCCTTTAGGTCTAGGAGTGCTACAGTGCCCTAGGGATGCATTTTTCTGTCATAATTCCTTTCCTTTGACCGAATTTGAAAACCTATCAAATAGTATATATGTGAAATAAATGCCGAAAGAAAATTCATTTTATTGTTGAAGCTTTTTAGTGTAGTGACGTTATATGACTTAGGTAGTGTTTGATAGCCTCTTATTGCCTCTTTTTGGCCTTGCCTCTTTTTCGTGCAAAGGTTATGTTGTTTGATAAAATCTTTTCCAACCTCTTTTGCCTTTTAAAAAAAAGACATTGAGCCATCTCTTTTTAAAATAAGAGGCTCTTCATTATTATTTTATCCTCACATCTTAATTTCATATTTTTAATTATTTACTTCACTCTTCTCACTACACCACCCACCACCACCACCTACAACCACCCACCATCACCACCACCACCACCAACCACTACCACCACCACCCATCATCCACCGCCACCACCCACCACCATCCACCACCACCATCACCATATTTTATAGTAATTATGTAAAATTGTCATAATTATATAATATTTATTATACTTGAAATATTTTACTAGTTATACATTTTTGGTGATTTTATTTGAATTAATTATTTAATATTTATTATATTTTTATCCTCACCTTAAGTTTGTATAAACTGATATAAGGGTAAATTAGTAAAATGTTATATTCAGACATACAAAAAAGATGTATCAAACAACTCTATTACATTTCAGTTTTAAAAAGAACCTCTATTTTATACTCTATTTTAATTATTTTAATAAGCTCTTATTGTACAGTTTTATCAAACACCACCTTAGTATTTCACGTTTATATATTTTTATTAAAGTAAAATATGCTGCCTCCCTTTGCCATTAATTGACCTCCTTTTTTGTTGCCTTGGCAGGAAGTCTGAAATTGATTGATCGTCTTCATTTTATTTCAATTCAAACCATTATGGACCCTGCAACCCATTTAAATAAGATTATATGACTCGCTTTTGCTCCAATTCAAATCTTTGTGGACACTACTATTTACAATATACAATTCTTAAATTATGTTATGTCGTCTTAGGTTCAATTACAGTTTACAGAGGGAAGGAGGGACTATTAGAGAAACATTTTGGTAAATATTGTAGAGATTTTTTTTTGGTACGATTAAACTTCAATACATTCAAATGTGGGGGTGGGCGATTGTAGAGAAATTTTAAGATATTTATCATAACATAATTAGGTAGATATGTGGTAAATGGTAATCATGGCTTCAGATGCCTTATATTCATTGTTTTCTAGTGGACCCGACTGTTTAGTGGATTAAGTACTTTTAAAAGGCTTTGCATCGAGACAACGAGAAAAAGGTGTGTTTACAGTAGTGATGAACTCGAATCAGCTTTCCTTCTCAAATACCACAGTGAAGAATTCATAGTCTTAATGTCGTTAGTGAGTTCTTATTGGCTCGATGCATAACTTTTGACTAGTGCTTGATCTACAGAGTTTTCAGCATGTTTTCTTATTTAAGTAGCTAACTAGAGTTCTGCGTTGCACTGGTGTTAACCTGGTGTTAACCGTGTTATCATGCTAACTAATTTGGTGGTTATCCTCTAAAAACCAAGATTAGACACTTCGAAGTTAGACCCCCACATTCGACAATGGATCATATTGGTCAACTAGTCAACGAAATTTTCTTACAGAGATCAATTTATACTCAAATTTTATAATAAAAGTTTTTAAAAAGTCATACAGGTATTCGGTAGTTCGCAAATCTGAAATTGGGATTTGGGGATTCGGCACATGTTTACAAATATTAAATAGATTTATATATAGATATAAATATGATTACATATATTTGTATGTATATACACACACATTAAAATTTCAGTACCAATAAATAATAATTCATAATAGAATGTTAAAATATTCAAGACAAACAAAGTTTTTGTATGCTAATTCTATTTAGAAAATCAGAAAATATATAGAATTAGTATATAAAACATTATAATAATTAGTAATATATTCAATTCTTATTATCCAGAAAAATTACAGAAGAATCCTTCAGAAGAATCTTGCCGAATCTAGAAGAATCCAAGAATTCCTGAATTTGAGTTCGGCAATTCGCTAATATACAGAAGAACTGTTGCTTCCTAATAAAAATCGAAGTGACATAAAGCATTTTATACTTATCTACGAAATACATAAATAAATTTGTAATATCATTATATATAGATTATATATATATAATGTATCCAATTTTGTGTTCATGTTGAGTCAATCTTGAGGAAGAATGCCTGCAGATAATAGCCATTGTTTTCTTTCACGGATTGAAAATAATGAAGTTGCAAAAGGATTTATTAAGGAGATAATGTCCTCGTTCAGTGCAATTGGATATTACAACAATCAAATTATGACAAGCTTATTATTTTTTAAGCTCATTTTTTTAAAACTTTTTATTTTAACTTCTTATAACGTTGGAACCTCAAAATGCAATAGTCTTATCACCGTGTGCACACAATATCCCACAAATCACGCACGCCGGGTAAGTTCATAGTAAACTATGTTTTGGTGGCTGCAAAGGATGACATGCTGATTTTTAACAATTAGAATATGAAAAATCTAATTATGGTAATCAAATTATTGACAATTAAATTATTTAGAGGGTATTCTAGTAAATTTTTAAAGAATTAGACGACTGCACAATTTATAGTGTGATATTTACATTTTAAAAACTCTGCCTATGCTTATTGCATAGCTTGTCCCAATGGTTGAGTCAGGTGTTGCGATATAATTATAAATAATTAGCTCTCTCTTATTAAAATGAACCAATGTGAAGCCTTATTGTTTGTTTTTCTTTTTAATTCTTTTTTGCTATCATATGGGGCTCATTTGCAGCCTACTCCAACTAGTTTGGGTTAAAAAGTTGAGTTGAGTTTCAGTTGAGTTGAGTAATCCTTTAAGCAATATGTGGATTAAGCATATTATATGTTTTATTGTAAATTATTTGTATAAATTGGCTAAACACAACTATGCCGGCTTATAGTTAAACTAGAAGTTGTAATCTGATACAATATAAGTTTCACCAAACGTAAACATAAAATAGTTTTTCTTAGTCTGTATAAATACTACATTAAATATTTAATTTTTATTATTTATTCTTTAAGTGAAGAGATGGAGTTCGCAATCCTAAGAGCCTTTGCCTATGATGTCCTTTAACATTGTATATATTATTAGCAGAGTTCCCACTTAAAGTGAGGTCAACACATCTCAACATAGTAGCTAAACTACAGTAAAACCTCGATAAATGAATGTTCGATAAAGTAATAACCTCGCTTAGATAATAATTTCTTCCGGTCCCGACTTGGGCATGTGAACTAAAGTAATAACTTTGCTAAGTGCATTAAGTGATAAATTTTTTTGAATCCTTAAAAGCCCAACGAAAATATAAATTAATAATTATTAAATTCCATACAAAAATTTATATATATAATCCACATATCCTTGAACGTTTTGTAATAACATCCATACAATAGACTCAAACTTTTCAGTCAATCAACAATATACATACAAAAAGTCATTTTTTCTAAAAATATGTATCTAAAGTTACTTGTTTTTTCAACCCAATCCTTAACTTTTTGTAGTGCATACACAACTTCCGGAATATTTTGCTCATGTTGTAGCAAGTAGTTATTTAAGGTGATTATTGCTTGAAAGGCTTCTTTTGACGAAACATTTGGTAAAACGGAACTATCATCTGGATCAGGATCATGGTCATCATCTGTATTCATTATTGATTGAATAATTTCATCATCTGTAGGCAATTCCATCACTGCATCATTCTCGCCAAGATAGTTCAAAAGATGTTCGACATCCATCACATTTCTATAGCGTAAACTAGAAATGACTTCACTTAATCCTTGGATCTCTTCATCTTGACCAACTTCTGGTTCAGGAACATTATCTTCCTCTAACCGAATCTTGCAATGTCGAAAACAATTTGCAATTGTTGTTGTCTTCACATCAAATTTCCAAGCCGCATTAGCAAAATTGATAGCATTCAAAACATTAATTTTCTCAGGATTTGTTGCTCCAACCTCATAGCCCTCCAAGATGCTAGAATAAAAACGACGTCGATAATGAATTTTCAGTGCTCGAATAATCCCAGCATCACATGGTTGAATCTTTGACGTTGTATTAGGAGGTAAGAAAAATAGTTCTACATTTCTCAAACCTTCAATTACCTTTGGATGAGCGGCAATTGTCTACTATTAAGAGAACCTTTCTGCCATTCATTCTCTTGTCAAACCAACCAACAAATTCTTAAAAAAGCAAATCCAAGCTTTCTTGTTCGATCGATACTCGCAACCAAGATTGTTCATGTTCACATTTTTAAAGCATCTTGGATTTGCATATTTACAAATAACCCAAAGAGGTACTTTGTCAGAACCATCACCATAGCAACAAACAGCAACAACAATTCTCTCCTTGTCTTTCTTGCGTCCTTCCAATTGCTTCGTAGCAAGCGAATGGTCGGCTTCCAATCGATAAAATAATCCAGTTTCATCCATATTGTAAATATCCTTCAACTGAAATTGGTCTAGTTTAGATCGTATTTCAGGTAAAGCATTTTCAATGTTCTCCATTACAACTGAACCACTTTCACCGAATCGTCGGTAAGACTTGATTCCATGTCTTAAGACTTGATTCCATGTCTTGCCTTGAAACGTTCTAGCCAGCCACTAGAGAAGCTGAATTCTGGATTAGTTTCACCATACATTTTTTGCAAAAACTCTTTTGCTTTGGTCTGGATCATTTCTCGGGACATATTCACTTTCTCTTGCCATTGGAGAAACCACTTATACAAAGTTTTCTCTAACTCAGGGTATTTTGCTGATTTGTGCCTTTTAACATTGCTATTTTTCATCTCATCTGACAAATATTTTGCTGACCTTTTAAGAGTGTTTGATATTGTTGATTGACTGATAGGCAAATCAAACTTTTGTTGAACCCATGTTTGCACATCTTTTTGGCTAATAGAGGGATGCTCCTTTTTATACTCACATATTGCTCTCCTCATTTTATCGGTTAATGTTGATTTCTTTATTCCTTTCAAATGATGAGAAGCCATGGGAGAAATATTTTTTGTAATTGTTGGAATATATCTTCTACACATCTACCTTATACTGTATAGCTAAAGACTTGAATCTTTTCATTTGCTATGTACATTAATTTAAAACCTTTTGTTTTCCAAGACATTATAAGTTTCACCAATTCTTTTTAGCTTCTCTAAACTCAAATTAATACATTAGTCTCTTGATTTTTCTGACCACATACATAACTTGAAAAACTCCCTCTAAAATAATAAATATTAATTTATCGATAAATGAATAAATTATTCATTTATCGATAAATAAATAATCTCGCTAAAGTAATATTTTTTTTCAATCCCAAGGGTATGCATTTATCGAGGTTTTACTGCAGATTTTGCTGCACTCACAGATTTCAATCGAGTACAATCATAGAGGTCACTTTCTACTTGTGCATTTAACTACAAACAATAGGTGAGTTGGGGGATAATAAGTTTGAGGTAATCCGCTTGTATGATACTCCCTCCCTCCGTTTCAATATTAAAGATACATTTTTCTAGGGCAGTGTATTCTTGACCAAGGTGCAGTATTTTTCTGCTTATCAAAATTGAGTGCACAGGATTATGTTGTGCCTATACCGGATTGCAACTCAACTCAACTAGGGGCTGCAAATGAACCCATATGAAAACCAAAACGTAAAAAGCATTAAGGGTTTCACATGGGTTAATTTGTATAAAGAGAGAGAGATCTAATTTTTATGTCCGCCTTTTACTTGACTATCGCAACCCTCCTTTATCCTAGCCTGAAATGGCCATGCAATAAGCATAATCGGAGTTTTTAAAGGGTGGCACACTGTAAATTGTGCAGTCATCTAATTAATTTTTTGAACTTTCTATAAATAATTTAGTTGTCAATAATCTGATTATCATAATCAATTTTCAATAGTCTAGTTGTAACAACTTGTATCCTTTGGGACCACCCAAACATAGTTTACTATGGGCTTAGCTAGTGGGCGTAGTTTGTGGTAAGGTTGACCCATTGCATGTCTCCGCCGACTAAATAAATAAAAACTAATCAAATTGTCATAATATGATTAAGTACGATTATTTTAATATCTAGTTGCACCATACGGGGTCATTATCTCTTTAACCAAAGTCCTTTTGTAACTTCATTGTTTTCAATCGATGGTTATCCCGCCAGCAATTCCTCCTCGAGCTCGATTCAACATGTACGGAAATTTTGACACATTATATTTAATATTGCAAATTTATTTATGTATTTCTTAGATAAGTATGAGATATATCATGCATTCATCAATTTTCTCAGTGTATCAAATTTGAGTATAAACTGATCAACTGTCTTGTAAAAAAAATTCTTTGACCAGTTGACTTATATGGTGTGCCTATATTCTTCTATAATCCTGGCAACATGCAGGCAGCTTGTAAAAAAAAAAAAATCTTTGACCAGTTGACTTACATGTTATCAGCTTGGTTTTTTCTTCTTTATTATTATTCTGTATATGAAGTTCTTTGGGTTTTGTTTATTTTCCCCTTTTATTGTTGAGCCTTGATGTGGTGGTCGTGGAGTTTGAGTTTTGTTTTTAACCAACAAATGTGCTTGCTGATGTGGCCAAGGACTGCAAATTTAGAAGCTTGCTAATGATGATGCTCCCAGTGCCCCTTCATTAGCTTGGTTTTGCCCAGGGATCAATCAAGTTGCTGAAGAGATTTTGATTTTAGAGGAAATGGTACACCTTGCCCGGAAAGCTCAAGGGGTTTTGCACTTACAGATGAAGCAAATGTGACCAAACTAGCACCATTTTATTACATTATGGATGGTACTGCAAACAGAATTCTGTCCCACTATTAGGTACGTGTTGATTTTACTTTTTAATTTACTTTTATAGAGTTCATTGGAGAATTTTGAATAACTGAAGTTGCTTCTTTATGCCTCACGGGACGGACTGGTGCTGTTTCTTCCATCCCTCCGCCAGCTCATTTTCCCACATTTCATGCGAGGTAGAAACTAGTTATGTTGAATTTCTCCATCAATATCTTGTCATAAACTGGCCCAACCAATTTATCTATTTACTTGATATATAGCTGATTCTTATATGATAAGTTGCCTTGATATATTTCATTCCTCGTCTAAAATTTTCTTCTTGTTGTACAGCTCACTTGGTAAGACCTGATTCATGTCAACTATAAAAGGCTGGAGAATGTCCTAATTTTGGACTTAAAACAGCTATTTCAACCCTAATGTCTCGACAAAAGCTTGGATTATGCTCTGGCTTAACTGCAGTAGTCAATTGGGTAGGCACAAGGTTGGTTATCAACATTCAATTTCATCATTCATGATAAACCTTTCTATATCAGAAATATCAAAAGTTTTTCCTCTTATGGATATGTTAACAAAGTAACGTGATTTTCTAACTTATATTATGGTCTATTTTTGATTGGTCACCTTGGGATTGAAACAGTGAGGCATCTCAGCAGGTAGCTTGGTATGATGAGCAAATTGTTTTTTGGTTTTCATGGAGTCAGTCAACAAGAAGAAGTAGCTGTAGTGGTGCTTGATAGGTAGTGGATTATTATTTCTCCTGTATTTGTTTTTGACAAATATTTTATAGTGCTTTAATTTAAATCGCTAAATATGAACAAAATCACATTATTATTCTGAACATAAATATTTATAAAATATTGAATATTATTACATACTCCTTTTGTTCTACAAAAAGAGTTTCATTATCCAAATATGTAAACTTTAAGGATGTTTTGTTAGTTTAATAGTCGTGTCATGATAATGAAAATATGGTTCTAAATTTGAGAAAATTGTGTCCTTTTATATTACTATCAAAAAATGGATGACTTATCAAAAAAAAATTTAATAAATAGGACTTTTAAATTTTTCTCGAGTTGATTGATTTCTTTCTCAATTGTAGGAGAGTTTCTCGATGATACCATCCTCTGACCCCCTGGCTCACCTGTTCTCAAGCTAGGGGATCGTCAGTTGTCAACTACAAACATGTGGACATAGATCCTGGGTGAGAGCATGAGTATTTAGTGTGCTTCTGCTTCTTCCCTCTCTTCCCCCAAAAAAGGAGAGAGATGTCCTGTCCCTTCTTTATGCACGTCCATAGACTTCTTTAGAACAGGTCTGAGTCAAATAGCAAATAGCAATGATTCGAAGTACTTTTTACAGTATTTCGGAAACTCAAGGGTAAATTTGTTTAGATTTTTTTGGTGCAAGATAATTACTCGTCTTGTCTTGTTTTCCAGCGTGTTGAAGAATTGATTAGATTCGTAAATCTTATTGATATTTAAATTTGTATTTTAAGACTGATTATAGTGTTCACTAGCTTTGATCCACTTTCATGATTTAAACTTTTAATGTCTGAAGGGATCATTGTTTTGAGTTTTTCAATCACTTGTAATATTTTCATCAATTGTAACGGAATTACATATTTAATATATTTCAGCTTTTCTTTTTACTATTTAAAAGGAAAAAAAAAAAGAGTTATGTTTCAGGCAAGACCTCTCTTTATTCAGGTAAGACATCTCTCTTTATTTTACTATTCAATGTCACAAATTCAAATTTATTCTTCAGCTAAAATAAAAATTAAGAGAGCGCAGTGCGGTTATAAACACTAACCGCAATCATAACTACAATATATAGTTATTAATATTACTCTCTCCGTCCCAAATTAATTGCTCAGTTTGACCTTTTTTAAGTCAAATTGACTATTTTTAGAATTAATAATTAAGCATATATAAATATATTTCTAAAATTATAAAAATTGGGGTTAGTAATAAATTGTATATACTTTCTTTTGGTTATAATCTCTTGATCTATATTTTAGCAAAAATAGTAAAAAGATTAGTTTTAAAAATGGTCAATTTTATATTAAAAAGTCAAAATTGAGCAATTAATTTGGGACGGAGGGAGTAACAATTATAACTATGCGGGTGTAAATGAGGTAGTGTGGTTGCATAATCACTTTTATATATTTAAAAAAATTATATAATTTTTATACTACTAATTCATATTATGAAAATTATTTTTACTTCACGTATCTATTTAAAAAATTTATATATAACACAAATAATGAAAAGTTCAATTTACAAATTGCAATTATACACGAATAATATGTAAGGAACTACTATTACACATGTTAAACTAAAAATAAATAAAGTCGTGGATTTAATTACATTAATTAAAGAGATTTTAATAACTCGCGATAAATAAAATTTTACCACGTCATTTATGTTTCTTGTACTAGCAGTGATTATCATGGATTATTTTATTTTTTATATTAATTTGCATCAAGTTGAAGGGAACTAATGAATTTTTAGGGAGATATACACTAAATGTAATATTACATGTACAAGTGATTAAAACTCATAAGAAACAAATTAAATTATATTATTCACTTACAACTTTATTATATGCGCTACAACTAGATATTAATTAGTATATGTGAACCATACATAGTTTATTATAAAGTGCGGTGCGGTTTTAGTCGTATTCGCAACCGCAACCACAATGTCCAGTAAAAAATAAAAATCATACCGTATAACTGCATTGTATTCACAAATTGTGTAGTTTTATGTGATTGCAGTTATAAATACAATTTCTTGCCCTCTCCTAATTAAAAGCAATTGATTGTGACGGCCTTTATCTATGGTATTTATGTCAAAGATGTACTCACTCTCTCTCTCAAAAATTCTAGCATCCACATTTTTTTTATATAGGAAGGTCTCTTATCTATACTAAACTGACTCTCCCCAAGTTTTTTCTTATATTCTTCTGTTTGATTTTTTCTCATTTTTCTCTTCTATCTTTACCTTTTTATGGGGTTCTATTTCTCTTAATTTGGATTTTTCCTAACTCTATATTTTTTCCCCAGGTTTATGATATCTTCATGGAAGAGTTTTTATTTGAGTTAATCGGTGAAAACATATTTATTCAGATTTATGTGTTAGTTATCACGACGATCTTTTTTTTTTATTACTCGTATTGAAAAACTGTTCAAGTCTATTTATTTTTGTCTATTTTTTTAAAATTTATATGTTCTCGTGCGAAATTTTGAGTTTCAATTTGGAACTGAAGGAGGTATAACATTGAGTCTAGTGTTTTTATAATTCGATCTATTTATCAATGAGAATTATTTCCTGTTTTAATTTTAGGACTTTATCAAAACCAAACCAAAAAACAAAAAACAAAAAAAAAAGAAAAAGAAAGCTGGACCTTTGTTGTATGTCTCCCTCTCTTTTTTCCTTTTTTTTTAATACCGTTAGGATTACATGCATTTCAACAAGAAGGGGATCCGAACCCATGATCTCTGCTATGAAAACGCAAGCACTATATGTGCATGACGTAATTACCTAAAGGATAACTAAAGTGACAAAAAAATTTGTCCTCAAAAACATGTTTAAAGTATATAAATTAACTATATAAAATTTTATATTGACTAATTACCCTTGGTCATATTAGATCTTAGCTAAACAATAAATTAATCGCATCATAAATGAATGACTCAAATTAATTCAGATTCTCTCTACAAAACAAACTCAAGAGCCAATTAAAGAAATTAACATACATACCAATATAAAGGTAAAATAGAAAGTAAATTTATACCCTCACCTCTTATTTGACTACCTTAATTTGTGCAAAATTTATCATTACACCATCATTTTGAAAATATAGGGAGTACTAAGATTTTTTATATAATTCAGATTTACATTTTTTCGAAATAAATATTTATGACTTATATTTATGAAAATTATTATTTTTTTATTTAATTTTAATTTTTTTTATCCGGATGATTGAAATTATTAAGAAATATCAATAAAAAGTCATTTTATACACCCACTTATGTATCTATCTTTTTAATGATATAGAAAAAAGGTTTTATTAATAGTTTCATGAAATTACTCATTTCACATTTTAGGACTTTATCAATATAAATTTCTCTATTGCCCCAAAAAACCAAATTCATTCATATCGTAAATTTTATTAAACTAGCTAAGGTTGTATTTGATAAAAATGATAATTAAGATCTGAATGATTATGATGTCTTAATAAATTAGATCATCTGAATGGTTATGTGGTCTGAATCTAAAAAACTGTTTGATAACTAAAAAAGTAAGTTGTCTCTTAATGACACTATTTTACCATTTTAAAAGGTAAAATTTTATTTAATAATTTTAAATATTCAATTTAATAAAAATAAGTGAATAATATTGTTGAATATATTTATATAAAAAAAATTTATCAAAAAAATTTCATTAAGAGGTACCTCTTAATTATTAAGATTTCATTTTCTGTCTTACCAATTAAGAGACATTCAGAGGTAACAAAAAAAAACAGCATCATGCCTCTTAGCGAATAAGAGACAGTCTATTAAGAGGCAATTAGATGTAAACAAACATCACCTAAGTATCCCATGCGAAGCATAAGGGTTATTTTTTATTTAAAAATATTTTTAATTATTTATTTATTTTATATATAATGATTATAAAATATATTTTTTGAATTTCAAATTAACTTACTATTATTATTAGAATGATTACAAATTTCGTTTAAAAAAACTAATGACTACATAATTGTTGAATAATCACAATTGAGTGTTACTAATGTAATTCTTTTTTTATTTTTAATTTAATATTAAGTTTTTATATAGTTTTAAAATTTAATAATTAGTTTTTATATTCAATCTTTCTATATAATTGATAACTAAAGTAATCATTAATATATTTCTAATATATATATATATATATATATAATATGTTTTTTAATATTAATTATTATGTGCTCATAATATTTTTCTATATTTTAAATATATAGTCATTTAAAGATTAAAGTTGAGTAGAAACTTAAACTAAAATCCTAAATATGATTTTTAAGTTAAAATTTATTATATGACTAGGTAATTAAATGACTGTTATAAAAAATAAAATTATTGGAGAATAATAAGTTAATATTAAAGTTTGCAGATCATAAAGTGAGTTTTAATACTAATTTAATTAATCCTAGAATTATATAAGAGCATAAAAAGTATTTTACTTCTAGTTAAATTTTAAGCTCATACTAAAAACGAAGAACAAAAAACTAAATTTTGTCTTATTATATATTTATTACTACCTAAGTGACCCGTGCGACGTGCGAAACACGGGTTGTTTTTTAAATAAAATTATTTTTAATTTTTTTATATAGTGGTTATAAAATATAGTTTTTGAATTTTAAATTGACTTACTACTATTATTAGAATAACTATAAATTTTGCTTAAAAACGAATAATTACAGATCATACAATTATCGAATATTCACAATTGAGTGTTACTAATGTGATTCTTTTGTTATTTTTTAATTTAATATTAAGTTTTATATAGTTTCAAATTTTCATATTTAATTTTTATAATCAATCCTTCGTATTTATATATCCATTTTTAATTAGAGTTCAAAGTTGAGTGGAAACCTGAAAGTCTAAACGTAGTGTTTAAGTGATACTCTATTGTATGATGAATTTACTAAATAAATTCTATAAAAAATAAAATTATTATAAAATAATAAGTTACTATCATGATTTTAATTTTAAAAGGCAATTAAATTTTAATGAGTAATATATAAGTCAAGATTTTATTAAAAACATAATTAACTGAGGGTCTCCTATATGAAATAATGTAGTTTACAAAATTTTAATCGATAATATATTTTGTATTATACAGTAGAATTTTTTTATATTAATTATTATTTACTCATAATATTTTTCTTATATTTTTAATATATATTTATTTAGGAATATAATTATTGTAAATAATGAGTTGCCATTATGATTTTGATTTTAACAGCTAGCTAACTAAATTTTAATAACTAATATATAAGTTAGGATTGTATGGTAATATTAATTGACTAAAGGTCTCCTATATATAATAATATTGGTAACTTAAGTAATCATTAATATTTTTCTAATATATACATATATATTGTTAGGACAATTGCATATTTTGATTTAATGATGATGAGATATTATATTTGAAAATTGTTAGGACAATTAATGTATATTTGTACTAGTAGTTTTTGTGAAGTCCTTAAATGAGAATTTGATGTACAAGGACTTAGAGTAGAAAGATCAAACTTGTTAGATTGATCTATTGAGCTGAATAAAATGTATAGACTATAGGTTTCAAACGATCGTAAAGTTGTGAAATCGATTGTATAGTTGTTTGAACGATCGTAAAGCTGCTCTGAGAAATCGCAAAGTTTGTTGAAGATCGCAGAGCTAGCCAAGCTATCGTAAAACATTCAGTTCAAGATCACAAAGTCTACCAGGAGTTCGTAAAGCTAAATCAAGATCGTCGAGTTTGCAGAAAAATCGTAGAGTCCACTCTAAGATCGTAAGGCGAAACGAAGATCGCAAAGTCTGCTCAGAAATCGCAGAACAGATCGTAGAGTGCAGATCAATTCGTAGAGCCAGCAGATCGTATAATAGATTGTAGAGTACAAATCGTGGAGTGAAATAAGCTAAATACTCTACGAACTCCATAAAACTCTATGATCAGACAAAGTCTTAGAGTTGTGTCTAACAGCTAGCTTGGCAATATGACATCACTCACGTGGTTAGTACTGACATAGTCAGATGTGACCTATCAGAGCCGAACGTAAGCTAACACTTTCTTCCTGAAAGTCAACATCAGAGATTTTCTAGAATCGGAGCATTAAATGCACAACAACTTTCCATTAGGAAAATCTCGAGGTTGTCTATAAAAGGGCATGAAGATTCAATCAAACTGTACGAATCACGAACATCAAGTTGAAGTGCTGCCCAAACTTCAAGAAAACTCTACTCTACGAAACAAGAACAACTTGTTCTGCTACCAAGTTCTTCAGAGGTTGAGCTTACTGACACTTAGTAGCACATCAGAAATCACCACATCTATTGTGATTCGCTGGTCTTAGTGACTTCTTGTTATCAAGTCTAAGTGACTTAAAGAGTTCTTAGTGACCCCTTGCCAAGTTTGAGTGACTTGAAGGAATCTTAGTGATTCATTATTGTAATAGATCTTAATGATCATCCCTGCCGTCGACGTCGGGGAAAACATTTTTCCTAAGATTTTATTTTTTTCTACCCTTTTAAAGATTTTGACTTGTTCATTTCACTTAAAGGGTGATTTTTATGAAAAATCGGACATAAATGTCGACGGAATTTTGAAAGGTTGATTTTAATGATGAGCCAATTACACAGAGCCGCCAGTTGGTAAAAGTTTAAATGGATGTACCAACTCATCTGAATTTTTAGATTTTCGCAATATAGCCCAATATGTGACTCCGTAAAATTAGTCTCGAAACCGAGATTCATAGAGTTCGAGGGCTAGCTTAAGCGAGGGGAAGGTGTTAGGCACTCTCCCCCCGATATCCGTGAAAACACGGTTATTGCATCTTGATGTTTTTCTAGGAGTGAAGTGTGTGTGTATATGTGTGTGTGTGTGTGTGATTTTGAAGGAAATCGCTATCTGGTTTTAGATCGAAAACATGAGAAGTGCGTTATTTTGAAAGCAACTTCGAACCTCTTTGAACCTATGCGCGAAGAATTTGATTTGGGAAAAAGTTCATTTTAGCTTTGATTTGATAAAAGCCGTTTTTTAGGTGACGTTTTGGAAAGCATGATTTTTAAACCCTTCGCCAAATAGGAATCGAAATTCATCGCTACTTTTAATTTTAACTTAAAGTGGTCTTACTAACCCGAGCGATTTGAGTTTTATTTTAGAAAATCTTTATCGTTTTGTTTAGAAATTGTTTTTGGTGATAAACGGGAAATCAAGTATCAAAATAGGGTCGGGGCGATCCGTGGGCATGAAAGCTATCTCAATAGCCCTGAACACCTGCAATCATAATTTTCACTATCACGGGGCCTTAAATCCGGTTTTCATGGGATAGAACCAGCGTTGCCATTTTAAAGCTCAAATTTACATTTACAATGATCAGATAATAACTTTACAATCGAAATAATGTCTATCGTGGAAATTAAGTCAAGATCCGATTCGAGGATCTCGACTTCAATATTCCTAGGCTCACATCATAATATATTGAAATGTAAGTAAGAAAGAGGTCTAAAAGCGAGTTCCCGTAACCCTATCTTCTTGATTGCAATATTGAAGCCAACATTTCGAGGGACTATATGTATTAACGAGATCTATGGAAATGGACTTAGAATTTAAGATATAAATCCGTAGATCTAAGATGCCTTAGATTTGTACAATGCCACAATCGGGATTAAAACAAAAGCATATAAAAAATGTATCCTAAAACCGCTATCAAGTGATTCAATTGTTAGAATCCCTAGCACGATTAGTTAGGACCTCCTCCCCACTAGATACGAATCTAGGGTTTTGCGGAGTGTTCAAAATGGATTGAAAACATTGGAAACGACTAGATCTAACTTAGATCCAAGCCAATCTAGCATAAAGGTTCAAGCTTTGAAGCTTTAGAACTCGTTAAGGGCTAGATCTGACTAGATCTAGGGTAGATCTAGTGAAAAGGTTTGGTCTTTAATTATATACAAGTAAAATAATCGGTAAAATGGATAGATCTATAGATAAACAACCAATATATGTATAAAGATTGAAACTTTAAATAGATCTAAGCACAATAATATATATAATAGGCAAAATCTATACTAGATCTAATAGATCTATATAAAAATCGAATCTTTGGCCAAAATAAACGATATATATATATATTAGATCTACATTGGGTCTATATTGAATCAACACAAAGATCAAATCTTTTACTATAAAAACATGAATCTAAGCTAGATCTAGTAGATCTACATTAAATATATATAAAGATCGAGTTTTTCACCTTGGGAATGGTGAAATCCTCTTCCTCGAGCTTGAATCTAGATGACTTGGATTTAATTTGGTGAGATTTGATGAGAATAGCTAGCTCTAGATGGGTATTAGAGAGGTTTTTTGGGTGTTTCTCTCACTAAATACGCATTTTCTCTCTCTAACAATGTTATCTCTTCCAAAAATGAGTTGATTTCGTCCATTTATAGGCTTCTTGGCTTGACCGCAGGTACACCTGTGGCTGCACTAAACTGTGTTTGGAAATAGTTGGAAAACGTGTCATACCAATCTGGAAATCTCTGTTCGATACCTTCGAAATGATATATTATTCGCCCAATTCTGAGTTCGGGAAGGCAGAGAAAAAGGAGAAAAACCATCCCTGGGTAGATGTCAGCTAGTTGTTCGCTTTGGTTTTCACTAAAACAATCACAACTTTCAATATGGGGATAGTTGGGAGACGTGTCATACCATTCCGGAAAGCTCTTTCCAAGAACTACACAATGACATAAAGTTTGACCAATTTTGGATTTGGAAAGATAGAGCAAAATGCAAAAATAGATCTTCCCGTTGATGCTAGTTAGTCGACCATCATACCCTAAATAACTTGTTACTTTGTAGTCGTTGTGATAACTCCTAGTACTTTGGTCTAAGTCACAAATCCTCTATTTTGACGTCTTGTCTTCTGGATGAAATGACTATTTTGCCCTCCTGTCAGGGTTAGAAGATATATACAAAAATTTCGGATGTCTACACCTGCATCCTTAGTGGATTTCTTACTCGTAGAGTAGAAGAGTGAACTGTGAGTTATTTGTACTCCGAACCACTTAAAAATTTCACGTATCATTTATTTTTTAACATTTATATTTATACATTTATCTTTTATATTTGTCAGTGACTTAATTCTAAAATTGAACTAAATTCAGAGCTAAGATTTTTATTAAACCTTTGAAGGGACTTTTCAAACTAATATTCTGTTGTGCTCAATTAAATTTATTTAATTAATAATCTGGTAATACTTTCTTAAAAAGAAAAGGTTTTAAAGGATCTATTCAACACACCCTTCTAGATCTCTTAGTGCCTCTGACAAACAATAAGTGGTATCAGAGTAGGTTCTCTTGAACAAAGCCTAAATCGCTTGAGTTGATCTATGACATAAAACAAAACCAGTTTTGAGCTTGGAGGTGGAAACAAGCTACCCCTATGGAATAGAGATAAATTTGCTAATTGGAAGGTTCGTATGCAGGCCTATATGGATGCTATTGACGAAGATTTGTTCAACACAGTTATCAGTGGTCCTTACGTCTCAACAAAGGTTGCTCCAATAATAGATGATCCGAACAAGATGACTATCAAGTAGAGAGCTGAATGGACAGACATGGAGAAAAAGCTAGTGCAACTGGACAAGAGAGCCAAAAACATCCTGTTCATGGCTCTAGAAGATGAGTTATTCGAGAACGTCATCAACTGCACAATAGCCAAGAAAGTTTGGGAAGCCTTACTGGCTATGCACAAAGGCACAAAAGAAATCAAGGAGAACACGTAGTCCTTGTTAACCCAACAGTATGAAATGTTCTCTCACCTGCCTGGGGAGAACATAACTGCTACCTATGAAAGATTCAATATGTTACTCAATTCTTTGAGAGCATATGAGAAGGTCTACCTAAATAAGGACATCAACATCAAGTTTATAAGGGCACTGCCTAGTAAGTGGGATGCCAAAATCACTATTATTCGAGAGTCGAAGAATCTGCATGAGAGTGTAGAAGCTCTATGGTAATCCCCTTACCTACGAGCTGGAGCTGGCGGGCAGAGACCATCTCAAAAGGCAAGAAGAATTGCGCTCAAGGTGTTAGAGGCAACCTCCAAAGCCCCGACTATCGAAGATTCAAATGATGATGAAGATGAAGATATTGCACTGCTAGCCAGAAGATTAAGAAAGTTTATGCGGAAAAGCAGAGGCAGCAGACCAAGAAAGTACTTCAACAATAACAACAAAAGTAGTAGCAGCAGAGATCAAGTCAAAGACTTGTGCTACAACTGCAAGAAATCAGGTCACTATATCGCAGAATGTTCCAAGCCCCTGGGAAAAGAGCTGAAGAAGGGCAAGAAAAAGTTTTCTCTAAAGAAAGATTCCAAGGGCTACAAGAAGTTTTAGAATAAGGTAAAGATCTTATAGCTGAAGGGTCATAGAGTGACTCAGAGAATGATTTGAGCTCTGAGTCAAGTGAAGATGAAAGACCTCATGTGGCCAACTTGTGTCTGATAGCCATAGAAGCAGACGATGGCAACACCACTGATCATCAAGAAATTGACATCAGTGAGGTATTTGACTTTAACTCCCCTGATGTAGATATTAACGATTTAAGAACTGCATTGCATGCTATTACATTAGATTTGCATCAATATATGAAATAGTTTAGGATTTTATCAAAGGACTATTCTCTTCTTCAAGAAGAGAAAGAGAAAGTTCAAGTAGAACAGGAAACAACACTACGAATTATTGTCTCTCTCCCTCTCTCCAACTTTGAGGCAGAGAATGAGAGGTTGAGACAGATAACTGAACGTAGTGTACTAAGAGAGTCAACCCTGGTTTCAAAGATTGAAGAGCTCAAGAAGATAATTTCAATGTAAAATAGGTCTTCTTCGTCAATGGACTCCCTGATTATAAGTCAGAGAGCAGTCTTTGACCGATCGAGTTTGGGATTTGGGGATTCTTCCTCAGATCCAAGTGTGGACAAATCAAGGGAGATTAACAACAACAATGTTTCTTCTTCCCATAGAAGCATTATGTTTGTAAAATCCAAAGAAGTTGTTGAGCCAATTATTCGTAGCTGCCCTATCTCTGCAGATCAAATTGTGGTCCCTAAGAATAATAAATCATATACTAGCTTAGGATTTGTGAAACCGCATGGTAAGTCAAAATCTACCTTCAAGCCTCGAAGGCTCGTAAAGTCAAGTAAAACTAACTCTACGAACCAACCAGGCCTGAAACGTAGAGTTGAGTTCCACTCTACGAAACAACAAAATCATATAGCAGTATAGAAGCAGAGAGAGTTTTAGCAAAAAAGAAAGGTTGCTAATAGTTATCATCCACACGTGTCCTTAATGAGAAAGAATCCGCGCACACACTCACACATGCATCATATTAAATGTTATACATATCATGAGTATGGTCATATTTCAGCTTTATATTATTTCAATATTGTCATCCTGTTTTTTATCGACTTAAAATCAAGCAGATTTGGGTCCCCAAGGGTACTAACAAGTCAGGACCCAAGCAAATTTGGGTACCAAAATAAAAGTTGATGTCTATTGCAGGTACAAAGCTCCACTAATTCTATCTGGTATCTCGATAATGGATACTCAAGGCACATGACTGACAACAATGCTCTCTTGTCAAATTTGAAAGAAAAAAATGGTACTGTAGTTATCTTTGGAGACAATAATTCTGGGAAGACTCAAGGATATAGCTTAATTAGGAATGGTGCAATATCGTTTAGCAAGGTAGCCTATGTTGAAGGACTGTAGCACAACCTGTTGAGCATCAACCAATTGTGCCACAAAGGGCATTAAGTTATCTTCCTCAATAACCAGTGTCAAATTCGAGACCTGGAATCTAACTTATTGAAGCTGACTGGAACTAGGGAAGGCAATGTATATGTGGTTAATCTCATTGAGCTAAATTCGTCAGAAACAACTTACTTCTTTACCAAAGCATCAAAAGATATCAGCTTAGCTGGTTGTGGCATCGTAAATTATCCCACCCGAACTTCAAAAGTATGTCAAAGTTTGTCTCTAAAGACCTAGTCTCAGGGTTGCCAAAGCTCAACTTTGTCGAAGAAAAACCCTACAAAGCATGTCAGCTGAAAAAATAAACAAAAAGCTCATTCAAAAGTAAAGCAATCAACTCAAATGATAGGCACATATAGCTGCTTCATATGGACCTCTTTGGGCATATCCCAACTGCTAGTCTTGGAGGAAAAAGATATTCATTGGTGGTAGTAGATGACAACACCAGATTCACATGGGTATTCTTTCTAAGCTCTAAGGATGAAATCAGCTCTCAACTCATCAAGTTCTTCAAGTAGGTCGAGAATGAGAAGGGCGAGAAAATCAAAGCAATAAGGAGTGACCATAGAAGGGAGTTCGACTTCTATGAGGTAGATAAGTTATGTGAAGATAATGTTATTCATCACAATTTCTCAGCCCTAAAAAATCCACAGCAAAATGGAGTAGCTGAGAGGAAGAACAGAACTCTAACAGAGGCAGGTAGAACACTTCTAGTAGCGGTTCGTCTTCCTGAATACTTATGGGCTGAAGCTATCAACATTGCCTGCTACACTCAGAATAGATCATTGATTCACTCTACGTTCAAGAAGACGCCCTACGAGTTATGGAGAGGAAGGAAGACAAATATTAATTACTTTCATGTATTTGGTTATGCGTACTACATCCTCAACAATGGGAAGAAATACCTAACCAAATTCCAGCCCAAGTCAAATGAAAGGGATATTTTTTGGATAATCCATGGACAACAAATCCTATAGGGTATTCAACAAGAGATAGTTAAACGTTGAAGTCTCTATTCATGTAAGTTTTTCAACCCAACACATTGCGAGGGCCACTGCTCTGATACCATCTCTGTAATACCCCGAACCCGCTACAGGTCCGAAGTGCTATACGCTGTAAGCTCAAAGGCCCGCAAGGCAATAATATCAATATCGCGCAACCCAAACAAAATAACTCAACAATAATTCTAAATTAAAACCCAACAATAAACATCTTTCAATCTAATTCAAAAGGAAAAACAACTAAATACCAAAATTGTAAAATGGAGACGCAGCTCCCAAAAACAAAGAGTTTTATTACAAATTCAACGATAAAAGAAGTAAACATCTTAAACTAATCTCCGGTTAACCCAAGTGTATCAAACAAGTGCTCATCTAACAAAGATGTGACTTGTAAAATTTATGTAAGGGGTGAACGATAAAGCTCAACAAGTGGCAATCCTTATTATTTAGGTAAATCAAGTATAATTTGTAAAATACTTTTTCGAAATAACTCTTTGTTCGATAACAATAATAAATATACTTTCAAAAATTAAAATAGATGATAACAAAGTGAATTCACATTTAAAAATGATTTCAATATATACAATATATCTTTTAATCTACAGCCTTAGCGACTAAGGTTACAATAGCCCTGTAACACGACCTAAAAGTTCGATAATATCAATGATCATGCACTCTACTAAGGAATCTATAAAATACACGCTCCCCGAAGGACATCTAAAAGGTGTGCGCCTTAGTAGGTCCTATATTAGCTCCAGAACTAAACATAAATACTAACAAGTTCTATACATAGTCGGACTAAGGATTTCAATCTCATTGATATCCAAAACTATACTTATTTCACAATTTAAAATCATATAATCTCATTTCACAGTTCAAAAATAAATATTTGATTCGAAGTTTGAAATAAAAAAACATAATATTTAAATGGAAACTTTAACCAATTTTGAATAAGTACATTTAAGCATCCGAGTAATTACTAAGGTATGCATAAAAGCAAACGATAATTTAAAAACACTAAATATTTCGAAAAGCCACTTACAATACATAATTTCAAAATACTAACTAGTTCATATAGCCACTTACAATATATAATTTCAAAATACTAAATAGTTCGGAGAGCCATTTACCTCGATATTGCGAAATACGAAAATATTAGCCGAACAAATTCTAAATATAAATTTAGAACAAAAAGAAATATTAGGATAAAATATCCTACCTCAAACATATTTTTATTTCATATCTTACACACACTGATACTTAATATTTATTTATTTTTAATTCAATTTGTATTTAATTAATATACCTAAAATTATAATGATTTTCAAAAATTACAATAACTTAGGTGTTGAAACCATAACTTTAAAATTAAAACAAGTATTTTCTGTTATTAATTTAGAATTCATTCTGTTATACCTATAAATTAATATATCTACATAACCATTTGGCAAATAGAAAACTAATACATATATATATAATTATAAACAATAACCTAACTTCCATTAATAGATTTAGTATTAATTTTTAAACCCTAAATTTCTACCACGATATATACATTCTACCACGATATAAGCCCTAAATTTCTTAAGCTACGGGTTAGAATTAATTTTTAAATTTAATTTTTTAGCGTAAGAAATTTAGGGTTTATATCGTGGTAGAATTTCTGTATAAGATTTGACAATAATCAAGTTAAACTTAGATTATGGGTAGAAGTTATGTTTGATGTTGTATTTTGTTAATATTTGCCATGAAACCTTATAAATCTTAAACTATATACACCGATTTATATACCACGGTTGTTAAAATGAACATTAGAAAATCTTATGACTGTGTGATTTGGGGTTTCCCATCTACATACTTGAGAGGATTGGACATGATTGTGGTAAACAAAGTTGATTGTATTCCTCATTTACTTGGTAAATCTCAGTTTTTCTTTTCTTTTGTTTTTATTTATTGTGCAACATTGAGGAATTGGCTAAGAGGGGAAGCTTGCACTTAGCTGCTCTTGCTTCTAATTTTATATAGTTTCACTGTTCTTTCTAGTCTTTTAATCACATGTGATTTTTTTGTGGTGGTCTTTTAATCACTGGATTAGGTTATTATAACCTTTAATAGGCATTTTGTGGGTTATACAGTAACTACATACCTACTGCATTTGAAAATTGTGAAGTGATTTCACAGCTTGTATGCAACTTGACCACATTTTGCAAAATATCTTAGGAAAGGAAGTTATGAAGACGTAATCGTCTTGTTTACATAATTACTCATTATCATATTTGCACCTATTACCTTTAGCGATTATTCACCTCTCTGAAGTTGAATTCAACATGAAAATATTCTAGCACGACATACAATCTTCATTCATGAAACCTATTAGCTAATAGGTTTCTCACTATTTGCTTTTACCATCAGGAAGTAAGGGTTGCTGCTGAGAAAGCAGTTACTGTGGTGAAGGTTGAGGAGAGGGTGAACAAAGTTGTTGCAGCAGCTAACAGAGCCGCCAATGCAGCAAGAATAGCAACTGTAAAAGCAGTACAAAACCAAATGCATCAAAATAGTCATGGAAATCTATCAGTCAGGTTGCCCTTTTTTACGTTTCAAAATTTTAAAATTTCCAAGAGTTGTTACTGATGGGAGGTACCAACTTGGAACAACAATCAGTTGAAGGGCTGATTGAGGAGCAAGATGATGCCCCTCCCTTTTTTGGCTTATATATTATCCCCTAATGGATCAAGGTCAATGAATGAGAAATAGCACTGTGCTTGAGAATAGCTTATAATTTTTTGTAAAAAAAAAATCTCTTCCTCCTGTATGATGTACATGTAAATATTTGTATTTGCATGACTTGAGCCGCAGAGAATGACCAGCTGAATGTTATATCTGAATGCTATCTCTCGATGACTGTATATTAACTATGGCTTTTATGAATTCTCCTCACTTTCTCCAATCAATCATATATACCTTTCATTCTATACTTTTTGCCTTTTTGGAACATAACAAGCCATTAATTAACTCATTTCTAAGCAAGTAGCTGATGATTTATTTATCGACTTTTCACTAAACCAATATCCATCCATTCTATATATTTTCATTCATTAGTTTTCTCTACAGTATATATTGCTTCATATTAGTTCTTACAAAATAACTACACTGCAAAAGAATAAAGGAATTTCCAAAGGTTTGCAATAATGCCACAAGCACATTTGATATGATCCATTCAAATATTTACTTAAAATATTAATATATTATTAATTAAAATTGTTCACTTTCACCGCTAAAGTAAATTTGTGCAGCTTTCGCTGCACCAAACCTTCTAATAAGCTTCGTCTTTGTAGACATCTAATTGCAGGGTGCCAGTTTCGATTGTTATGGAAAAACTATATTTTTGTAAACTAAATAAAATCTATCCGGAAATGTTTTCAGTTCTAAGAACTCCAACCTTCAAAATCAACCATTCCCTTTGTGATCTGGTGGCACCCCGCAGGTGATAATGTATCAAGCCTCAACATAGACAGCCTTTATAGAGGAATTTGGATAAATGTAGATCTGATATAAAACATTCAATTGCCAAAAAGACTAAACAGCACAAATGTCTTACAAATTTGAAATTAATATCATCTAATCATACCCATTGCTTAACAAGTAAACAATAATATCTCTGAAATGGAATGCTAATGAAAATAACCATGTCTACATACAAGACTGAGTAGAAACTATCAAACTAAACATTATGCTTAGCTCAACTCTTTGTTTGCTCCCTCAGTCTCCTAATTGTGCTCCGAACTGGATAGGTAAAAACTATTAGAGGATCATTACTTTAATGTGTATGCACCGCCCGTTTTGACTTTGCCACAATCCTTACAGCCCCATATCCCTACTGCATTTCTCTTCACTGCATACTGCATTTAGTCAAGTACATCATTAAACAAAAACCTAAAAGTTGATATTAAAACTTTTTAGACATTAGGAATAAAAATCAAGAATATAAGATATTAATATTAACGATGAAGCAAATGCAATTTTGCAGCTTTTGGACTGCACGCAGTTGTGCTGAGATACTTCCATTTTTTTAATCTACTTTCGCAGACTTGCCCCATAATGGGTACCTAAAATCAATGGCAGTAAAGGAAATTAGAATCTTCTCCCATCTAAGAAAAATTTGAATATGGAGATGTAATCAAACAATTTGAGTTGAAATTTATATCCCTTTTCTCTTAAATTCAAAATGCTAACCAACACATGAGACTAATATTAATCTGAAGTACTATCTTGAGAAGAAAATGATGTAAATAGATAATTCTATGTCACACTCACTTTTTGAAATACTAGCAGACTTTATGGGATTTATTAATAAAATGGAGTTGCCTCCCTACTTTAAATCAAAGGAGCTACTAGAACAACTAAGGTAATAACCTTAGATTTAGCTCTAGCAGCTAGGAATTGAGCTTTCAAGCTTTGCTTTTGGCTTCATTTAGCTGCAGTTGTGCAGATGTATATAAGTGTCGCATTTTAAAATACAAAAGATCGAACACACAGTATATAAATACGATACTGTATATGAACTTCAAGTCCTCAAATTTCAAACAAATTAAGACAAGTATTACCCACAACTACCGTTGATTTATTCTAATACCAAATGTTCCTATCAAATACCGGCATCCCACGATGATCGAATAAATTAGCCCAAAAACTGCACTTTCAACATGTTTCTCATCAAAACTTCAAAACATCAATCATCCACAAACTAAATCATCTTCTTTTAAAAGAAATTTCTTATATTAAAATAAAGTTAATGTTAATACACATACATATGTGGGTTTGTATATACACATACAAAAAGAGATACATACTGCTTATGTATTGTTAATAGGCACTTTCTGGGTTTTGAAATTTAGAGTATTTGAGGATGATTTTTGCAATAACAGTGAACACTTTCCCGAATGAAGCCACTGATAGTGAGAGATGAGTGATGGCTAACAAATATATGAAAACCTTAAATTTCTTACACTAGGCAATAAACTCAATCAAATTATAATTGTTAAGGAGCTTTACCTTCGCTGCGAGAGAGAGAGAGTCTTGGTTTGCCAGAAATGGTATCAATTTGGCCGGATTTGAGACGACTTTGCTGGTTCAGGTTGAGAGAGAGAGAAGAGTTCGCTGGAGACAGAGGTGGGCTTTACCTTCGCCGCGAGAGAGAGAGAGTCTTGGTTCACAGGAAATGGTGTCAATTTGGCCAGATTTGAGACGTCCTCGCTGGTTCTGGTTGAGAGAGAGAGAAGATTTTGCTGGAATTTAGAGGTGATATACAGTGTTTGTTGGGTTCACTTGTTTATATCCCCAACCCATATATCAAACCCGAACCGCAAAAATGCAACCCGCGTAACTAAAATGCAACCCGCGTGCAATTTTGAGTTAGTACGTCTTTGGTCCGCAGGCTATGATTCGCTTAAGAAACTTACTATACATATATATATCCAATGTGTCTGCCACACACATCCATATATGTATACGCACTGTTGATAAAAATTAATAAACACATATTGAAATATAGTATACATATATTGTTTAAAATAAGAAAACCGACATAGTAATTCCTTTTATTCACATAGATTATGTATACCTATCTTTGTTTTCATGAATTTATTATTATAATCATTGTTTACAAAATTAATCATACATATATAAGGCAAGTATCATCTCATAATTGAAAAGGAAGATTTAGATTTATTTATTTAAGTTTTTTCTTTTTCTTTTTCTTTGTTCTGCAGTACTCCAAAGCTAAATAATTTTTACGTTCTTCTCTCTCTAATTATTTAAATATATTTAATTCTTTTTACAAAATAGGTTACCAAGTAAAAGAGTCTTTTTAAAATTAAAAGGTTGTTACAACTTAAATGACTTATCTTATCCTTATAGCCTTATAGGTTTTAGATATGTATAAATAATTATTAGTTATACTTCTATTATCTAATTATATTATTATTATTATTATTATTATTATTATTATTTAACCGGATACTACATTCTACCCACCTTAAAAGAATTTGGTCCTCCAAATTTTTAGATCACAATTCTAAAAGAAATACACATATCACACGATTATGAAACTTATTATTTAATTATTAAACACAATTGTTAAAATGGTTCCATACCTTAATTTTGGCTGCCTTATCAAAGCTAAAACACACGTCCTCGATTTAGTCCTAGGCTTGCCAGGGTTATTTCCTCCTTCTTTCTATCTCCTCTAGGTGGAGGGTTCTTGGGGCATTGTGCAATCCTATGGCCGGCCTCTCCATAATGAAAACATGTTCCCGTATTTCAGTGGCATTCCTTATTTGGGTGGTTCTTACCACACCTCAAACACTTCAGCTTATTCTCTTAATTCCATTGGTTTCCTTGATTTCCTTTAAATTTAGTGGTCTGTGTATTCAACTTCTTCATAGGTCCTTTATGGCTCGACTCTCCCCTAGATGACTCTTCTTTCTTATTGTTCTTCCCTTTCTCCCTTTCTGCTAAGTCTTTCTCGATTACTAACGCCTTATTGAGCATTGCATCATATGTGGGCAGCTTAAAAGACGCCACACCATGTCTTATGTCAGCCCACAATCCATCCTCCAACTTACGTGTTTTTGTCGCCTCATCTGCCACCAAGGTCAGTGCATACTTGGCGAGCTTCGCGAATTCGGCTTCATATTGAGCAACTGTCTTACTCCCTTATTCGAGCCTGATAAATTCCCTCTCCTTTTATGCCCGAACCGTTCTAGGAAAGTATTTGTTGGTAAATGCTTCCTTGAACATGGTCCAAGTATAAGATTCGGGATTCTCCTCATGTTTTCTTCTCTCCATAAGACACCAATCATAAGCCTTACCCTATAGTTGGTAGTTCCTAGCAAGTCAAACGCCTTCTCCATCTCTTGAATCCACTTCTCAACGATGGCAGGGTCCGTAGCCCCTTCAAAGATTGGCGGGTTCAATCGCTTGAATTTCGCTACTATGCCACACAGTCCAGACTGTTAGTTTTGCACTAGCTGAGCTAAAGTAATAGCTAACTGAGTCATACTATTAGCGCCAAAATCGTTGTTAGTAGGGTTACTTCTTCTAGGCGGCATTTTCCTACATAAAAAAGAACCCCCACTCAATAACATTATACAAAACCAGCAACAAAAACGGATCAAGATAAAAACACACATAATTGCAATTCAAAACTCCAAATTTATTTGATTCGAAATACCATTTTACATGTTCATGCTCAAAAAGCAAACTAACAACCAACTAACAAACGACAAATTAATAAAATCCTTAAACAAAACTCTTCCTAAACTCTAATCTATTATAAGATTTAACGCTACTTGGCGTCCCTCTTCTTCATCATCTCAAGATGTTTGTCGAACTCCTCAATATGTGTGTCCATTGCCTCTTGTGGTTTCGCTGCACCGGTTAACGCACGATGGACAACTTCTTTGAGATTTTTGCATCCCTTCAAAACATGTCTTGCATATCTATCTCGGTCGTCTAGGATAATCTCTAACTTTATATTCATCTCCATCAATGTCCTTCTAAGGTATTTAACTTTGTCCTCTAACTTTGCGATCATGTCATGATCTCTTACTCCATCCTTGAAGTGGTGCCTATTCTTTTTCGCTCTTTCTTTCCTCACTCGGGAACTAGGTCCTCGAGGTTTCCTTGACTCTTCATCCTTAATTCTGTATTGAGATGATTCACGAATAGACTTATTGGTTGGCTTCTTAGGGGGCGCGAAATAGATTTTTGGGTCAAAATCTCCAAATTCCTTAGTTAAGTCATCTACCATATTTTGATCACCCATCCTACAACAAAATAAAATAAAATACCCAATTAACCTTGAGTACTAAACCTCAAACAATACAGAGATTTCTTACATTATTCTCTATTTAACTTCAAAATTCTTAAATTTAGCCAAAACTATAACACACGGCTAACTCCCAAAATCACTCCCCAAAAAATATGTAGGTTTTTTAACCCAACACATTGTGAGGGCCACTACTCTGATACCATCTCTGTAACACCCCGAACCCGCTACAGGTCCGAAGTGTTACACGCCGCAAGCCCAAAGGCCCACAAGGAAATAATATCAATAGCACGCAACCCAAACAAAACAACTCAATAATAATCTTAAATTAAAACCCAACAATAAACATCTTTCAATTCAATTCAAGAGAAAAAATAACTAAATACTAAAATCGTAATATAGAAATGCAGCTCCCCGAAACTAAGAGTTTTATTACAAATTCAACGACAAAAGAAGTAAACATCTTAAACTAAACTCCAGATATCCCAAGTGTATAAAACAAGTGCTCAGCTATCAGCGATGTAACCTGTAAAAATTTATGTAAGGGGTGAGTGATAAAACTCAACAAGTGACAATCCTTACTATTAGATAGATCAAGTATAATTTGCAAAATATTTTTTTGAAATAACTCTTTGTTCGATAACAATAGTAAATATAGTTTCAAAAATTAAAACAGATAATAACAAAGTGAATTCACATTCAAAAATGATTTCAATATATATAATATATCTATTAATCCGCAGCCCTAACAACAAAGGTTATAATAGCCCTGTAACATGGCCCAAAAATTCGATAATGTCAATGATCACACACCTTACTAAGGTATCTATAAAATGCACGCTCCCCGAAGGGCAACTAAAAGGTGCGCGCGACTTAGTAGGTCCTATATTAGCTACAGAACTAAACGTAAATACTAATATGTTCTATACATAGTCGGACTGAGGATTTCAAAATGTTCACAATCTCATCGATATTCAAAATTATACTTATTTCACAATTCAAAATCATATAATCCCATTTCACATTTCAAAAATAAATACTTGATCTGAAGTTTGAAATAGAATAACATAATATTTTAATTTAAATGGAAGCCTTAAACAAATTTTGAAATAGCATATTTAAGCATCCGAGTAATTACTAAGGCATACATAAAAGTAAACGATAATTTAAAAACAGTAAATAGTTCAGAATTACAATACATAATTTCAAAATACTAAATAGTTCAGAGAGCCAATTACAATATATAATTTCAAAATACTAAATAGTTCAGAAAGTCATGTATCTCAATATTGCGAAATACGAAAACATTAGCCGAACAAATCCTAAATATAAATTTAGAACAAATATAAATCATTAGGATAAAATATCCTACCTCAAACGTATTTTTACTCCATATCTTACACACACTGATATTTAATATTTATTTATTTTTAATTCAATTTGTATTTAGTTAATATACCTAAAATTATAATAATTTTCTGAAATTATAATAACTTAGGTGTTGAAACCATGACTTTAACATTAAAACAAATATTTTTTGTTATTATTTTAGAATTTATTCTGTTATACCTATAAATTAATATATTTACATTACCATTTGGCAAGTAGAAAACCAATACATATACATATAATTACAAATAATAACCTTACACACACGCGCGCGTAACTTTTGAATACCAACTAACATCTCACACACACAATCACACACACACACACACACACACACACATATATATATATATATATATATATATATATATATCCAATGTGTCTATCACACACATCCATACATGTATACACACTGTTGATAAAAATCAATAAACACATATATTAAAATATAGTATACATATATTATTTAAAATAAGAAAACCGACATAGTAATTCCTTTTATTCACATAGATTATGTATACCTATGTTTGTTATATATGACGAGTATCATTTCATAATTGAAAAGGAAGATTTAAATTTACCTATTTGAGTTTTCTTCTTTTCTTCTTCCCTATTATGCAGCACTCTAAAACCAAATAGTTTTTATGTTCTTCTCTCTCTAGTTATTTAAATATATTTAATTCTTTTTGCAAAATAGGTTACTGAGTAAAAGAGTCCTTTTAAAATTAAAAGGTTGTTACAACTTAAATGACTTATCTTATCCTTATAGGTTTTAGATATGTAGAAATAATTATTAGTTACACTTCTATTATTATTATTATTATTATTATTATTATTATTATTATTATTATTATTATTATTATTTTACCCGGGTACTACAGATCCACTCATTCCTTTGTTGACCCATCAAAAATAGGAATCTAGTTTAGTTAATTTGATGAACAATTGATAGTAATTAAGCATACATTGGTGTTGATGGCTTTGTAAACGACTCCATAGGTACTTTTACCGAGAACTTCACGCTTCAGGATAATAAGATAAATATACCAACGATCAAATAGACAAAAGGCTAGATACCTTGAATAAGATCAACCAAAGATTGCTAAAATATTCATATCTAAAACAGTATAAATCAACCTAAGAGAATCTTAAAAGAAACAAATAATAACATATAATCTAACATACGACTACCCGACTCACATATCAAAGAACAAAACTTTAATTCCTGAGAAATATAAATCGAAAGGAACAAATCATACATTCCTTAATTTGATTGAAAGGAATCGAATTAGAAGATTGTTGAGAAATTTTGGAGATCGAAATAAACGAAAGAGGACCTAAGGCTGTCATCACTCAACTTTTCGCCTTCACATACTCGTTACCGCAAATCATTTAAATTTTTTCAAGCCAATTTTAGGACCAACATATTATTAAAATTGTTAGTACGGGAGATGGGTTTGGTTTATTGATTTGGGGCAAAATTAATAAACCCTAGATATCCATATTCCTCCATTCACACAGTGTAGGTGAAAGTCGCCAAAGGAAGAGAGAAAAAGTAATAAAAGAGCATTGGGAAGGGTTATAATTAACTACAGAGAAACTGGAAGCGGAAGTGGAAGAAGGAGAGGAGGCGACGATTAATTTTGCAAGCCAACCGAGTCTACTCATTGTTACAAACTGAGACAATTCAGCGATTTTTTCAATTGAAAGTATAGCTTTACGTGTTTTTATATATAGGGGCTGATTGCAGGATTTTTTACGTGATTGTTAACCTATCTTGAATTATTTGGTTGTAAAAAGATGGAGATTGTGTGGTAGTTTAAATTGAAATAAGGGCTTGAAATATGCTGGAAAGAACAAGCTACTGGATGAATGGGAGAATTAGGAGTATTGATATTTTATTATAAAATAATAGCAGTTTGCATTTGTCCATAAATGGGCAAAACTAGTTCCTAGCTGTGAATTTGACCGCGTTTTGCTTTGTAGAGTTACTATGATACTTTTTCTTATGGAATTTGTGTAATTAGCTTCAATGTAATATTCGCTCCTAAAAAAATGTTCAAACATTCATACAAATTAGGAAAAGTAAAGTAAGTTAAGTTTTAATTTTGCTTTTAATAGACCAATGTGATTATGCTAATGAATCTTTGTCCTCTTAAAATTAGTGAGAAAACAAGTCTTTATGCATATTTTATATTAGACTTGTGATGGATAGTTTCTTTCATACTTGCAAAGAAGAAGACAACACAGCAACAACAAAAAGCAGAAGCTAAAGCTCAAAATATTAGGATTTAACTTGAATTGATATCAACTTGTTACAGTTTATACAGCTTTTGAGCACATTTGATGGAGCTGACAGAACATGCAAGAATATACAACCAAAAGTGCTCCATATAGTTACAATCTGTAAAGATGACGGTTTCCTTCATGATGAGCCAACTACTCGTCTTCATATAATATAATGAGAAGCAAAAAATTAACTTGTGAACTGAAAATTTTGTTAGATTTTCTTCAAAGGTTCATCAACAGGAAAAAAGGGTTACAGACGCACACTGGTATTCCCTGAACTTCATTCTGAAGGAGACGGCTGCTTTTACATCCTCAAAAGATCCATAAATCCAATGACCCAGAGAAAATGAGTTCTTTCTTCACTTCAACCAATTAGCGAGAAGGCTTTGCAAATCTTTTGATGTCTGCTAACGTCTTGTAATAACATCCTCATAGATCTCTGCAGCTCTGCCTGCCACTTGTATATTTTCCATTGGGCACCTGCATCATTTCAGTACAGAAATTATATCTTCAACTCCAAATTTCAGAACAAATAGAAGTATGCAAGTCACAACACTTAATTGACTTCTTTTTTCATGGTGCGACGAATTATCTCAAGATAAAGCAAAGGAAATTAAGCAACAATGGCCACAAATCTGAATTAACCTTCATGCTCAAAATAAGCAATGCAATCAATGAGTATATCCACTTGAAAGTACCAGAAACTTGTCTTTTCAAAACATTTGGATATGCAAATACTTCATCCATGTGAATCCTAAAACTAGAAATAAGTCGGTATGCGAAGACAATTCTCACTTTTGAAATCTGATCCAACAGTTGGGGACTTACTAGAAAACTACATCCAAGACCAACAGGCAAAGAACATTTTACCAAGATCTTCTGGTTGAAACGAACTCATTTGTACATAAACGACCTGTCAGGTGGCTTCAGAAAAGAGTACTGTCAGGATAATAAACAAATGAAAACAAACTCATCGGAAAAGATGACCAGGAAAGCCACAGGAGTATTACTTAGCTTGGTGATAAGATTCAATGTCTCCAACTATTTGTTTTACACTACTAACGAAGTGTTTCCTCTTGAAAAGGAAATAGACTAAAATTTGTTTAGATAATTAGAAGAGACTTGCAAACAACTTAAACAGCCATGAAGTTAAAGAAAGTCTTAGGCATGAAAATCAAATATCACAAAAGAACTCGCGCCAATAAGAACTACTCGTATTTGATAACCTTTGAGTAATAAACTTTGAAAGGAGTTCATCCAGAAACAAACAGCAATATAAAAAAAGATGGTGTCAGAATGACATAAAAATCATGCACTTCAAAATAAAAGCCCCCATCTGAATTGTAGAACGACTGGTTTTCAGATGGCAAGTGAAGCCCTTCTTATTTTAGGTCACCACAATTTACAACTTCCAAAATCCATATGCAACTAATATTTCTCTCTTATTTTACCTTCTTATCTGGACTTCAACAGAAACAGAAAGCGTCCACTATAACCAACCCATCTCATAGCCAGACCTAGAACACAAGGTATCATGGAAAAGAAAAGCAAACTATAGCATCAAGAATACTTTACTTTGTCATAAAGCACAACTTTGTACATCAATCAGACCCTACTTTACAAAATATATTGTTAATTTAAAATTATGCACGTATATTTCATCTTGTTGTCAAAGATGACAAATTTAAGCCATACTTTTCACTAAAAATATTTTTTCAAAAAATATAACGAGATTCTATTGAAAGACATTTCATGATAATACAAAATCAGCACAATTTGGGTAACTTCTTGGAGAGTATTGAATCCTTAATTTGAGAGTGGACAAGTTAAAAAATTGTCATATCAAGATATAATGACATACCATTGTTTATTTATGGGCCTGTATCATCAAAGAGAACTCTATAGAAGCGTTTCCTTTCTTCTGGGTCCAATATGCCACCTAGGTCACCTCCCTGATCATTCTGTTCAGATATCTCATTGCTCAGGTCATTCCTTTTCTCTGGTCTCACAGGAATCATGCCTTTCTTTCTCTTCTTTTCTAAATTCAAGACATAGTGTCTCCGATTGTATTCATGAAGCCCCTCCTGCATCAATTCTCCAAATTTCTCCTTCACAGCAACAAGTGGGTCCTTTTCAATCAGTTCTGACCCGTTATATCCTTCTCGAAGAAGAACAGTGTAAATCTGATACCTGTTTGAAACATAGAATATACCAGGATGCTTCAACAGTAAAACATTCAATTTCTCTGGTAAGCAGAATTCTCTCTTAAAATGACCGAGTTTAAGAATTGATACTTTTTTCCACAAGGTCAGTGAAAGTAATTCATGCACCAAACTCACTGTTCTCTTCTCCATTTCTTTTGATCCCTCCATTAAACCCCTGGGATCTATGTATGGTGAAATATAAGGAGTTGAATTAAATTCGTGAAATCTCTCCCACGATTTCACCCAAGTCGAGGGCAATGAACATGAAAAGCACGGCTCCAAACCCTGTTTCTGAGCAATAGTTTCAATTGCAGAAACTGCTAGATTAGGATTCCAAGAAATGAGCTCAATCTCCATTGAACTACGTCTCCCACTATAATTAACAACTCGAAACATTTCAGGAAACTTTGGTATAATTCTAATCAAATAATCATCCGGAAGGCCAAAATTTCTCTTCAATTCATTAAGTTTCAAGACACTGAGCCTTTGATTCGAGCTCATCATCAACAACTTCGCTAATCGCTCCACATACACCGGTTCCTGCATTTCTTTCACAGATTCTTCCTCTTCCACAAGAAACATCATTCTTTTTGTTAATTGACAATAGTGCTCATCATTCTCTAGATAAACCTCAAAGCAACATGGGTACTTTTTAAGCCAATTGAGAGCTTTGCCCTGAAGGTCAAGAGTCTTGAACTTTTTCTGGAGGAGCTTAACTGATGCCACCTGGTTAGGGCAGCGTAGGATTATGTTCTTAATCTGATTATTGACTACCCATCTACGATTTCGTGATAAAGCTGATTCAAGATCTGGGTCTTTCTTCATTGACCAGAGAGAGAAGTTTCGGAGAAAACGAAGATTGGACAATGCAAGATACATACTAGAGCACCAATGATTTGGATTGCGAAGAAATAAGTTAATCACCATTCTCCAGATATCTCTCTCTTCAGTATTCTAACAAAAAGTAGCCCTGTTTAAAGAAAAGGAATTTGTTTGCCCAAGTAAAGGAAATAGCAAAACTTGTCTATCAATGGAAGTTACATATACTAGACACCGTGGAACACAAGATGCGTATGGGAAAACATATAAAATTGAAATGAGTGTTATTATAAAACCAATTTTATTTAAACATGGATAAATATAAGAAGAATCAAGATTAACGAGAAAAAAGATTTAAAAACAGAAAAAGTCCTTCAAAGTCGGGACACTCGGGACCAATGAACAAAAACAAAACTTGTAAAAGAAGTTAAAGAACAACAAGGAATCTAAGTTAGTAGGAAAACGAAACAGAATGACCACTATTTGCAGCCTTGCAGGAAAACAAAACCTCTAAATAATTACAAACTCCTCTAACACCATTTCTCTTTAAAAAAAAAAAGAATAAAAAAAAGGAAAAGTAGTCAAAGATAATGAAAAATTCAAAAACAAACATACAACTTGAAGCTTGAAGTCTCATGTCCATGGAACTCAAATATTAAGCATTTGAAGAGTTACGTAGCAACAATAAAGAACTAAAGAACCATTGCCTTCATTTTTTTCCTCCAATTTACTACAGATTATCAACTTAGCACAAAATCGGGTCCAAATAAACTATCAAACATCCAAAAAAAATACTGTCATAGTGGGTACACATTTCTCAACAACAAGATTCAGTTCCATTAAACACTTACAAAAAGAAACACTTTTCTTTTTCATCATTCAGAAAGCAGAGTAACAGAAACTAACCAAAAAAAAATTAAATTAAAAAAAATAAATTTCAATGAAATTGAGAAATTGAAGATCCCCTTCTCCTTTTTTTTTTCTTTTTTTCCCCCCTCTTTTTTTCATTTTTAATAATAAATGAGAATTTTATAAATGAGGAAGAGTGTGACAGTTCACTATTAATTATTTCTTTCAATATTTGAGCAAGCAAACGAGCTCAAAGCTGCTGTTTATCTAGAATGCTGTTCTTTTTTTCCAAATCTATCCATATTCAGATAATCTATAACAGAGTCTAACTCAAATAATCATCACTCATAGAAAACTATCTAACTCAAAAATAGCATCATAATTAAATTACACAACCCCATAAAAGCTCTAGCAATATACACTTTTACAGAGCTAATACACAATCAAAACACAATGGCAATACAATTGCATACAAGTATTCCAATTCTAAATCAATTTCATGCGTATTTAACTTTAGAAACCCCCAATTTTACTTTGATAGACAGAGGAAAACCTACTTACTTGATGTCTAAATGCTCTCGGCCAATACGAAGGAGAGAGATTCAATCGGCGGCTTCTAGCTAGGCCAAATAGAGGAATAATGAAAGTAATTGCAGTATAGGGGCAGAGATAAGAGAGATGAGAGAGAGTGGGTGAGTTACAGAGAAGGATTGAAATTCTGGAAATTAATTTTCTGTCTACTTAAGTTTTTTAAGAAAATAATTTTATGCGTTTGTGTGAGTTAATTTAATTTTATAAATTATTAGGAAAATCAATTTATAACATAGAATTAGAAGAAAATATAACACTTCCGACCTCAATAAATGATTTAAAATTTTAAATAGACGTTGAAATAATAATCTTTTTAGACTTAGATGCGAGATATTACCCACGACATATTCTTTAAAATCTCGTAGAGAACAAATTATTAGATTTGCAGTTTCAATTGATATATTAAATATTTATATTTCATAAGTATTTTTGGTGTTTACTAGCCTTTGGCTAAGATTGACCCGTCTTCTTGATTTGATTTATTCACTGTTTGAAGGGATTATGTTTGTATGTTTCACAAAATGTAATGTTTTCATAATTTGTAACATATTTAGGGCATGGTCGGGGAATGATTTATTTTAAAATAATTTATAAGTTAAAATTTAAAATGATTTATAAATCAGACTAAGTGGTAACTTATAAATAAAAGTATTTGACATTCTTTTGATTTATAAATAAAAAATTAAGTTAAAATAAAATGTGAAGGTGTTTGACTAAAATGACTTATACGTTAAAATAAGATGTAAAAACTATTAAAATAAGGGCAAAACAGTCTTTACATTTGATCAAACTTACTTATTTTAAAATGACTTATAAGTCATTTTTTAATAAGTCTGAATTTGTTACTTATCAAAAATAACTTGTAAGTCAAAAAAATAAGTCACCCCCAAAATTCAAATTAATACAAAATTCAAATTTTTATCTTTGAAATGCAATTGAATTTTCTCTGACAACCTAAATAGAGGAAAGGTGCCAAATGCCAATACCATCTAGTCTAGTAATAATTTAATGGCCATCGAGGTCAAGTGCAGATTGATGCATCAACCTCAAAAGTATTGGAGGACCATATCATTCGAAGCAAACAGTATCAATTGTTTGTACAAATTCATATGCTTTCCAAAGATCGTGTAGCTTCAAAACCTTTTTCTTTATATATATATATATATATATATATATATATATATATATATATATAGCCTCCTTCACCTGCGTACCCATCCGCATGCGGGCGGGAAAAAATTGTTTAAATTATTGTCTTTTTCCCATTATTATCTCTTTTATTATTTTATTGTATAAATTTAGGGAAGCCCATCTCTTTTTCTGATTCATCTTCCTAATTCCTATACAATTATTATTCCCTTCATCTCTCATCTAACTCACCCGGTCCATCTCACGAGAGAGAATATGTGTTTTATGCATCAATAAGTCTAGGTATAATTTCTACCGACATTTTTTTTTTGAAAATTTTTTTTTTTTGACTCTCAAATAATTTATATGATTTATTGGAACTAAAATTTAAAAAAAAAACAGTGATAAATTTTAGTTCCAATAAATCATATAAATTATTTGGGAGTCAAAACAAAAAAAATTCAAAAAAAAAAGTCGGTAGAAATCATATGCATGTGTGTATAAAAATGTCGTTAGAAATACAACATCAGTGTTCTCTTTATGTGGCACTTTTCATTACATTACTTACTTTTTCTATATTTATTAATCTACTTGAACTTATTTGAAGTAAAATGTAAAACTTGGAAGATGGGAATCACTAGATCACTTGCTAATCCATTATGAGTTCGGTAGGGATCATCTGCAGTAGTACCAACGCCAAAGGAACAGTACTTGTTTAAAGAGTTTATGTTGATCTTGCGCCACATTGGGCAAGATACAGTCCCTTCTTATGATGTTTTTGGTGGGAGACCCACAGAGGATGCAGATGATTGAACCTTCACTAGTCTTTACAATCACTTCAAATAATATAACAGTTCAATAAAATCTCAAACAACATAATATTCGACAACAGTGTACAATAATTTATTACACTTATCTTCAAAAGGATTATCATTCACCGCAATGTATCTTCAAAAATAAAAATAATACAATAATTTTAACTAGCATTTATTGAAAGATGCCCCCAAAACACAATTTTTTGGAATAACATAGCAGCTTTGATGTTCAAACTTACAGCAGTATTAGCAACTTCAATAATTTCATAAATTTTACTCAAAATGATATACCTGTCAAAAAATATATAAGTCAAGTACTAGAAATATAGAACTTTGTACCAAAAAAAGAAAAGAAATGTGGAATTAAATTACCAGTGGATGAATGATTTTCATTATTAGGACTTGCATCACTAGAATGTTCTTTGTCATCGGTTGATCTACATGAATGATTTTCATTATTAAGACTTGCATCACTACCATAATATTTATCAACTTCAAGTAAAAAAATATACGATAATTTAAATAAACTAAATGATAATTTCTTACCGATTTGTACGCATTGGACAATTTTTTTTATCATGCGCTTGTCCAACTTTGCCACATCCATTACAACGTCTCGCTTTAGAATTTTTTGTCTTTGCTAGTGCCTTTTCTTTTCCCCCCTTCATCCTTTTGCCACATCCTTTTGCCCTCACTTGACTCAGTTCATAATAACTATGTTCATAATTACCATCCATGTTCTCCAGAATTGGTACACTATTAGAACCAATTATTTGATTAGTTTTCACCCTACTTGTACTACAACCAACCATTAAATTGATTTTCTCAAGTGCACTACCTAAAGCATCGAGCAAAACCTTTTTTGCTTCTGCACTTGAGAGGGCTTTATCAACTACATCCAAACAACACTGAATCAATCTACTCCGCTCCAAGAGATATGACTTGTCATCAACTATCTCCATGCCACCATCATCTATGACTATCTCATATTTTGCTGATTTTGTCCATCTCATCAAAATGTATTCATTCGGTAATTTCTCAAAATCATGATATTTGTGCAAATATGCTAAAATGTGTCTGCATGGAATTCCTGAGCTTTCAAATTTTTTGCATGTGCATGAAGCAAAATCCAAACCCTTTTCATGAATAATTTGTCTACCTCTATACTTCTTGCCACCTTTTCTTTGAATCTCATACACACAATGACTGTTTGACTCACCCATATGATTAAATTTATAATTGAAACTCTCCAATAACTCAATTTGGAATTTATAGAACATTTCATGTGTGTAAATATCAACCATTTGCACCAAAATATCATGAAAAATATTTACTTTAGGCTTCTGAGTCATGTCTTTGTTATCGGCAATCAATACTCCATGACGTTGGCGTACTAATCCCCTATTAAACTGAACCATAAAATATACTAAAGAATTTTTTTTTATTAACAAATTTCTTGAAGAATGAATGGGAACTTTCCGCTCGTTGACTACTTGACATGTCAGCTGAAAAAACGTGGTTCAGATATGCAGACACCCACTTTAAACGAATATCGTACATTAACTATAACCATTTGTTGTCACTTAACCCACTCTTCTCAAGAAGGTCCATCCAAATTGAGTCAAATTCTTCCTCAGTCTCCGATTTCCATATACAATTAGAAAATTCCTTATAGTAATCACTATATTTCAATGAATCTATCTTCCCAGAAAACTTTGTTAATATGTGCCAACTACAATACCTATGAAAAGTACTTGGAAGAGTTTGAGAAATTGCATTTGTCATTGTTGGGTCTTGATCAGTAATAATCATTTTAGGGGCATTACCTGGCATAACTTCCAAAAATTGGTTGAATAACCATACAAAAGAATCTATAGTCTCATCACTTAAAAATGCAAAAACAAAGATAATAGTCTGGCCATGATTATTAACACCCATAAGTGGTGCAAATATCAATCCGTATCGATTGGTATTGTATGTAGTATCAAAAACTACTACATCACCATAAAACTTGTAATCTCGTCTAGATGTTGCATCGACCCAAAAACAATGAGTAATCCTTTATTCACCATCAACCTTAATTTTGAAAGTGAACGAAGGATTCTTTCCTTGTTCCAATTTTAAATATTCATACAACATTTCTCCATCATGTCCTTTCTTTTTATTACGCTTGTCTCTTTCATAGTTATATAAATCTTGTTGTGTACAACTAATATTTTCAAACCCTCCCCCCCCCCCCCCCCGGCTTGAACTTTTTCCTTGTTTAGAACAAACATATTCCTTCCGTATGATCTCATCACTTTCTCCACCACTTTTTTTTTGGGACCAATTTCGAACACTAAATCCAGCTTCTTTTGCATATGCATTATAAAATTGTTTAACATCATCTAGTGTTTGAAATTCTTGACCTATCCTAGGCTTGAGTTCAAGTGCTACATGATGATTGTAAACAATATTCTCCCTGCTATCTGTTTCAAGCTTTATATCCTCCTCCCCCCACTTCCCTCTACATCATAGTTTAAATTATCTTCGTTTTGTTCTTCAAAGTTCATAATATCCATTTTATCAAACTGACAAAAGTATAAAAGCAATTAGTATGAAGGAAAAAAAATTCAACATATTTATTTTTCTAATGAAAGAATTACTGCAAATAAGTACTATTTTCCAACAAAAAAAGATGAAAGTATTAAAAAATTTAAATTTACACCCATGAAAAAGTATTAAATTATTTTGAAAATGATGGAGAGAGAAATCATACCTAGAAATTGTGGAGAGATTCGTAAACACAACAATCACCCAATATGTAGTCTCCTGATATTGCTTTGCTTCGCAGCAGGAAGGTTGAATTGAGGATGAATAATGAAAGAGTTGAGATTAGATTAGAAAGAAGAATTAGATGAAAGATTAGTCTGTTTAAGCGTGCATAATAAAATAAGAAAAAGAATAATAATTGTATAATAAAAGAGATGAGTTTCCTTACATTTATACAATAAAATAATAAAAGAGACAATAGTGGGAAAGAGACAATAATTTAAGCAATTTTTTTCCACCCGCATGCGGGTGGGTACGCAGGTGAAGGAGGCTCTATCTCTCTCTCTCTCTCTATATATATATAAATCACTAATAACTCTAAAATTACAGAGCAAAACCACATTTGATGCCTTTTTTTTTAATGTTGTTTTTAGCTTAATAATGGAATTTTCATAAATTAACATAATCTTCGAACCAAGGTTCCTGCAATGTCTTCCTCGAGAAAAGAAGTAATGCAAAAGGGAGCCAAATCATAATATCACATTATTAATATTACACCATTAGTTATTTAGGTACATTTATACATATACATATACACACCTTATATATATATATATATATATATATATGATGCGATTCACAATAAATAATGATTATAAATTTTAACCAAGCATCAATTTTGCATCATCAATTGCAAAATTTGACGGTTAGATTTTTTTTTTAAAAAAAGGGATCCTTCCGTAACATTGTATTGTGGGAAAAAATATAAGCCTGTCATATTTTTCATTGAAATAACGCAAGATTTTGTATTCAATTAAGAACATATTCATTATTTGTTATGAATCGATCTCTCTCTATATACATATGTTTATGTGTGTGCTAAAACACACGAGCTTATTATATATATATATACGTATTTATGTGTGTGCTGAAATACACGAGCTTATTATTATATTTTTATGGGGACTTGGATTAACACTTTATGTATGTTTATATTCCTTCTTATGTGAACAACTACATTATAATTATAGCAAGGGAATTTGACTTATATGTTGACAAATACTACAAAGTTAAATTGCGATTAAGTGATCATATGATAAATTTGAGCGAAACAATTTTAATTTCTATCTATTCCACGTATGTAAATACATTGGTATTTATTATCGACATGTAGTAAGATTTTTCTAACAATCAAGTTATTATTGATTAGACAATTCTAAATAATAAATAAATAACAAAATTGGCTAAAAAAGGAAAATAAGTAAAAAAGGCAATATTCCAAAAATTACAATAATATCAAATAAATACAACAAAAATCTAACAAAATAACCCAATAAATCCCTTCTGCCAGCCTAAATCTTTCTATTTCCACGTGGCACCCATAAACACCCCCCAATTGGAAAAAAACACACCATAATAGCAACACAATATAACCTTCCCCTCCTCCTTCATTTCATACTCTCTCTCCTCTCAATTTACGGCAATAATCATCACTCCCCAGATCCAAATTCAGAAACCACAGTCAAAAACCCCAAAATATATAAATCCGTACACATATATAGATACACATATCTATATCTATATATTTATATTTAAATAATTGTAAAATTCGAAAATGTCGAGCGACGAAGACGAAGACGAGCTCTTGCAGATCGCACTTCAGGAACAATCTCAGCGAGATCTCAATTACCAAAAACCCTCCTCTAATTCCGGTAAACCCTCCAAGCCGGTGCAGAATTTTGTTCAGCAACCACCGGCTAATAAGCGGAATCCGCCTGCCCGGAAGCCTGACCCCGCCGCTTCGCCGATGCCAAGGAACAAGCAGCGGCAGTCGGTGGACTATGACGATGATTCGGAGGTGGAGATGCTTAGTATCTCCTCCGGCGATGAGGATTCATCTAAAGATCGCGGGCTCGGGTCGAAGAAACGGCCGCCCAAAGGTAGCAGAGATGATGATAAAGAGTGGGATGGGGAAGAGCCTGATTGCTGGAAGCGGGTTGACGAATCCGAGGTGTGTAATTCCGATTATATATACATATATATATGTATGTATAATTGTAGTCATGTGATATTTGGTTTTGGGGTTTTAGTTTTAGATGAATTTATTGATTGAGCTTGATTTAAGGAATATAATTCAGTTTGATAGGGATGGTGAGAATGATTAATATGTTAATAACTGCATAGGCACATTGAGCATTTGGTAATTGTAGTCATTCAATGGAAGCTAACCATATCAGTATAGTTTGATATCTCCATTGTTCAGTGATGTCGGTGTGGAAACTAGTTATTCCCATTGGTTAGTTCCTTTTGGCAACTTTGTAATATGTTAACTTTATAATATGTTAAGGGGAAAAAGGTGCAGACACTAGTCAATTGAAAATTGGATGGATTTATTAGAGTTGTCTACCCAAGCTAATGATGTTATGCGAAACTTTCATTATTCAATGGGAAGTTGTTGAAAATGATGTTTGAATGAATCAACATAATGGTTAGCCTCGTAGAATTGAAGAAGCATTTGTCATTAAACTATCTTAATGATCACAGAATACATTTAATAGCAGGGGAGTAAATCTTACTCAATCACGTGAAAGTTTGTTCGATTGTAGTAACTTTGGTCTTACTTATTATAGAAGATTGTTCATTGTTGTACTTATTTACAAAATAAAGACAAAATTATAAATTTATGGTTAATAGTAAATTAGCTAGTATTTGCTGAACTGTCTGTTGGTTCTATTTATTCCTAAGGTAGGTATATATTTGAGCTGGTTTCTTTTATGGATCTCAGATAGTTCACATTAGGAGCATGTTTGTATTAATTTTTGTATGTTTCTTAGTCGTCTTTCTTTCTTTCTTTCTTTTTTCTTTTTTGTTTGAAGAGAGGTGAGGATGTCTGTATATGAGATTGGATGGCAAATGTATCCTTTCTGATAGACCCCTTTTTCCCCCTTTCATAGAATATTTACTTATCAAACTAATGAATGGTTACTATGATTATTAAGTAATATAAACACCGTCTTGTAAATGACAAACAAAATAGGAAAGAATTTATTAGACTCGGGCCATGGAGCTTGAATGCTTGATACATTATAGCAGTTCTCCAGGATGAGTGTGTTCTAGTGAAAAATTATTGATTAACATGAAGCTAGTTGGGGCCTTAGTGCAAAAGATTAGGTCTGCAGCTCTGCACTAGGTTGTTATTCGAAAAGTAAATCACTAGCAAATTTTAATATTTTGTTTTTATAAAGTATTCTTCATCACAATTTTGGGCTCTCTTGTTTTTGATATTGTTTCTGGTCTTGGTTAAAAGAGGAAACCTAAGGAACACAAAGATATTTGTCTGAATTGATGACAATTAAGTGCAAGTATTTACTCTGTTGTACTCTCTCCATCACATTTTATGTGGATTACTATACATTTTGGGTTGGCTCATAAAGTTTGTTAATTCTAGAAAACCATATTTTTTGACTAGAGCTAATGAGATTATTCTCTTGCACGAATTATGGGTTAATTTATGTATTACACCTAGGGGTAAGCGTATATATGGAACAAGGTCTAAATATGTTTATAAAAAAACTAAGTTGCACTTTCATTGTGACATATAAAATGGGATAGAGGGAGTTTGTTTTGATTTTAAAACCCTTTTGTTATTAATTGTTATAAATCTTTTTTTTTTGGGGTTAAAAGTGCTGCTTGAAAAGGCAAGAGTATTTTTTTATTTTTTGAAATAAGTAAAATTAAAATTTTAAAATAGCACTAAGGGAGTGGCGGTGCATCAAGAATTTTAGTGAAGCTGGACAAACCTGCATCACCAAAAGACAAAACTTACGTTGACTTCCAAGACTAAATTCCAGCCAAAAAAAACCACATGTCCAGGATAAACCTCCCCTTGCCAGAAAAACACAAGGACAAAAATAAATCTTTAATACGAACAGACCATTCCCTCTCTTGAAAGTATCTACAGTTTCGCTCCTTTGACATCACCCACCATAAGGATGAGAAATCATGTCTCATAAAGCACAACTCCTCTTGGCAAAATGCACCCCCTTCGAAACCCGCAAAAGCCTTTATGAAACCAGGCATCGCCCACTTCAGACCCATAAGCAAAACAACATTGACCTAGAAGACTAACAACATCAAAGTGAAGGGGTAAATGGTCAGTCGACTCCCACTCTTTTAGATACATGTAACATCGGTTTACCACAAATATATCCCTCTTCCACAAAGAATCCTTAGTCAAAATACTGCCAAGGGTTGCTGTCTACAAAGGCAAGATGAGTTTTGACGAGTGAATATGGTCTTTTAAGAATGAGAGTGGCATGTAACTGAATATTTGAATTTATTTAGGATTCATGAGGAATAAGATGCTCATACCATTTGCAAAGCAGATTAATTCGCTGAAAAGTATATAAAATGGTAGAAAAGTGGCTCTGATTAGATCAATAACTAGAAGTTGGCATCATTTTTAAAAGTATTCAACAAATTTTGAAGGTTACTAATAGAACTTAAGTACAATAACTGGGTGAACAAGAAGTCCACCCTCACCAAACTCATGAAAAACAATAATATAAAAGCACTAAAAAAAGTGCAGTCTCTAATCTCTACACAAACCCATCACAAAGGTACACCTAACCTCATAGCAGAATTCCAAAGGTAAGTAATAAAAATAAACTAATCCCTTAACACCTAAAAAGATAAGGAATTCGCTTTAACGGTCTCGCACTACGTCCATTCAAATTCCTCATAAAACGGATAAGAATGCACACTTTCACAAAATTTGGCAACCCTCTTGCTTCCAAATCCTTAAAAGCTTATTAGCAACATCTTCCACCGAGGTAGGGTACACCCACTTAACACTAAAAAGAATGAGCTCCAGAAATCTCAAGCAATAGGACAATGTAGAACTAAATGAGCATACGTTTCATTACTTGCACATAAAACAAGTATGTGGAGATAGAATCTTGTAAAACATACGATCTTGATCGAGGTCATAATTGTTCAATCTTTTTTGGAGATAGTCTTATAAGGCCAAAGATCCTGATCGAGGTCATTAGTGTTCAATCTTTGTAGAACCGGAAACCAAACAAATGCTCAACTTTGGAAGGACCTTAGCTTTTCAAATGTTTGAAACCAATGAGAATGGTCTAGCAACATTAGAATGAGTATAAAAAGATGAATAACTCTTAGAAGAAAAGGTACCAGCTGGATCTAAAGTTCAGCTGCGCTTATGAAAGAAGTGATATAATTGGTCATGATCAAGCAATATAAGCAAATGTATGAATTCATTGGACTCCAAACCCTTTAGATTTTTGAAAAATGAAAATTCCTATAAAAAAGAGTTCCCATCACGCTTCATGAAATTGAAAATGGGAGCTTCATGCAACAGAAATGCGATATAGACAATTGAAATCAATTGAGAGTTTGTTATCTTCTACCCAAGAAACCTTCGAAAATCGAGTCTATTGACCATCCCCAACCCCATATGTCTGATGCCTGGCAAAAGAAGTATAACCTGGGAAATTAACTTCCAAGGATTAGCATAGGTAACATAAATCTCGGGCTTGACATCCCACCCATTCAACTGCATACCGAACGTCAGTGGTGGAGTCGGGCTTTTTTAAATGGGGGGATCCTCAACAATTGTTTTGCCAATTATTTTATTATTATTTGGAAAGTAGTGTACGAATTTAACTATTTCATAAATTAAGGTACTTATTTTGACTATTTATAAATGAGAGAGGCAATATTTTTAACACTTGGGGTACAGTATTGAAAATATTGAAAGGGAAATTTGGTTTTTGAAATTTTTTGGAGTGACAGTGGTCCCCTCTTTGCATGTGTAGCTCTGCCCCTGTTGAACTTGCTCTTAATAACCTTATGTCAAAGATAATTAGGTTCCCTCTGCAATCCATTTTTCCTTTTAGCTTATGTTGTTTTTGCACCTTTCTCATGTTTTATAGTGTCATAGACTGTGTATGAAGTGGTCAGAACAAGTCTTGATGTGATAGTTTAAAAAATATAATCTTTAAATACCTATCCTGATATTGAATTTTTGACCTTTAATTAGAACAAGCTCACCAACCCTGTGCGAAGCACGAGCGACATAGATAATACTTTATTATGTTAGTTCATAATATAATCAGTTAAATGTAGAATACATATTCTCATGTTTTATAGTGTCATAGACTGTGTATGAAGTGGTCAGAACAAGTCTTGATGTGATAGTTTAAAAAATATAATCTTTAAATACCTATCCTGATATTGAATTTTTGACCTTTAATTAGAACAAACTCACCAACCCTGTGCGAAGCACGGGCGACATAGATAATACTTTATTATGTTAGTTCATAATATAATCAATTAAATGTAGAATACATATTTAATTATAATTTTGAGCAGATAGTTGTAATTAGTAAATTATTTATTTATGTGAATAATAAATTATTGAATTATATATTATAGGTTCCTTCGATCAATTATTAATCTAAACATTGAATGGAATGTATGTTTGTTTAGTTATGATTATAAGAAAATAATTATTTTAATTTTGTTTAAGTTTGTAATTGAATTCTATATTAGTTTTTATATTGAAAAAAGTTACATGCAATCTGAATAGAACTATCAAACTCAAGTTTTAATAATTTAGTTATGACAATTAGTTAGTAATGAATTCACTATAATTTTTCAACAAATTTACAATTATTATGTTTCAAAAAAAATTTACATATATTAAGAATTCAACTAATCTTGTGATTTGATAAAATTCAAATTTTAATGAATTTAATTTAGTTAATGAAATTCATGAATAATATTAATATATTTAAATCATGTGATTTGTTAAGAGATTTTTTCAATTGGTATCTTAATATCTTAATGAATTTTTAATAATAAAATTATCCTTCATAAAAATTGTTAAGATATATTATCTTACGTATAACTGTGATAAAAAAGCTTGTAATAAAATTGGTTGAGCCAAAAATAAAAATTCTTTTAGAAGTTCTTTTTCCTATTAGAGATATAAAAACAAAAAACACCTACTTTTTTCCTAAAAGCAGGTCGGAGTTACTTTTGAATACTTTACAAATTTGGATACTATTTGATTCTTACAAATTTAGATAATACGTGTGCTAATTCGAATAGGAAAGAAAAAGGCTGAACCAAAAATTTATGAAACCAAGTTTGTGCTTTTAATTATGTAGTTGATAAGATGCCCATTGGCAATCCATCATTATACTTTATGCATAATTCTCATTTATATTTTATATATGTACTATGGCTTTTTGTTTAGCATTTAGGGACTATGATGCTATCATGTGAAGTTGATACTTTCTTGACAGCTTGGTCGTAGGGTCCGGGATATGCGGGAGGCAAGAACAGTTCCGGTGGTCCAAAAGATAGAGCAGAAGCCAGCAGCAATGAGAAAAGCGCTTACCAATTTACAGTCTCTTCCCCGTGGCTTCGAACGTATAGATCCTCTAGGATTGGGGTAAATTTCTGTTACAACATTGTTATATGTGATCTGTTTTGGTTCCATGTCATTTGTACGGCTTGTCCCAGGAATAAATCACGTTTATCTGCTTTATAATGCTCATTATGTTCTCATCAACTATTTGACGCGCTTGCTCACTGCTCCAAATACGTATCAACTCTTTTAAACTTATGAGATTGTTACAGATATGCATGCATGTCATCTTTCTTTAACACAATTTTTAATTTGCTTCAATCTAATTTATAATTGGAGCATGTATCATACTGCCTGTTTTTGATTGCTAAGGAATAAGGATTGGCATCCTAGTGTTATTCATGGCTCAAATTGATAACACTATTCTGTTTGTTTCCAAAACTATTCAACCCTCGTTATCATTTTTGCTTACCTAGTTTATCTTCTGCTGACAGGCTAATAGACATCAAAACATTAAGGTTGCTCCATGACCATTCTCCGTACAAGGCTGATAAAGACTACCCAGATCCTGACCTTCGCGGTATTCCTCTGTCATGAAACTCCTTTTTAACCTCAAATGATTCACTGTTATGTTTGTTTTTCCCCCTTCTTTTCCCTGCTTGTCCTATAATGTAATAACTTCGTATGACCGAGTTTGATCACTATTGAGAAAATTATTCAATGTCTGGCTTATTTTCTGGAAAGTTTTACTATCTGAACTGTGTAGTCTGTCCTTTTGACTTTAAAATATTCCCCCACTGGATACTTAATATACAAATGTTAATTATATACGGTTTCATGTTTATATTTTTGATAAATAATCACTTATTATAGAGGCATCAAAAGGGGATGCCATCGCGGTACATGCAGCGTTCCCAATTTTTGCAGCCGAAGACATGAAAAATCCCATCTCAACTTACAAGGCTAAACTCAAAGTAGACAAGGCCTCAATCGAATCTCGACAAGTCTTATTCAGGCAAAATGGAAAAGACTCAAAAATAAAGATCTAATTTGCACAACCGATCACTCCTTTCCCTCAAAATATACAAATGAGGCACCATCCTCAACTTTTTCTGCATCCCTTTAGAACTTTAGATGCTCTCCATGCCTCTAGCAAATCACAAATCAAATGTGGCATTGCTTAATGCACAACAAATAAATTGAAGGATAGAGTCCACAACTGTCTACGGAACTTGACACGTAACAAATGATTCGCCGTCCTGATCCGTTTTATAGATAACACTAGTTAAATAGATTCTTACCTTCTGCCACAAGGAGTCTTTCAAAATAGATCCCAAAGCAGCCATTCATGAAAAAAGGCTACTTTCTCGGAATCCCCACACAACAAATGCTTCTCAAGGAAAGTGACCACCTTGACCTCAAGAACTTACCTTGTTTATATGGGATCCACCTCAACATATCTGATAATATGATTTCATCAAGAGCTTACCTTCATTACAAGGGATTCATCTCAACGTATCATCACTGTCTTGAAACGACCTCGCCTTAGCAAGCAAACATAGTAGGCCCTCCTCCAGCTCCCAGTCTTAAAAAAGTCTGTGAAAATGGTTGCCATGCCATCCCCCTACTCTCCACTTGTGTGATTTTCACTAGGAATCGCTATTGCCGTAGTCTCTCCATCTATCCCAGTAAGAGAGAGAGAGACAGACAGATAACGATGTTTTTTTCCCAAGTTCTACGCTATACAAGTTTGACGATCCAGACTTCCTTTGAGTTAAAATCAAGTGACTTGATCATCAAATTTCTTTTACGTGCGAGCATGGTTATCAAGTCGTCGCCTAGTCGTTGACTAGGTGATGCCTAGGCGTCTGAGCAGTAGCGAATTACCAAGTCGTCGCCTAGTCGTCGACTAGGGTGCCTAGGCATCTGAGCAGTAGCGAAGAGCAAGTCGAAGGGACGACTCGGGTAAAGTAGCTATGCCGTGTGATTAGGTGAAGAAATCGTCGCCTAGGCGACGCCTTGGCCAACTAACTTCCAAGGCACATGATCTGGAAAAGACCAAAAAATGGAAAAAGAAAAGGGAGAAAAAAAGAAGAGATCGCCGCTGTCGGAGGCTTCAATCGGAGTCTCGTCAAAGTCGACCACTATTGTTGATACTGATCCCTCTCGATTTCGTCATACCAATCGTCTGCTGCTTCTTTTGTGTAGGAAAACTACCAATCGCTACTTCTTTTGCGGTAGGAAAACAAAAAGGCGTCTGATATATAAAAATATCTTGACAAAATACAGTTTAGTATCCCATAGTTTTCTTAAACTTTAGATCTAGTCCCTTAAGTTATAGACTTTTCATTTAAGCCCTTATTTTTCTTTTATAATTACCCCTAAGTTTTTTGAGTTTACATTTTAACCTTTAGACCCCCATGTTTTCAGTGTTAGCCCTGTTCATTAGTTTAGTTTTCAGTTAGGTACTTAGGTCCCCATAAATGTTTATTATTTATAAATGAGATATAAATGTGAAATATTAATATGTTTTTGTTTTTAATGGTATTTAAGAGTGTTGCTTGTGAAGTAGTAATATATTTTATTATTTGTGAGCAATTTCTTCTGTATTTAACGTAATTGAAGTAAAATGTATGTATAAAATTTTACATGTATAAAATTACATTAGAAATAACTTGTCGACTTATGAACGACTAGTCGATTAAGCTCTCGGCCACTGACTCGACTTGACAACTATGCGTGTGAGGAACTTCAAAGTGTTTATCCATATAGCTTAGAGTATTGGAAACCGTGCGATAACTTAACATTGTTGAAACAAGCCTTGCAAATTTAAAGAATCATTGCCAGTTTGTATCTACATGCTATTCTCATTCATATTTTGTTCAAGACCACTTACGTTTCAATCGTAATTGTAGATTTTAATTAGGAGATTCTATCTTTTTTATATTAAGATTCTTTACTTGGTTTTTAAGTTGTAGAGTTCCTATATAAAGAGTTGTAATCTTATTATTTTTGAGATTATTGAATATTTCAATTTGAGATTAAACCTTCGTGCGATTATGTGTGTTTCCTTACTAATTCTCTATGAGATATGTACTCTTTTTCCTTATTTTCACCTTGTCCTACACGACTATCCTACAACTTTGTGAACTTAAATGTGTAATGATTAAAACTTTGTGTGTTTCTCTACTGATTCTCTATGGGATTCTTTTTTTCCCTTTCTTTCCACCTTATCCTACCTTCACATCACTGTCCTACAACTTTGTGAACTTAAACGCATAATTTTCTCTTCTTAGATACTTGCATCATGTTGCTATTTAACCCGAACCAAAGGTGATAGCATAGTGGAAATACCTCTTCCTTTATTGTGCAAGGTCATAGTTTCGAGTTTATTCCTCAACAAAGTTAGGTACAAACAAGCGCTACATATTGAAGGCAAGTTTCTCCTAGGTTCCTCCTAATTCTCCTTGTGGTCCCTTCACAGGTTCCCTTAGGCTCTTAGGATTGAAATGTTTCCGTAGAATAATTGAAGTAGTATAGGTTCTAAAAAAAAAATGTAAATACTGATTAGCCCCTATTTCCATCTTTCACTATGTATATAATTTGTCCTTGTTAATTCTTGTTAGTTTAAAATGACTTATCAACAATAATGTGAGTACTAAATAGTATACTTGTTTTTTCTTCTTGCTTCTTGCTTGTATAATTTTTAAAATTCTTCTTTTCAAAATTAAGAAGCACTCTGTACCTTGTGTATTCCCCAATTCCAGTAGCGATCAATAACTCTATGATTAAACAACTGATGTCGCTACTTTGACTCATGTTCGGATGTTCAGATGTTGTGGCTAGCATTCATATTGTGTTGAAGATTCAAGGATTGGGGTGTTCTTTTTGTTTTTCGTTTTCTTTTCCCTCTTATTGTTTGTTCTTTTCGGGGAGGATGAGCAATATATGAGGATGACTCTCTTTTTGATAAGTAGACAGGGATGGCTCTCAATGTTGTGTAGGTAAATGACAAGTTTTGATTTCTGAAGTTTAAAAGTTATATATTTACTTGTTAAAGAAAAGTTTAAATTTCTGAAGGACTTGGTTGCAGCAGAGAAGAGCTAGGATGCAGGGACTCTTCATTACCCTAGTGGATTGCCGTATTCCCACTGGATACTCCAATTCTCGGGACTCTTACACCATGTTTGTAAGTTTTAGTTTGAGGGGAAAGGATATGATGGGAAGGGAAGGGAAGGGAAAATAATTAAAATCCCTTCAAATCCCATGTTTGTGAGTTTTTTTTAAGGAGGAAGGGAAGGGATTTGGAGGTAAAGTTGATTTCATTTTTGGCTCAAAACTTTCCCTCCAAAAGTGGGAGGATTTGGAGGGATGGAAAAATTAGATATTTTATACTACCAAAAATAACCTTTCAAAATTTAATAATATGACAATTTTGTCCATTAGATAATCAAAGTTTTGCCTTTTTCGTAACCTGATAAAGCAAGTACAGTTTATATTTTCTCTTGTCTCCTGCTTATTCTCGTGCCGTCTATAGCTAAAGAGGTACTCCACATAATAATATGAAGACATCAGAAATATAATACTTCAATTTGTTGTGAACATTAATTAATTCAACACGTTGTTATCCATTCAGGAGCCATGAAATTGATAAGGTTAATGTATGGCACATTGATCCCACAGCAGAAATTGATAAGGCCAATGTTAAATCAGTATGATAAATTTAGGAAAAAAATAAGTGTAATAGATAAATTTAGAAAAAAATATTTAAGTGTAATAGATAAATTTAGAAAAAAAACAAGTGTAATAGATAAATTGATTCCACTGAAATTTTATAAATTTTCTAATATATTGGATCAAATTACATTTTTTTATAAATTTCTAGTATACTGTCAAGTAAGTCATCATATATATGTGTGTGCAACAAAGCATAAAAAAGATTAAGCACAATAAATCCAATAGTTAGACATTATAAATCATATCATTTACTACATTTATATGCAAGGGTAATATATTAGTGTAGTTTAAAAATAAAAATCCCTTCCCTTCCCTACTTCTAAACTCACAAGGAAAAATATAATTAAAAGCCCATCTTTTCTCTTCTTTTCTAAAACTCACAAACATGACAAGAGAAAGTTGTAATTCCTTCTCATCCCTTCCCATCCCCTCCTATACTTTCCCTTCCCATTCCATCCCTCCAAACACACAAACACAGTATTAAGGATTCCCTTCTCTTTTATAACTTATGTGATTTGAATTATCTTTGATTATTTTTGTTATTTTTATGGCTACATGTTTATAGAAACATTAAACTTATATTTTTAGTTGATGTTTTTGTTTTTTCTCTTATAGTATCTATTTTGTTAAATATTTTATCATCTATATATATATAATTGGACACAAATATAGAAATATTTAATAATAAACTATGTGCCGAATCTCGCGCGCCCAAATCTCCATATTTTAAGATTTGGCGAATCTTCGTATTCCCGTTTGATGCACCCTTACTTGTGCTTCGATAAGAGGTACAATATAGGGTTGAAATTTACAAGGTTCCTATAACGTGAAGACTTGTAATAGAATACAAAGAGAAAACTTTATAAGCAAATATCAGTTAATGAAGGATGAGTTTGAGAACGGGGGGTTTCTCTATGGGTGATCATAGTAGGAAAGCCGAATGGGACACATTTAAGGAAATTAACTGAGACAAGTCACAACATTAGAAATCAAAGTTTTATTATTTTGATACGTCTTTTCTTTGAAATACTCAGCGTGAAGGTTATTAAAACTTATCAAATTTGTGCTCATCTCTCAAAACATTTTTAGTGAATGAGGAAGATCACTTCGTGATGAAATGAGATTTGTTCTTGAAAGAGGAAGAATATTTCAAATAAATAAAAAGGAATGATATGAATGACTAGGCAGGGATTAAAGTGTACCGGGTTGAGTAGTTGTGGAAGGACTTGGTTTATTTTGCGTTTTGGATTAGCTCCAAGAAATAATGTAGTACTAGTGATTGTGACAAAATTGAATTCTTACGTTTAATTATGTCAAGAGGATTTGAAGTATGAATTTTTTGTGCTTTTAAGTTTTGTAAGTACGAAGTTCTTTAGAGATTTTAATGAGAAAAATGAAATTCCGAAGTTGATTGTAAATTATGATGGGTTAGTGAGAGAGTAAGATGGGATGTTGACTTATGAAGTATTTTACTGTGATATATAGTTGGCCCTTTAGAATTGATTCATATTTCTCTAATTATGAAATTATAGCACCAAAAATTGTGAATTGAATCAAAAAATTTGGTAAAAGCTCTAAAAAAGATGATAAATAATATCTAAATACATAAAGAACACTATTTATTAAGTTGTAAAGTATAATGGGTGCTTATTATGTAAATCTTATTTATTTATGGAATAAAAAATAGTATATTACCCCTTAACGTGTGTGTAAAAATTATTTGCAACATAATTACATTGTCTACACAAGTTACATGCCTTCATGATAAGAAATGTGGGTTTGAATCCCACCATCTGACAAGCGATTAATAAGTATCATTTATAGATGATTATAGAGAGAAAATTTCCAAAGAAAGAGTTTCTATATCTCCAAAGGGTGCAAAGTACCAAATCTACAAAACTTCTTGCATTCCATGTCATAAAAATCAAGGCCCAAGCTGGATCATAATTGTAAATGTAGATTTTTCTTTTTTTGAGAATAATACTCCCTCCATTCCACAAGTAGAGTCCCATTTTCAAAATTTACACAGTTCAAAGAAATATTATTGTTCCATGTTTATCCCAAAAATTAATGAGTGTATAGTTTAGGAGTGCTTACATGATAATGAAATTGTAATGACAAGTTTGAGGACAGTGCATCATTTTATACTATTATAAAAAGAAATGACTCTTTTGTGGAGTCGAAAAATTGTTAAATGGCACTCTTGTTGTGCAACGGAGGGAGTAGTAAATAGTAAATTGTAAATTACTTGTCATAAATAATAATAGCTAATTTAGATTTCGATGAGATGACAAGAAATGCTGTTTCTTTCTTGAGTTTTTGTGTGAGCACGCTCGTGTGCGTGTCGAAGGGAGGGAGGGAGGGAGGGAGGGAGGGAAGAGGGGGAGAAAGAGAGAGCTGCATATTTTAATCTTAAAGAACTTAAAATATACTATAAGGGATTTATTCAGAAGAAAAGGTTGGTGTTTTACTTGAAATATGGGCTAGGATGTATTTAGGGAAAAAGTTGGTATATTTTTTTTTTGGAAATATTCTAATTTTTAAAGTAGTAGGTCTAACAGGTTAACTTGGATTTGAACTGGTTGCAAATCAATAAAATCGAAGCAATGCTTCATAACTTAAATGATAGAGAGGTGGAGGATTGATTACACTTTATAACGTATTTGATTCTTCCTCCATTTCTTATTATATGGATATTTGTATTTGGTCTTTGTATCTGTTAGGATTATTTTTCCAGTTGTACTTCCTTTCCTTATTATTAGCATAATATATATTGTTGGTGTCTCTTTCTAATAGCTTAAGCTTTTAGATGAATTGATTACTTAACATGGTATCGGGTTCTGAGTCTGCAAGGTCTTGGGTTCAAATCTTCCCAGCTGCACGTTGACTTTATATATTAATTTAATAGTGCAAATGCACTTTAGCCTGTCCATTCTCCAAGTTGCATTTGAGGGGGAGTATTAGCATGATATATATTGTTGGTGCCTCTTTCTAATAACTTAAGTTTTTAGATGAGTTGGTTACTTAACATTTTATCTTCTGGGAAATTGCCCTACTTATTACTTTTCATTAGCTTTCTATATCTGGCAGGCAAAGGTTTTATCCAAGATTAAGCTTTTTGTGTGGTCTATAGTTCTTGGTAGGTTAATTACTAATGACATTTGGCAGAGCTGAAGACCCTACAAATTATTATCTTCTAATGCCTGTATCATATTTTTGTTGGATAGTGAGACTCATTCTCCCTCTTTCTGTGTTGGTCAGTGCTTAGGAAGCTTTGGTGTTATTTGTTCGGTTTGTTGGGGGTGAGTTGGGTCCTTCTACTATGGAGAACCTGCTTTTTTACAGATATTGGGGCACTAGTGGCAATATGGATTGCAAGATCTTGTGGAGATGTGTGTGCTTTGTAATTTTATGGGGATTATGGACAGAGCAGAATTATAGGATCTCAATCAGCCAATCTATGACTACCACATGCTTTGGTTTAGAGTTTCTTTTTGTGCCTCTGCATGGGCCTTTGTTATGGTGCTTTTCATTTATTTATTTATTTATTTATTTTTGTGGGGGGGGGGGGGTGGTCTTTGTCTGATTTACATGCTCCATTGAGGGTTTCGCGATTGAGTGCGTTTTGTCATCCTATGGTGTTTATGGTTGGATAGGATGCACCATTTTTCATTGACCGTTGTGAATTTTTGTATAATTTGGATAGTCTCTTCTGGTGTTTCTCATTAGGCTTCGGTGTTGGGGCTTTTCTGGGGGTCCCTTCTCCTGATTTTCATCATAATTGAGAGAGAATACTGCATCGAGAATGTTGTATTTTTATTTCACTAGTCTTACCTTCTCTTTGTATCTTCCATTGCCTTGTACATATCTATTAAAGTACCTGTTTAAGCGGCTCAATACCTGTATTTTTAATCACCTCATTGCTTGGCCTCTCATATTCTGTGTCACGCTCTTAGCATTTTCTCCAGGATCGAGCAAGTAACAAAGGAAGCACATGGTTTAAAAGCAGTTCCATAATGCTCATTCTAGTGTCTGCTAGGATTTGGATTTGAGACTATTTTTTCATATTGTATAAGGTGCTTTATTCTTTTGACTAGTATTCTTGTCAGTCTCAAAGGTTCTTAGTCTTTCTAGAGAATATGTTTTATACATAGGTCATTCTATGTATGTGTGTGTGTTTATATCCTTCAGTTCTACTTGGTTGCACTTCCCTCAGATTATTTTTAGGATCAGTGGGTTACATTTAATATGATCATTAAGGCTTAACGATCATTTTGGAAAGCTATAGGATCCTGAGTGAGTCGTACACAGATCCAATTTTAACTAGCATGTTAGTCTGTTATACGTTGAATGCATCATATGGCACCAGGCCACCAAATTTCATTGTATGAGTTCTCATCACCTTGGCACTTTGTGGCCAGCATTCATCAGGATTGTTTTACAAGTTTGTTTTGAGACAGGTGAGCAATTTTGAATATAATTGCCATAGAGGGTTAGCTGATGGGACTGATAAGCTGATCACGCTTGTCATAATTTCCTGCACTAAAACTTTTGAAATTGGTAGAAAGTTGTTATCAGTTGTGCATCCTTTAAGCAGGAAGGCTTAAATATGCTTTTATTTATTATTTAAATTTGTAGTTACACAATGATTGGTGCAATGCCTTTAGTATAGAAGTTATTTTGCTTCACCTTATGTTTTTTATTTTTCGAATTTAATTTTTTCTTCTTTTTGGTTGTTTCTCACTGTGTTTGGTTTTTTCTTTTTTTCTTTTTCAGAGGTAACTTGGGTGATCATAAGGCTGACATTTTCTTGTATGAATATTTGCAGAGAAATTGATGTATTTTTCTGAGTCATTTGATGCAAAATTATTTCTATCTCGAGTACACCAAGAGACAAGTGCAGCAGATTTGGAGGCTGGTGCTCTTGCTTTAAAAAGTGATCTTGAAGGAAGGACTCTACAGAGAAAACAACTTGTGAAAGAAAATTTTGATTGCTTTGTCTCTTGCAAAACTACGATTGATGGTAAGTTTTGCATCACACCACACATGGGATTCTGGCCTTTTTTGTTTTACGAAGAAAAACTTTCATCATGTCATTTGACTATTTGAGGCATTTTTGGGGTCAATATGCATCTTCTTATGTTTATTGTTCTTCCTTAAAAAAGATTGTTATATGTGAAGCTCTTGACAATGGTATCTTTTCTTATTTAAATTATAATGAGGAAATTTTTGATGATTTTGCAGATATCGAGTCAAAATTGAAACGCATTGAAGAAGACCCTGAAGGTTCTGGAACAACTCATTTGTTTAATTGCATTCAAGGAGTCAGTTCAGTGGCTAATCGTGCTTTTGAGCCTTTATTTGAGAGACAGGTAGTTAGGATTCGAAATTTAGTTTAGTTCAGTTTAATTCTTTTCGACTACATCGTCAGTCATGATGAGTTTGATTCATTTCCTTAAAAAAATGTATTTAGGCTCAAACTGAGAAGATCCGGTCTGTCCAAGGAATGCTTCAGAGGTTCAGAACGCTATTCAACTTGCCTAGTGCAATTCGTGGAAGCATTAGTAAGGGTGAATATGACTTGGCGGTTAGGGAGTACAGGAAAGCGAAGTCAATTGTGCTGCCCTCTCATGTACAGACGGATATCTTATACTCTATACTTTTTGGTTGTTTTAGTATTGCTATCTCTTATTTTCTGCTACAATGGTCTTTTAAGCTTAATTGCTTTTAGATGTTTGGAATTGAGGCCCTTTTCTGGCTGCACCGTATATGGTTACAGATACCATCATTTTTCCCTCTCTTTCTATCTCCTCTATTGAGCTCCATATTGTTATTATATAACTTCAATTGTTCGATCAATTTGTACTTAATAAACTTACTTGATTTCTTCTATACCCACATAACTGTGCCTATTTATAATGTAGATATTTTTCATCTCTGTTCTGATTGTAAGCTTTAAACATTGAGTTATTTCTCATCTGTGCACTGCTCCTCAGACCTATTAAAAAAGGTTTTGTGTTCAAATAATTATATTAATTTATTAACAATATCTAAGCAGTAAACAGGCTCGACAAGGCTAAATAAATATTTTGTTTTATTGGATTATTTCTTCTGAAAAGAAATTTGCTAAGCATTTGATTTATGTGCAATGCATGTGGCACTGTAATTAATTGAATGACTTGCATATAATTGATTACAAGTTGATGTATGGAGTTATTTTTGTACTCATGGAAAATAATGTATTTTATTGTGTGTTTTCAGGTGGGAATACTAAAACGTGTTCTTGAAGAGGTTGAAAAAGTAATGCATGAGTTCAAAGGCATGCTTTACAGGTCCATGGAAGATCCACATATTGACCTCGCAAATGTAAGTTCATTGTATACTTCTTGATAAATATGTATGTTTCTTTTATATAGTGAGAAATATTGTCATACAAGTGTCATCGGTGATGGCAATGTAGAATATCTTGAAGCAATAAAACCATAAAATACTGTTGGCTTGATTTTGTGTATGAGTCTTCATTTCCACTGTAGTAAAAGATGGACTCAAAAGCACAACACCAGAACATACCTGATGGACAAATCATGTGCAGGAATATAGAATAAAGCATTCTTTTTTATCACATTACTAGTTTACAGTTCTAGTCATGCACTCTATCATGTTTTATGAGTCATGAAATTAATACTTTAATAGATATTGTCTGGGAAATGATTTGGTTCCAAATTATAGACATTCTTTCACTCGTTCATTGACAAGCACACATATGCACAATCGTACTCGAGCATGTTCAGCAGGTCTATGCATTCAGGTCAGAGTTGTTAAGGCATTTAGGCAGTGCCTAACATGGACTTTCGGCGAGGCAATTTTATTTGGAAGAGATTGCTTTAGATCAGACGTAGTGGTTTTGGAAGTTCCAAGGATGGGAAGGTATTATGCTGTTGTGCTTTCTTTGTTATTCTGTAGGGCATTTGGACGGAGAGAAATGCTAGAGTAGTGGTGGTAGTTATATGACTCTGACTTTGCTTTGGGAGAGAGAGTTCCATTCTTGCTTCGCTTGTGGTATAGGAGCACTTTACATGGGTAGCTGATGTCCATAGAGATTGGCTGGCTGTTCTACTTTAGATCTTTCATTTCTTTACACTATATTTCTTGAAGGACTCCTTGTCCTCCCTCTTTGTAATTCTCCTTACTAATAAAATTACTTCTACTATCTAAAAGAAAATATGGCCTTCCACTGAGGCATGCCATCGGTGTAAAATGATTATATCTTTCCGTATGTTAATAGAACTCCTCTCATGCTCAGAGAAGCTAGTAATAATATCATGTGTTACATGGTGTGGTGACTTGAAGCATATTTAACATTAAAATGCATGCTGAGCATGGTGTTTTTAACTAAATGGTCCGAGTACCTCAAGCTGGGCGGCTCATCTTAAGGGTTCTCTAGGTGCCTAAAGACAACGTGGTCATGGTGGTTACTTGGATTACTATGGAATATTCAAATTGTTCATGTGAGAAGTAAATCCACAGATTAACTTCATTTAAAAATAGCTTTTGGAAAAGATCCCCCTGGTCCAAGGATGTCAAATATATATGTATGAACCATCGAAGGAACAACACAATGAGGCCATTTAACCGCTTATTGGATGCAGGACAGCAATTTGAAGATGATGAAATTTATAGAAAATAACTATAACAACAGAAAATTAACTAGGACTTGGGCACCGCTCCTAAACCACTAGGATCTCCCAACCGCAGTTAAGGCAGGAACATATTTCAAAACTCTCAATATCAATAATAATAATAATAATTTGTATGTGTGCATCACTACTTAAATATAATAAAAACCCTAGTTAAACGTTTTTTGTTGGAATAATAAACGGACTAATGGACTAAAATACTCTAAATCAATATTAAATATCATAACTACCCACTATTAAATAAAATATATAATTACATCAATTTGTACCAAATTAAACATCATAAAAAAATAAGTACATCAATTTGATTTGGCTCTAGACGTGTGTCCCATCATTTGTAGTTCATGATGTGAACATTTTAAAGCATGTTGCACAGCTGCCAGCCTGCTACAATCATGTTGGACCTAATGCTGGGTATGGGTGGTTGAGCTACATGTAGGTGACAACTTTGGCTGCAGTGCCTCCTTGATTTAGCTGCTGATTTATTGTCTCATGTTAGAGTCACCTATATTATTTTAAAATTATCCAAAAATATTTGCTGGTAGCCTGGTACTTAATTTCTTTTTCTTTTTTGTACAAGTTTTAGTGGCTAATTCATTTATCAATATTTTCATTGAGGAAATTGAACTTTTGTGTGGTGCCTCGTGTAGCTTGAGAACATTGTGAGGCTCTTGTTGGAGCTGGAACCTGAGATGGATCCTGTATGGCATTATCTAAATATACAGGTGAGCAAATTTGTAAATGCACTATGCTGTTATCTTGTTTTCTGGACAGTTTAGCATCTTTGTTAGTTTTTGAAGGTTCCAAGTTTATTCACCTCTCTTGGAGGTCATCTCCTTCAATCTTTACAAAGTCGGTGCAAAAAAAAAAAAAGATTTGCTATTCCGAGGTAGACTGAAATTTTTAGCTGTTTCCTTGTGACACACTCCTACACCCTGTAGTGAGTTTACTATGTTATAATTTTCACTGATTTTCAGGTGTAGGAGGCTGCTGACTTTTGATTTGAAATTTAGTTTTTTGTTGTTTGTATAATTTTATTTTATATTGTCTGTTTGACAGAATCACAGAATTCGAGGTTTGCTTGAAAAATGCACTTTAGATCATGAAACAAGGATGGAACAATTACAAAATGAGATGCAGGAAAAAGCTCTGTCCGATGCAAAGTGGAGGCAGCTTCAGCAAGATTTGAATGGACCTGTAAGTGGAACTACTAAGAAGGATATTCTCATATTAATTTAAAAGCTAGTCAGTTAAGTAACTCATAATGTATCACCATTTCTCATCTACTACCATCAGTTGGATGACGACTATGGAAACACCAATGTACTGGGAGATTCACAGACACTAGACTTGAGTGGTGAAGAAGTTGATGCTCTTAGAGGAAAGTATATCCGCAGATTAACTGCAGTGCTTATTCATCATGTACCAGTCTTTTGGAAAGTAGCTCTTTCGGTTTCTAGCGGAAAATTTGCAAAGGTATTTTACAGCTCTAATCATTTCAAGTATCTGCAATTGCATTGCTGACGTAACCTTTAACAACGAATGTTCAAGAACTTCCTTCTGCCTATGTGAATTGCAATTAAAGTCTTTGCACTTAATAGCGTGTATGGTGTAGTGTTGTCATTTAATTTCTTCATCTTTCAAGATCATTTGATTGCAATGCTTGTTATACAGCTTAGCTTCCCCCTTGGATAGGAGTGTGTATATTAAAAAGCACCTAAACAGTTGGTGTGAAAGACAAGGAGAGGCATACTGTTTAGCTTCGCGCTTTGGTTTTGAGTCTCTTGTTCTTTTGGCTTTACGAAACTTATTTAGGATCCATAGTTTCCTTTTTTTTGTTGTTGATGTTTTTGATGAATTATTGTTTTGAGCAAAGATGCACCTCTCTCTCTGTATGCTCCTATGTGTGTAGAGGACAATTTTTTCTATATTGTTCAGATGTTAGGGCTGTTTGGTGTCCTTTTTAATTGTTTATACTGCATTCTTTGGAACATTTAATGAGGGTTGGGTGTGTCCTTGGTCTGTGAAGTATTGTTGCTGATCAGATTTTAGGGTTTGACTTTGGTAGGAGCAAGGATGGTAAGGTTCTTTGGAAGTGTGTGTGTGTGTTTTTTAATAACAATAACAATTATTATTTACCTGTAGTTGTGGAGTTTATTAATGGAATGGTACTTGGGGTGCAATTCTTTCCTCTACACTTGCTGAGTGACAAATTGATTTTCATTGAGTTGCTGTCGTTGTCTGCCATGTTCCAATAACTCGCACCTAAGTTGGGGACCAAGATGACTAGGCGACAATAAAATAGTAATAAAAATGTTAAGCAAACTTGGAGACCCCGCTTCTTAAATGAGTCAATGACTAACGAGTCTCTTAACTTTATTTAATTTCTACTGCAGCCCTTGACCTTATACAAGCTATATAGACACATCCCTCATTGAGCTCTATGTAATCTGATGCTACCTCTGTAGGTTGCTGTTTGCTAGTGCATTGAAACATTTAATCTGCAAGACTGCAGTAAATTCCAAGCATACCGGTGTCTAGAGGAACCCATTGTTTTAGTGGCCCTTTCTTCATTACAAACATGAGATTTGTGTACTGTTGCTGCTTCTATCTGATATGTTTACACGTTTCATTCCTTTAAGAGTGTATCATGAGCTGCTGCTCAGCTGCTTCAAGTGCAACATATGTAATGTATGGCATGCGTGAAGCCTATTTTTTTCTAATTATTTGTCCTTCACAAGTAAAGTTGAACTTGGTTTATTGTTTCTTGGTTTTGTGTCTTCATAATTAAGCTAAGATAATTTATCAATCTCATGCTCTTCATTTATTAACTCTTTCCTTTTTAATCTCTGTTTTACCTTTGTTTCAGTCTTCCCAAGTTTCTGGTGAAACAAATGTCAACACTTCTGCAAATAAAAATGAAGAAAAAGGGGGAGATGGAAAGCTTTCGAGTCATTCTCTTGATGAAGTTGCTGGAATGATACGCAGTACTATTTCTGCGTATGAATCTAAGGTAGATACACTTTCTTGCATTACTTGGTATCGAATTGCTAGTTATGGCAGGACCGCAGGACCATGCAACTGCCTTATTTTCAGATATAGTTCTGCAAAAGTTGCTTGGGATGGCCGTGCTGTAGTATAATACCACCTGTCCCCCACAAGATGCCTGAAAGTAAAAAAAAAATTTGTCCACCAAAGGATGTCTTAAGTACACAAATCAAATATAAATTATGTATAAAGACTAGTTTACACATCAAAAATGTACTTAAGCGGGTTCAATAGTTTTAAGAAAGAAAAAGATTCACTACTCTACTTAAAATTGAACTTATTTACTCACCTCTATTTTAATTCTCTTTATTTGTGCGGAAAGTGTACAGAACACATTTTTTGGGGACGGAGGTTGTGGCTGAATGGAGCATGAACTTTACCAAATAAGTTTGGGCATTCTTATGGGACTGTTTTGTATAAGAATAATCCTATGTGCACAATTCATGCACACACAATTATGCATGGCCGGTATTACTCATATAATATATAGTAGAAAGAATGATGTTAAAAATTTATAAACCTTATCAGTAATTCAGATGGTAGGGCTCATGTACTATTTCCTTTCTTTCTTAATACTGTTGTTGCACAACTATTATAGTTGTGCACATTTTGTGCAAATCAAAGTAGTCTTTGTTTAATGATACATATTGAATATGCCAAGTATCTGTGGCCACTAGCCACAAACACCGCTGGCCATGTTTGTCCTGAAACTTTGCATAGGTAATAGGTCTGCTTTTGTGCATAAGCACTTTCTCAGTTTAGAACAAATACACATCTTTTGTATTGCTTTTCTCCGCTCTTATTTTTGAAGTTACAGAATTTAAAGTATGCTCATGCTAAGGAAGCAATTTATGAGTTTGAAAATTTCTGTTTAAACTCTAGCTGACATTGTAGGATATAGTTGTTTAAAACTTTGTCTGGCTACTTGAGATTTCAAGCATCACAGACTGGTTACTAGATTATCTACTAACTTTTGCACACTTCATCTGATTGTTGGATCTTGAATTATTAAAAGGAAATATAAATTATTCTACTTAGTCAACAATAGAAGGTAACTGTAAGAGAAATTTATTCCATATTAACGTAACATCTCAATTATCGGTACCGAATAAAGAATGGTGACTTTTCAAACATTCAACAGAGTTGGATGAGTCAGTTTAGGAAGCCTACTTAATAAAATTGAAAGGTAGGTGGGGATTGGTCATGGGTGTCATTCTGGATAAACTAATGCATATAATGTCTGTTGATAGTGGTATAAACAAGCCAAGAGTTTGTGAGCTATCAAGGAACCTGTACAGAATTGGGTCAGTTTTGTTGTTTGAGCCATGTGGGGTTGGGTGTACCTATTAGGATGTTTTCAGAGTATGAGTAGTTACTTTGTGAAAGAAGTCATTATTAGCAAACATATATGATTATTCAAAACGGTACACGAGAAGTTTAGCCAAGCTTTTGGAGAATAGACTTTGTGATGGTTTACCATCTTATTGCTTGATTCGGGCTGTTTTCGGGTATGTTTCTTATGTTCGGTAGACCGTGTGAAGAAAAGACAAAAAGAAAGAACTAGAAAGTTGAACCTGTGCTTATGTCCGTCTGGTCCGTTGTGTCAAGGAAGAGTCCTCTATTGTTGGGATCTGTGATGGTTATTATTCACTATTTAGAAGGCACAGTTGACCATCACATGCTCTATATGTGCCAAATTAAGAGTCCATCTTTCCCAAGTTGATTGCTATAAAGTCGAATTTTGAAGGAAATTTTGACTGTTAAATGGGAACTCTCTTTATGGCACAGAGATCAATGTTGTCTTGAATTCCAGGAGTACATTTGGATTTATTAGAGAATATTTTTGTATAGCTCTTTCTGTGCACAAATCTTTGTAGCTTTTATGGTGGGAGAAATGGCAGAATCATTCAGGAACAAGCTTAAGGTCGAACAACCTTAAGGTAGCTAAGTTGAAATCCCTATACCTTTGAGGCTGAATTTACCTATAAAAAAAACAAAAAGCTTTGTAGCTTTGAGTTCCTTTTCTGATTATTTTTTCCTTTTTATGCCATTGCCTTAAGATATGCAAATTACTCAATTTATTTAATACTACCAGAATAAGCATTAGGCTCTGCTCGCCACACTAAAGGCTAAAAGTTAAAGAGATGTCATCATTCTACACTTACAGCTTGCTAAATTAATTTTTGAAAACAATTATGAACGAGATTTTGCATTGGCTAAATGTAATGATAACAATAGGTAAACATAACAGGAAAACTGGTCGAAACCAATGACTTGAGTTCCGATGACTGAAGTAGGGTATAGAATCTCTCCAAAACTTGCACCTTTTGTGCATATATACTTTAAATATGAGCAGGTGATTTCAAGGTTTGAGCCTTTCATGAAGATAAAAGCAGTAATTATATAGGCTTATTTTTCTGTTTATGCTTTTAAGGCATCATGTTTTTCAAGATTACTGCGAGCTAAAGATTTGTTTCACTGTTTATTGGCTAGTTGTTTATCAGATTACTGGAGCTAAATGAATCTAGTATATTTGTACAGGTTCAGAGCACATTTCAGGATCTTGAAGAATCTAATATTCTTCGGCCGTACATGAGTGATTCCATTACGGAGATATCTAAAGCATGCCAAGCATTTGAAGCAAAAGACTCTGCACCTTCAGTTGCTGGTAACTAAACTTTTTTTTTTTTTTAGCTAACAGTTCGTCTCAAATTGTACTGAGTGTGCTGTTTGGTGACCAACAGTAACAGTGTTGCGAACACTTCAGTCTGAGATTACAAAAATTTACATACTAAGACTTTGTTCATGGATGAGGACATCAACTGAAGAGTTATCAAAAGAAGAATCTTGGGTCCCTGTGTCCATTCTTGAAAGGAACAAATCTCCATACACAATTTCTTCATTGCCACTAGCTTTCCGCATAATTTTAGTTTCGGCAATGGATCAGATCAACTTGTAAGTTTCCCATCTTATTAGAGAAAGGATATAATATTCTCTAGTTCAGTCGCTTCGCCCATTCTTCTCACATTCAAGTCAGAGTTTCTTAGACTGTTATTGTCCAACAAGCAAATAGAAATAAAAAAAAAAATGTAGAAATAATAGAATTTTGTTGTTACTTGTATTGTTTAATAAAGAGACAATATTTATAAGGTCATAGGTCAGCAAAACATGCATGGTGAACTTTGATTACTTATCTCTGAGGTGGTCAATGATAACAATCTAGATGATAAGGGCCTATAATAGATGGAGTTTTTTTAGCTGGTCATAGCCCTCGACATTCAAGAGAGTCAGGTACCTCTTGACCAGGCTATTGAGATTATCATCCCTCCAACAGAACATTGCCGCATGTGGGGTGGGAGGTATAGGATTAAGGGCATTGTTATTGAGTACAGACCCTGGTTAGAAAACATGGTGAATGCCAATCTTCACTTGCTCGTGGTAATAGCACAGGCTACCAATATGAAGCAGATATGATGAGGGACGCAACAATCCTTAAAAGTTAATTTTTTGTTCTTTAGCCTTTTCAATGGGTAGACATTGTTACAATTGGTTTTTTTTGTTTTAAAATATTTGAGGACTTATGGTAGTGTAGGTATTATTTTTATTTAACACATCTAGTTAATTTATTTAAGTAATTAGGGTAGTTTATTCTTTTAAGTCGAGATTAGGGTTTGGGGTTTTACTTTAAAAATGTGTTATTCCACATCATATTGTTTGTTCCTAAACCAAGTAGGATTGATATTACTCACTCGTGGGTGCATTATATAATTTCTATAATCTTTGTTGTAGTTTGGTGATATTCTCAGATTACTTTGACATTGCTGCCTGAGTTTTGACTAAAATTTCTAAATAAGTATGACTAATTATCTCAACATAGAGTATCCCAAGACAGTAAATTTGAACATTGTAAATTTGACTAAATATTTAAAAAATCATAATAATTAATGAAAGTAAAATTGGCCTTATTTTCTCTTTAAATTGCTCCTTCTACCCTGGGTTACATAGTTCCATTGGTGTATGCTTATTTGCTCCATCAGTTTTACAATTCTTTTTTGTGAACAATGAATAATAAAGTAAATACTGAACAGAATTAACACATCAGCTACGTAGAAAGTTAGTATAATCGTTTAATTTATAATATACATCTATATTGTGATGGAAGCAGATCCCTGCCTGCCACCTACCCCTGGGAACACCCCTTTAGAAAAATAAGTTTTTTCTTAATGAAGTTGTAACTTTTTTTCCCCCTTTTTTGGGGAGCAGAACTTCAATTCTGTGGTTTCTTAATCCTTTTATGCTGTTGTTACTATATTCAGTTAACTTTGTAAGTGATTGATCTTTTCTTCTGAGTATTTTTCCCAGTATTTTTTTTCCAGGATGGTTCAGTCTTTAAGGAGTGAAGCTAGGAAGTCGGAAGACATCTTTATGCAGCTTCAAGAAATTCAAGAATCTGCTAGACTGGCCTTTTTGAACTGTTTACTGGATTTTGCTGGTGTGATGGATGAGTTTATTGCCTCATGTTTTGTTCATTAGTATTTTAGAAACAAGTGCAGTACTATACTATGATCTTTACATTTGTTGCGCGTTAATCAGGTCATCTGGAGCGCATTGGAGGGGAGCTTGCCCATAGTAAATCAAATAAAGAAAGTCCACATTTCGAAAATGGATATCCTCTTGATCCTCTCCAACAATCATTTGATCCTCTACCAGAAAGTGTCATTCATCCTCTTCAACAACTACTAATGGTCTTGAGTAATATTGGGTATTGCAAGGATGAACTTTCTCGTGAGTTGTACAACAGATACAAACATATCTGGCTGCACTCCAGGTTGGTACTGCTCCTGACGACTTCTAAACCTGGATACATTGATGTTATTACATCTGATATCTTGCATCTGTGAGATGTATCAAATTTCTGGCTTGTCACAGCATGTATATGTCACTGAATCTATTCCGTAATTGCTAAGAATTAACTTGAAGTATAATCCAACCTAGTGTAACCTGGAACGTGATTTGATACTGCACGTGGAACAAAAATGAGAACATTGAAATGGGGAAGATTATTTTTTTTTTTCAGAGCAAGTAAATATATCTACTAGATGGTAAGGAAGTTAATACGGGACGTTACTGTCTCACCTGCTTCATTCTTGACATCCCTCATCAAGCAATCCATTTGTAATGACCCAGGTCTCCATCCGTCCAAAAGGAGTAATTATAAAGTTAGAAAAACAAATTTAGGAAGTCACTTGTAGCCTTGTAGGTCTGAATCCTTTGTGAAAGGAAATTTTTTTTTTCTTTCCCTTTTTTCTTTTTGGCAAGTAAATATATCTACTAGATGGTAAGGTATTTAATATGGTATGTTAAAGTCACAGGTAAAGTCACAGCTGTTTCATTCTAGACATCCTTATCAAGCAATCTATTGAGCTAATATTTAATTCCCACTAGTAAGGGACGGACACTTATGAGCAATATTGGTAGTGTACTGTATCCTATCAATAGCAGTTAAATTTTGGTTTAGGGACCCTACCAATAATTTTTTAGATTTCATGATGAGGACTCAGAGATGAAACGATGCGGCCTTTCTGATACCGTATATTTTTTTGTTTATTGGTAATGATCCTTGTTTGCAAGTGGCTGCCCAAGTCTATTGTGGTAACTCCTTGTATATTCCTTTTGCAATGAAGACTTGAGCCATTACATAATCTACCCGTGGTTTGAAGAATCGTGAATTTTTAGATACATCTTTCCGATTGATTTTTGAGTCTCCAAACTTTAAATGTAATTAATATGAGTAATGCTAGGAGTTTCAATTTTTTTTATTTTTATTTTTGCTAAGGTTGTGTTTGATAAAATTAGAGATTAAGATCTGAATAGTCTAGACATCTGAATAATATAGAGTATCTGAATGAAAAAATGTTGTTTGATAATAATTTTTTCAAGATGTCTGAAAAAAAATATTTTACCATTTTAACCTTTGAAACAAAACTAAAAAAAAGGGGGTTTCTTCTTCATTTACCCCTCCCCCATCCCCCCCGCCCCTCCCCCCTCCCCCTCCCCCTCCCCCTCCCCGCTTCGGCCGCCCCCTCCCTCCCCCATCCCGTCGCCCCCTCCTCTTCCCCCGCCCCCTGCTCCCGCCTCCCCCCTCCCCTCCTCAGATCTGGTGTTTGGTGATGGTGGCATGATGATGGTCTGGTGTTTGGTGATGGTGGCGTGGTGGTGGCAGCAGATCTGCTTGAAGGATATGAAAGGAAAATGATAATATTAACGAGGGTATTTTGGTCCAAAAAATAGCAATGTTATTCAGACCTGCCTCTAGATGGTTCATCTTTATTTTGAAGTCTAATCGATTAAGAGCCATTAAGAGGGAGAAATTTTTTTACCAAACAACTTTTGCCTCTGACCGAATCAGAGGCAGCCCAATTAAGAGCCATTAAGAGCTAATCAAACACACCCTAAGTGAGTTTCAAATTTTTGGTCTCAAATGACATGACATTGAATATTATAATAATAATTTATGTCATAGCCAATCACATGAGATCTACCCAACCAATGTTATGGCGACACATCATTTGAGACGCTTTTTGAGACCCCTAGCATAACCCAATTAATATATCTATGGTAAATAGGTGACTATGCTCCTTAATTTATGAGCTCTTATACATTGTTAAGTAACTTATTTTTCTTTTTAACTTTCATTATTACTACTTTTCTATTCCCCTTCCTCTAATATTGCCCATCAGTTAGGCTCCTCTCAGCCCTTGTTTCTACACTGCACAGTTCCCAAATGGAAAACCAAAATTGCTGCTAAACTAACTTTTGGCGATTTACAGTATTTCATATATATGATTTTTCCACACTCTTTTTCATCTTTCAAGCTTACTGCTGGCACATCTTGTCTTATTAATATGCTTGAGATTGCAAAAATGTTTTTTGATTCACCAACTGAGGTTCAGTTTGAGTGATGCTATCATATCTATGACTACAGCAGGGGAAAGGACGAGGAAGATACTGATATGCAAGATTTGATTATGTCTTTCTCTGGACTTGAAGAGAAGGTCCTTGCACAATATACTTTTGCAAAGGTATAACCAAACTTGTGTCCAGTTTAACTGCGAATGTTGATTTTGCACAAAAATATGCATGTAAACTAACTGCTTATTGATGTCTGGGATGATTACCATTGGCAGAGGGAAGATCACATTTTTTGTTGGGTTGTTTTTTGTTTTTTGTTTTTATTGGGGAGGGGAGATGTATTTTCAAGTCATACTGAACCCATGTGTTGGATTTGGGTTTACTACTGTGCAAGCAACTTATTTTTTCCAACTAATCTGTCTATGGTTATTTTCAGCTATTTATCCTACTGAAACATGTTAAGATTCCTTAGTTTTATGCCATTATTTTGTTTGTTAACAGAGGTTGGTTCTTCAGGTTAAGATTCTGTGGTTAGTGTAATGCTCAATGAAGCAAGAAGTCAATAAATTGGAACCACCATAATTTTTAGAATAATTGTTTGCCTTCTAACCTTGTCTGTATTTGGCTGTTGTTTCTCATGTTGGAAGATTTTAATATTTACTGTGTGTGACCCCCGTTGGGGGGGGGGGGCACAAGATGAGGGCCAAGAAAGAGGAAGAGGGTGGGCCTTGGGGGGATAGAGTTCCTTTTATCAGCGTTTTAACTGAGTTTATTAAGTCTGCAGCAGAAATGATCTAATGCATTGTACTGCTTTTCCATAAGAAAAAACTTGTTAATGTGCCTTCGATCAATATTTGGAATTGTATACCATCTTTTATGTTTTCTCAGGCAAATTTTATTAGAGCAGCAGCTGCGAACTATTTGTTGGATGCTGGAGTGCAATGGGGAAGTGCACCTGCAGTCAAAGTAAGAAAATAGTGAAATAATTTGTTATTCCCTCGTTTTCTGACATTTCGGTGAACATTGCTTTTTTTCGCAAAATCGTATAATACTGCTTCTGGTATCTTGCAGGGTGTGCGAGATGCGGCAGTGGAGTTATTGCACACTCTAGTAGCTGTGCATGCCGAGGTACTTAATGTGTGCCTGGCAGGACTCATCCACCCAATGATCTACAATTCTTGTTTTTCTCAGACTTGTTTCCCATCACCCCTACCATTTGTTAGTTATAATACAGCTAAATCATATTTTTGACTATATTAGAAGTTATCTTAATGGCACGCACCCTAATCAGGTTAAGGCATGAATTATTAGCTTAACTTTTGGCTTAATCTCGGGAATATGAGGTATTTTCTGATTGCAGGTTTTTGCTGGATGTAAGCCCCTGCTTGATAAGACACTCGGTATCCTTGTCGAAGGCCTGATTGACACTTTGCTCAGTCTTTTCCATGAAAACAAAGAAAGAGATCTTAGATCATTGGATGCAAATGGTTTCTGTCAGCTCATGCTTGAGGTGAATATTCTGTTTCTCTTTTCTTTTCTTTTCTTTTCTCTTCTTTTTTTTCTTAGATCATTGGTGCTTATAGTAGAGCTGTTTTTGGCCGCCAGATATACAACTGTTATAGCAACTTGATACAAATTTTATATTTTTGGGAACTTGAAGATGAGATTCATTATTCGCCTCCTTTCCAATCTGCTTTAGATACCATGTTGTTTGTGTGGTTCCTATATACTAGAGAATAAAACTAAGATGATGAAGATTCTTATTCTATGTAGTTTCTAGTTGAAAACATATTAAAAATTAGCAATACAGTCTTACAAATATGTGTGTGGCAGATTCAAGTGATTACTATGACTGAGGTGCCTGAATCACTTGCTCGGCTAGTTGATTGTTTGCCATGCATTTCTTGCAGCTTGAATATTTTGAGACCATATTGAATCCTTACTTTACACATGAGGCGAGAGAGTCGCTAAAGTCTTTACAAGGGGTCCTATTGGAGAAAGCCACAGAGAGTGTGTCCGAGTCTGTTGAGACTCCAAGCCATCACCGCAGGCCTACACGTGGAAGTGACGATGTTCTTGCTGATGAGAGGGCGACTGTTTCACCAGATGACCTGATTGTAAGAAATTCCCCTTTTGTTTAATTTCTTGTTTTTTTATCTTGTTGACCTTTAAAGAAACACTGGCCTTGATGACAACCGTCTTGTGTTCTTCATTTAGATTTTTTCTGAAACTTGCTCTGCTAGTCACTTTTTTTTCCCGCCTTTCTTTTTCAAGCTTCCCCCTGAGATATGTCATACACTCATACTACTCTAACTCAACTCAACCTTTTTCAAGCTTCCCCCTGAGATATGTCATACACTCATACTACTCTAACTCAACTCAACCTAACGGTGTCTTACCCGACCACTTGGTCTACACTTCGTGATGTTTTAGCATTTTTCTCTATGTGAAGTCATATTTTTTTCTAAGCCACATTTTACTCTTACCCTACACCCTCACTTGGTGTTGGCTCATGGTCATCTCCTCCTAGCAAATGCTTACCACAGTCCTCGACTCCTCGCTAATCATGTAACTATTAGTGATTATTGAATGTGCTTAGTTGGTTTTTCTAGACCAGTTGGTAAATTGCCTGAGAATTGGACCTCAAGTTAGCTTTTATATGAATCATCTGGCAGTGACCATCTTCATAATTTAATCTTTCCTGTTGTTACATGATGGTTCTTCCTCTAATAAACTTTCCCTGCATTTTTTCCTGTTTGCTTAGGCTCTTGCCCAGCAGTACAGCTCTGAACTACTTCAAGGAGAGCTTGAGAGGACGCGAATTAACACAGCATGCTTTATAGAGTCATTTCCATTAGACATGGTCCCAGAATCGGCCAAAGCTTCTATTAGAGGATCAATGGATTCTCCCAGCAGAAATTTCAGAGGCACACAACCTGTTGTTTCCCAAGGCAGGCAGAGGCGTAGATGATCAGTCAGCACATAGATCATTATTTGATTCTTTTTCTTCCCATAGTATGTGCAATTGTTGTACGTTTGTGAACTATACATTTTTTGTAAATTTTTTTCTTTTTTTTTCCCTGAAAAAAGCCCAACTTCTCCTATGACTTTAGTTATCCTCTAATGAAGTCATATTTATAAGTCTGACAATGTTTTCTCTCCTTTTTTTGGGACTAGGGTCTTCATATAAAATAGTGTCATTTTTAGCTAGGCATCTGGCTTTTGAGGAATGCTCATGTATATCGGTTTTTATTTCTATAAATGAACTACAAGCCTGTATCCCGGCAACGTTTCAAATATGTAAATTCAGCTCTAACTCTTTGGCCTGCTCTCTGCTTAAGAATTGGTGCTCAGGAGTATTCCCTCTGTTCCAAAATTTATAAGATTAATATTGACTTTTGAAAATCATCTTAAGACATTTTTAAGCTTAAATTCAAGTCAAATACTATTTTTTATATAGTTTACATTATCATTGCATAGATTAAAATTAAAGAAATTTATGTTAATTTTGAGTTTGAAATGTCTTAAGTTGACTTTAAAAAGTCAATAACTGTGGATGGACTAATCAATTTCCTGCGGAAAACCTAGTATTTGGTTGCATTTGAATCTTGTTGCTTGTGTCCTGTTAGTGACCATGATAAAAACAACTTTGGTAAGTTCTAATCTCTACTGCTAGCTCGGCTATCAGATTATCAGTGAGTTGGAGTTGGGCTTTTCCGATTAAGTACTTTCCAAAAATTGAGTCATTTCTGCCTTCTTATTTAATTTGAGGGTAAATTTTAAATTGATATGAATTCATTTAATTTTACCAATTCAATTATTAATATTGTATATTATTTAAAAAGTACTCTATTTACTAGGTTTATTATATTTCATATTTTAAATGAATTACATAAATTTAAAGTTTGAAAAGGTTTCGAAACTTAAAAAAATAAAATTAAAATCATTTAAGGGAAGAGTTTTTAATGTTTTCAACTAGTGGTTAAGATGCCGATGAAGTCTTAGCCTAGTGGTTCGATTCTCACTTAGATGAGTTTATTTCCCGTTATATTATGAATTACTCCCTCCCTCCCAAATTAATTGCTCAGTTTTGACTTTTTAAAGTCAAATTGACTATTTTTAAAACTAATCTTTTTACTATTTTTGCTAAAATATATGTGAAGAGATTATAACCAAAAGAAAGTATATACAATTTATTACTAACCCCAGTTTTTATAATTTTAGAAATATATTTATATATGCTTAATTATTAATTCTAAAAATAGTCAATTTGACTTAAAAAAGTCAAAACTGAGCAATTAATTTGGGACGGAGAGAGTATATTGTACTCCCAAAAAGTGGACATTCAAACAAAAATGTAGCGGTTAAGATTACAAGTAAATAGTTTCTTGCCTGCAATGACACCTTGTAAGGAATGTTCAAAAGGCAAATTAATTTTTTAGTCGTGTTTTATCTATGCATTTTCTTATTTATTTGAATTTTGTAACCGATGAAATGGTTTTTATTATTTATTAAAACAAGTTCTCTAGCGTTGGTTTTAGCTGTAATTCCAAATTACCAATCACATCATGTTATTAATTTATTTATTTTAATAATCCTTATAAGCAAATACTCTAACATCTCATTGGGTCATTGGGCTAAACAGACTCTTGAAGGAAGTCCTCCACTCTTAACAAAATTAAAAATACATTCTGCTTTTTAGTCGTTTAGATACATTTTTATTTTAAGACTATAAAGTGACATTATACTCCTAATTTACCATTACTTTTTTACTATCATTTTCAATATCAAACCACCGCAGCTAAATTCCTAACTAATAAACTATATTTGAGAACATAAAATTATCCTTAAAAGTCGTCATTTTATAAATGTATCTCTAATGTTACAGAAGGAGTATTGTTACAGAAGGAGTATTGTTCCGTCATTTTTCTTGCAACATATAGAATTTTTGAATCTATAATCTGTTTCACATAGTTAACCTTGGTCCGCAATTTGTATAATTAAACTTGTGCTTGTTAGAAAGTGTTTGTATAGACCTCAAATCAAATCTGATCTGCAAGATTGGCTGAATAAATTTCAAAATAAACCACAACTCATTTAATGCGCGAGTCCAAGAGTTTTCTGTTGATATCAGCGACGTGCCAGAAAATATATGCACAGCTAGTAAAACAGATCAACAATTCCAATATGAAGCATCTAGTCATATGTTTAAAGAGTACAAATGGTCAACTACATCAACTATGACCAAAGATTCATTGCATGCTCTTACACTAGGAGGAAGTCATCATTGTCATAAATGAACTTGAGCCCTAAACAAGAAACCGAGAGAGCTCATGTCAAGATAGGAGGATAGCAATATACGCGGTAATTTCCTTCTAATGAGTTCTAAACTTGGTCAACTGGGTCAAGCTGTCCTGAGTGGAGGCGAGACCAATATGACACCATCTCCTCTAACAAACAGAAACGGAACTGTGCGTCTTGTGGTCTGAAATGGAGCAAAAAAAAATGTGAAAACAAGGATAATCACTCATTAAAATTTATAATTAAGAAAATAAGGCTAGAAGAAATACTAGAGCTTTTTTTTCTTCTCTTTTTCTTTTTCTTTTTTTTTTTCTTTTTTTTCTTTTTGGAAAGATTACAATATCATCCAACTAATGATGCAGGAGTAGGGAAGATGATGTTTTTTTACAGCTTATTGCCCCCTTTAAACTTCAGAACCACATTGGTCAAGTTTTACCATGGGTTAGTTGAATGATACTTGAAAGGTCACAAGTGATACTGAATATCACTTTGGTTTGTCCATGGGACTATTTATGCTATTCTCGGAAACATAGAGTTTCAACTTAAAATTTGAAATTTGACAATATGGGATGCCCAATGAATTCTAATTTCATGGCATCACATGGAGTCCAAGCATCCATAGATTCAACATGGAGTGAATCTAAGAGTCAGATGATAATCTGCTGGATTCAAAGCTGCATCTAAACCAACATAGAAGGTGCGTAAAACATGAGCTTGTGCAACTCGAGCATACATAAATGCTATGGGGTTAGATTTACCCCGTGAACTTGGGAAAGCTAAAACAGTGGCAACTTCAGTAAACTTGTTGTGCTAGTGATGGGCTAGTAATGAGAGGTAACTTTAGCACTATGAATGTAGTTTCTCAAATTGGTATAAAAAAATTGGGGAAGCTTTAATAAACAGGGCCCCAAAGTCTTGAGTTTGGAGTCCTGTGTATTGTAATTCAAGACCAGACCAATGAACGTGTGCTTTAACAAACAAGGCCTCAAAATCTTGAGTTTGGAGTCCAATGTTTTGTATACGTGGAAAAGACCAATGAATGTGACCCATGTCCACGAGTTGTAAATTTCACTAACTAAATGGTTAGTTAAAAGTATAATTAGTAGATTGAACTCAGTTTCTTGATTCCTAGTGCATTTTGATGTAAGAAGAATTATATACTTGTGCGGGTGTGCGCGAGCGCGCATGTGTGTATGCATATAGAGAAAGGAAACTAGCAACTGTTACTCAAGCAACCTCGACATAATAACAAAATGTTGCTTGAGATAATAATAACAAAGACATTTCAGATTAGCTTTTGAAGGTGGATATGATCTTCAATGCGAGAAGATTGAAGGAGGAAACTCCGTCAAAAGGATTATTTACCTGTCAAAAACTTTACCAAGTGATGACAAATGTGAAGTATGGTTACACTTGAAACTCGAAAGGAATTGAAGGTAACAACTAATAAGTGCATCTTTTTTAACACTCATCTCAGATTGTGATAAGTCAGGCTTGTGGAACTTGCCCCACCCTCAACCCTAATAATATGGGCTTGGGAGAAAAAATAAAACCCTATAGGGCTAGGATTAGGGTAGGGTATGGTATGGTATTTATCAAAATTCCCCGGAGCCTGCTCTGTTTAGATTTTATTTACTTAAATACCCTTTATATATGTAATATTATCCTTTTATTATTTTTCATTTGAATAAACTATTAATAACTTTTTTTGTCTGGAGTTGGATTTCTTTCAAATACTATTATATAATGTTCTCTTTTAAGATGACAAAGTTCGTTTATTCTTTTTGCCATTTTATTTAATTTATTAATTTTTTCAATAAAAAAAATGGACTTAACAGGGGTGGGGCATGGCAGCTTTGGGAGTCAAAATAAAAATAAAAATGGGGCAGGGATGAGTAAAGGTCACACCCATACCCGCTTCGTTACCTTTTCTAATCTGACTACATATCAAATAATCCATCTATGCTCCAACTTCCCATTCTAAACTGCTCCTTGGTATCAAGATACCACAATGCGACCTCATCAGAAAACCTCAGAAAACCTTGTATAATCCTACGCCAAAAGTACTTGCAAAAGATATCAAGAATAGTTACCTTCAACACTATTTCCAAACAACATGTCATACCATTCGAACGCTTTGCAAATCTCCATTATGAATCAAACTCTTTCACAAACTCCGTTTGCACAGGTTGAACTTGAGATATGGGTAGGGTAATGGACACGGTAGTCAAGTTGTCGCAGTCAAGTTGTCGACTAGTCGATGCTTAGGCGTCCAGTCGCTGCAAGGGGGGCAAGTCGTTTAGGCGACTTGATGGAGGTGCTGCAAGTCAAGCGACCAGGCAAAGAAGTCGTCACCTTGGACGACTCATCAACGACTTAGGCGCCTGATTTGCTGAGATTAGCCACAGCGGGTATGGATTGACCTGATGCTAACTAGGTAAAAAAAAAAAGGAAATAGGCCAAAGGAGAAAAAGCCTAGTTGTGACTCGCAGCAGAAGGGGAGAGAGAGAGAGAGCGTACCAAGTTCTGACTCTACTCCGACCAACGACGCTACTCCAACCGGCGACGTTACAGGTACTCTCTTCTTTCTTATTCTATTCTTCTACTATTCTCTTCTCGCGACTGCTGTTTTTTTTTTCTTCCCCTCTTTTGGTTTCTAGCTATTATGATATATGTAGATAAGTTTTGGTTACATAAAATTTTGTCCTACTGCTGTTATTTGGTCTGTGCTACTGCTGTTATTAGGTTGAAATTTTGGTTACTTTTAGGGTCAATTGAAAAGGTCAAATTCCATTTATGATTTATAATGGAGTCACATTTGATTACTTTTTTTGGGTCAATTTAGAAAGGTCAATTAAAACTATATAATTGATGAATTCATAAGTGATGGTTTTTATGGAAAACTCTACTGATTGCTATTTTCTAATCAATGTTTAGTTGTTTTTTTAATGCTCTGCACGTGATGTATGTTTATTGTTTGAGAGAATTTATCATAGAAGGCAGAAGCAACTGAGTGTTAAATGTTTAGTGGTCAATTGCATAGCAAAGTCAGCAAAATGTATAAATGTTTAGCGGTCAATTGCATGGCAAAGTGCTGACTGCTGCTCATTTTAATTTTTTATTTATTTATGCTTTACATATTATATATGAAAATAGTATAAATGTATAACTATAAAGGTATACTTGATATTTATTAGTTATTAGTTAATGTGCTATTGTGTTCTGCCTAAAAGGTAAATGCCTGCTTGCCTGCTGTTGTGCTTGGCTGCTTGTGCTAATAGTTGGAAAATTCATAAAATTGATATTTATTTAGTCATAATTTGTGAAATTATTATTTTAATTGTGTTGTTTGGATTGATACATGGCTGAAAATTCGGGAACGAATTATGATCCAAGCAAAGATCCTAAAAGGAGGGCTAAATCGAAGGATCCGGGGTGGAAATATGCTTATTGGCCAGATTTGACCGAAAAAAATATAGTTCATTGCGAACTTTGTGGAAGAAATGTATCAGGGGGAATTAAGAGATTAAAGCAACATCTAATTGGTTATGGATACGTGCAAAAGTGTCCCAAAACCACACCAGAAATTGCAGCCGAGATGAATTGAGCTCTAATGGCCAACAAAAGGAGCAGGCCGTTGGATGAAGAAGAACAAATGGACTCTAATGCTCCTTCTAATGCTTCATCTACTACTATTCCAAGTTGGCTGCAAAAAAGATGAAGAGGGCTTTCCAATTCACTAAGGCACCGCCACCACCACAATCCAAGACAATTGAAGCTCATATTAGAAAGACACCTGAAGAAGTTGTAGATGAGAGATATTGCAGAGGTCCTAGCCAAACAACATTGGAGAACCGTTTGAGGGCGCCGGAGGAGAAAGAAAGAGTCCACATGCACATAGCTAATTGGTTCTACGAGTGTGGTATACCTTTTAATGCCGCAAATGCTAGGAGCTTCGAGGTGATGATTGAGGCCATTGGACAGTATAGGCCGGGTTTTAAGTCCCCTTCTTATCATGAGTCGAGGGTCCCTTTATTAGAAAAGGTAAAGAAAAAAACAGATGAGGTAAAGGAGAAGCACAAAGTGTCTTGGAAGCAATATGGTTGCACACTAATGTTTGATGGATGGACAGACAGGAGAGGAAGGCATTTGATCAATTTTCTTGTTAATAGTCACGAGGGGAATTACTTTATGGGGTATGTTGATGCCTCTAGCCAAGCTCAGGATGCAAAGATGTTGGCACAACTACATGATAGTAAGATTGAAGAAATTGGACCGGAACATGTTGTTCAAGTAGTCATAGACAATGCCTCCAACTACAAGACGGTCGGTAACTTGTTGATGGTGCAGGGGCCTACTTTGTTTTGGATTCTTTGTGCGGCCCATTGCCCAGATCTTATGTTGAACATAGGAAACTTGTAGCAATTCAAGCCTACTACTGGGAAGGCACGAAGAATTACCTTCATCTATAGGCATGGCCGCCTTCTTGATGCATTGAGGAGCAAAACAAATGGCAAGGACCTTGCGAGAGCTGGAGTCACTAGATTTGCCACAACTTTCCTTACACTCCAAAGCTTGTACAAGCATAAGAATGCATTGAGTTTGTTCATAAGTGATGATTGGACAAAGTCTAGATTGTTAGCAAAAATATGTGATACAATGATTTCTACAAATTTTTGGCATGTTGTGGAAGACTGCATTCGAGCAACACAACCACTTATTATTGTCTTGAGGATTGTAGATTCCGATGAGATGCCTGTCATGCCTGAAGTTTATGCGGCTATGGAATTGGCAATGAAAAAAGTCAAGGACAATTTTAACAAGAAGCCAAGACTATATAAGAAAATGGTTAACATTATTAAGCGGTGTTGGGAGTGCCAAATGGAGCAAAAGCTATATGGGGCAGCACTATTTCTTAATCTGGGTCAATATTTTGATATCAAGGAGGAGGATTCCAATTTAGCTTACAAGTTACGTGATAGCTTCAATGATCTCATCAAAATGGTACCTGACGCTGCTTTGCTAGATAAGATTAGTAATCTAGCCGATGTCTACGATTCTGTTCGTGATAATTTTGCAAAAGACATGGTTATTAGACAATGAAAATCAAAGAATCCTAGTAAGTATTTTATATATCATATTATAATATAACTTATAAACAAGTTGTTTATAAGTTATATATTGTATATATATATAAAGTATAGTTAATTGTTATCTTATTTAATTCTTTTTATTTTACATTTACTAGTTGATTGGTGGAACGCTTTTGGTGGGTGTGTTATTGAGCTAGCAAAATTTTCTAAGCGTATCCTTGGCCTTTGTTGTTCATCTTCTAGTTGTGAACGCAATTGGAGCACTTTTCGAGTTTGTAAGTATTAATTATCACATCTCAAATAAATAAATAATTATAAAGTTGTGTATATTTAATTATTAATGACAATTTTTTTTACACATGAAAATTTAGAATCGTACCAAGAAGAGAAATAGATTGGAGCATCAACGATTGAATGATTTGATTTATGTTCAATACAATCGCCGAATTATTTCAAGATTCCAAAAGAGGTGTGAAGTAAGAAGAAATTTGGATCCCTAGAAGATTTTGATAGGACAATTAGTGGATAGCGGATAATTCCAATGAGGATATGATATTACATGGAGAGATGAAGATATAGCAGTTGGTGCATCCACAACGGCCGCGGGTCGCAATGTTCCTAGGAGGGCTCATGAAGCAAGTCACTCTACTCCTAGTTTGACTTACTCTCGACGTGGTCCTTCGAGTTTGAGAGTGATAGGTGTTGATGGCTCCAATTCGGATGTTGAAGAGATTATGGAAGAAGAGAAGAGTCTTCCTAATGATGATGTAGACGTGGAGGATGATTATGGTCGGAGAGCACCTACTCCTTTGCGTGAGAGTACTACTAGTAATAAAGATGGAGAAAATTTATCCTTGATGAATTTGCTTAATTGATGAGTACTTACTACTAAGACTTTTCCTTTTCACTTGGAGAAGTCTTTAGCTTTATGTTCTAAATTTCATCTTTTGTTATGTGAAAACTTCATTAGTTTACTTTTGTTTAATGTTATTTGCTACTTATTTGAATTGTAATGAACAATGACTTGCTTTAGTAGTTTCTTTCTTTTTAATATCAAATCTTTGGTTGTGGCAATATTAATGTATTTGTGTTTCAAATAGTATTTGATAATGTTGAGTATTGTGAAATAATAATGTCAAATGTATATGTATATATATATATATAGAAAATTTACATGTATAAATTGTACATAGGAAATGACTTGTCGACTTATAGATGACTAGTCGGGCGCCTAGTTGACTAGTTGATTAAGCTCCCAGCCAACGACTCAACTCGACTTTACGACTTGACAACTATGATAATGTAGCGACAATCTACTAATGGGTTCTCTTCTCCAAAGTTAGTCGATACGCATTGTCGAGGGATGATCACTTATGTGGGGTGAAAGGTTGGACAATACGTTGGCAGTAGCAAAGCTCCAGGAGGTGTGTCCAGCAGCAAGGGAGGTAGAGGAAAGTCATTTCTTGCAGGAGGTTTCAATGGAGGTCCGGGAGCTTGCAAAGTGTTCCCGCTAGCTATAGAACTTCCAACCTTTGGAGAGTCGGAAGAATTTGGGAAGGCAAGGAGTCCAACATCTCTTGGGGCTGGTTATCAATTTGAAGAAGAATGACTTTCAATTTGGGGGACAACATGTACTGAGGGAAGGGTCAGAAGCAATGGGCAACAGAGAAGCAAATATATCGTCCTACTAGATCAAGGATATAAAATAGGATTAACTACTTTCACAGTTTCATGGGGGTTTCATATGTGGGGACTGTAGAAAGGAAGAACGGAAGAGAAGATGTGACTTGGTGCCACACACTATATGGTGGATGTTATGGAAGAAACGTAACTGTGGATAATAGGAGGGTCGAGCGAATCCAATTTCCCATATTCGCTTTTTGTGGGTCTTCTATGTTTTTGGCTTCTTAAGTGTTTATGGGTTCGGTGGTGCACTTTGTGGATTTTTTGGGAGAATTCAAAACTTTCATAGCCTAATGTAGTTATTGTTTGGAGGCTCCTTGTATAGGGAGGGGTATTTCTGGCTGGATGGGGACATAAGAGTTACTTTTATTGTTCTATGCTCTGTACATTGTACGAGGGTTCAACCCCTTTTTGGCGCTTTTAATGAAATTATTTATTCATCAAAAAAGATAGTGTGAGAATTCAAGAACGAAACATAAATCGAGGAAAATATAAATGCATAGCATACCCGGACAATCTCCTCGTAAGTTTCATCATCAATCTCAACAGTTGTGACGATTTCTTCAACATCCCCAAGAATCATATTCAAATGTTGATCATAAGCCTAAAAAATTTGAAACATCAGCAAAAAGAAGTTTGGAAAACACTAAAAACAGTTGACTACTAAGGCTTCGCAATCACACGCAATGCAACAAAAATAAAAATAAAATAAAGGAAAATTTTCTCTCTCCACTCTGTTGCTGTACAAGGTTTAAGAGTTTTTGACTCTAGTATGTGACATTTGCAAACCAAGACAAATGCATCAAAATAGAAGCTTACTTGCCTACAATAGAGCAGTAGTTATATTAATGCTTATAAAGGTGCCGTTTGATGCCTAAAATATGAAAGCCTGAAACTGAAAAAGTACTAAACCAAACAAGAGCTGATGTTACCAAAATGAATAGCAACAGTATTTATACTCTTTAAAGTTAGCTGAGATTAATTTGCTCATAAGCACTTGTACACAGAAAGACTCTAAAAGAGACTATAAAAATTCTAAAACAAATTCATGTTGTGATAATGCTAGATGATTTTTGTGCACTAGTTTTAAGTTGTTAAAATCGAAGGAGTAATACTTTGCTCAAAAAAAATTTAGTGATACAAAAATTTATGTATAAACATTATTTCGGTAGGATTGTCGCCAAATTCTGACCGTTCGTCAAATCACCAAATAACGAGCCGAAAAGACGTGCAACGGTGGAGGATATAATTGTTTTAGTGCTTGTTAATATGAAATAAAATAATGACACGTGAAAATAAAATAATAATACCCGAATTTTATGTGGAAACCCAATTGGGTAAAAACCACGGAGGGAGATCCCAGAAATTCACTATAATAATATAAAAAATACAAGCTCTTAACAGAGAAATAAACTATTTATTTTCTCCTTATACCCTCACTTTTGCTATTACTCTTACTGAATATTTCTAACTCCTTGCTATTTTCTATTTGCTATTTAGAATACTGAGAGATGGTGTGTCTGAATCCACAGCAAGCGAGTGCCTTTTATAGGCATGAGATGAGACATAAAACGGTTGTCCACATTTGACAAATGAGACTAGTGGCTTGCTCATTTGGACTAATGTTGCCACAAGCGTGCTCCTTTTGACAAATATGATTACAAGCATTTATCATTCCCCATCACTGAAATCACATGTTAACATTACCCCCCACTCTCTTATTGTAAGGAACCTAACTAAGAGAGTACACAAATTTGTACCGACAAAGTATCTGTGACTGCCGAAGACAAACTTACCACTGTAGAGAGATAGACAACCTTATCACCACCGTCCGTAGATATCCAACTTTATCACAACCGAAAATATAGATAGAACTTAACAAAACAATTCATATAACAGAGGAAACTATGCGAGCAAAACAAGCACTTATAACAATGTCACAATTTATGTACTCTCTTATTTTAAGTTACTTATAATAAGAGAGTGGGGGACAATGTTAGGGTGTGATTTTCCTTCATAGGTGTGCTACCTAACCTTTGCTAAATTCCTTGTTGGTGTGCCCATTCCTTATTATCAGAGTTTGTGTGTCGTAGCTTTGCCTATAAAAGGGATGCTCGGTTAAGCATCTAAAGAGACCAACACACACCTCCACTACATCAATAATCATCAGTAACAAGGAGTTAGAGAGAGGAATAAGGGAGAAATAAATAATTAGTTTATTTCTCAATTGAGAGTTTGTATTTTCATATTATTTTCATAGTGGATTTCTGAGATCTCTCCCCGTGGTTTTTTCCCAATTGGGTTTCCACGTAAAATTCTAGTGTTATTATTTTATTTTCATTGTTATTATTCCATATACACACACTAAAACAATTACATATCCCCCACCGTTAAACGTCTTTTCGGCTCGTTATTTGGTGATTTGACAAGCGGTCAGAATTTGGCGCTAACATTGAGAATGATAAATGCTTGTAATCATATTTGTCGAAAGGAGCACGCTTGTGGCAACATTAGTCCAAATGAGCAAGCCACTAATCTCATTTGTCAAATGTGGACAGTCGTTTCATGTCTCCTCTCATGCCTATAAAAGACACTCGCTTGATGTGGATTCAGACACACCATCTCTCAGTATTCTAAATAGCAAATAGAAAATAGTAAGAAGTTAGAAATATTCGGTAAGAGTAATATAAAAAATGAGGGTATAAGGAGGAAATAAATAGTTTATTTCTCTGTTGAGAGTTTGTATTTTCTATATTATTATAGTGAATTTCTGGGATCTCTCTCCGTGGTTTTTACCCAATTGGATTTTCACGTAAAAATCGAGTATTATTATTTTATTTCCACGTGTCATTATTTTATTTCATATTAACAAGCACTAAAACAATTATATCCTCCACCGTTACACGTCTTTTCGGCTCGTTATTTAATGATTTGGCGAACGGTCAGAATTTGGCGTTAATATTGCCGCTAGAAGGAGGGTCGTTTTAGTGTTGAATCAAAATCACCCATTATTGATTAAACAAATATGAGAGGTAGCAACTAAAGGGAGATGGTTCTAATTTTTTGTAGACTTATTTTCGGCAGACTCACATCCAAAAGCTAAGTCTCCATCTCTGTCTATGTTTCAATTAAATATAATAATATGTACTGATATGTGGTATATATGAAAATCCCACTACATGCATGATTGTATGATGTGCTAATAAATGTTGTGAATACTCGTGATTGCTAGGTTAATTTCACTGGCGGAACCTAAGCAGTCCACTTCAGACAACAAACTCTAATAGTGATGTCATATACTCCAATTCGGACTTGGATTATCGCTCACGCATTTATATTCGAAACTAATACAGGACCTATCGTTCGGACGGCTCTAGACAAATGAGGAGTAGGCCAAAGAGTCGCTTCCTGATCCGCAGCAGGCGCAAAAACCGCTAGCAGGACAAATCCACAGCAGGCACAAAAGCCGCTCGCAGGACAGAAGCAAGTCGAAGAGTCGCTCCCCGATCCGCAGCAGGCACAGAAGCCGCTCATTGGACAGATCCGCAGCAGGCGCAAAAGCCGCTCGCAGGACAGAAGCAGGCAGAAAAGCCACTCACAAGCGTCGGAGCCGCTCCAGTGATAGTTCATTGAAAAGAGTAAAGGAAATTGCATCAGCCACTGAGGCGCTGACAGACAGCAAGCACACTCCGGGACAATCAAAGCACCCTCCGGGACGGTCAAGCATCCTTCGGGACAATCAAAGAATCCTCCGAGACGGTCAAGCATCCTCCTGGGCAATCAAAGTACCCTCCGGGATAGCCAAGCATCCTTCAGGGCAATCAAAGCACCCTCCAGGATGGTCAAGCATCCTTCGGGACAATCAAAGCATCCTCTAGAACGGTCAAATGTTCTCCCAAATGGACTAAACGTTCTCCCGAACGAACAGCGTTCTTCGGGACGGACTATCTACATTTCGGTGGTTATAAGATTGGTTATTTATTATTTTTTCGGTGTGATAAGGTAGTAACAGACATAACATGAAGTAATAAGGACGGTGGTCGAGAACGTCAGCAGGATCGACTTCTCATCAATATTTATAATAAGAACTGCTGACATTATAATCGGGGAATGAAGCAAAGGAGGTTCGAGGTCGGTGATTTGGATCTTTGGGAAGGATCGTGCCTATCAAGGAAAGAAGACAAAACATAACAAAATAATTCATATAACAGAAGAAACTATGCGAGCAAAACAAGCGCTTATAACAATGTCACAATTTATGTACTCTCTTATTTTAAGTTACTTATATAATAAGAGAGTGAGGGACAATGTTAGGATGTGATTTTCCTTCATAGGTGTGCTACCTAACCTTTGCTAAATTCCTTGTTGGTGTGCCCATTCCTTATTATCATAGTTTGTGTGTCATAGCTTTGCCTATAAAAGGGATGCTCGGTTAAGCATCTAAAGAGACCAACACACACCTCCACTACATCAATAATCATCAGTACCAAGGAGTTAGAGAGAGGAATAAGGGAGAAATAAATAATTAGTTTATTACTCAATTGAGAATTTGTATTTTCATATTATTTTCGTAGTGAATTTTTGAAATCTCTCCCCGTGGTTTTTTCCCAATTGGGTTTCCACGTAAAATTCTGGTGTTATTATTTTATTTTCATATGTTATTATTCCATATACACACACTAAAACAATTACATATCCTCCACCGTTAAACGTCTTTTCGGCTCGTTATTTAGTGATTTGACAAGCGGTTAGAATTTGGCTTTAACAGTAACAATAGTAACTAGGGTTAAAAACATTAGGTTCATGGGTATTTCTCAATAATAATTTCCCAAATCAGCAACAACTGTAAAACCCTAATCATCAATAGACTAGTGTAAAGACTACACCATAGAAACAGGTACATAAACCGATACACATCCAATTTATATATAAGATGAGAGATATATACAAAAAAAAAATTGGGGAAATTGAAAGAATGAGAGAGAAACAAACATGGAGTTTTCCACGGAGCTCACGGTCAGAACGGAGCTTGACGTAGATACGCTCGTCAAGGCTGAGTCTAATGAGATCCAGTGGCTCTTTCACTGCGATTTCTTCTTCGTTTGTTGCCATTTCAAAAAATCCCTCTTTCTCCTTTCGGTTTTCGGCTGTGTTTGATTTGTGAACAAAGAGAGAGGTGAGGAATATTCACTATTAATACAAGCTAAATTAGCTAGTGGAGTGGAGTAAAGTGGGGTGGGGTGGGGTTTTTCTTTGATTATGTTTGGGATTATCGATTCTTATTACTGTTTTTTTTTTAAGGAAAAAAAGTAACACGAGGCATGAGTCAGTTAAATTTAACTAAGATTATTTAGTAAAATTTTACTAGAACGACGTACTTTTATCTTTAGAATTAAATTTTTTATTTTTAAATTTTATATAAAAAATTAAAAATTATAATTTTTATATAAAATTACGTCGTTTCTTTTCTTAGATTATCTTTCCCCTTTTTCTTATAAATAATTTTAAGGTAATTTGTGTTTTGTGATGAAAAAGTATTTTAAATTAAAAACAAACGATTTATATGTCGATAAATGACAAAAAGGAGTATTACTTTATTGTGGTCGTCCACTTTTAAACATTAGACCACTTAATTTTAAAAATATGAAATTAATTCATTGAATTAATTAAAATTTAAGAATCACGTCATTCTATTAAATTCATTAGATGTCCATTTATTTATTACTTGCCTGGCATTTAAAAAAATTCAAGAAAATGACTTGGAAACAAATAAACAGATACACATGAGATGAACTAATCCAATGTGTATCCCTGATGGATATTAATGTTTATTTAATACAATAAAAAGTAACTTTTAAATAATAAAAGATAGATTTTAAAAAACAATCATCTTCGACCTCCAGCCCGTTCAACCCAACTTATCAGTCATACGGGTCAAAAGTAATAAATATTTTGTTTCTATTTTAAATTATGCAAGTAATATATAAAAACTTTTGTCTCGGTGATGCTTTTTTTATATATAATATGATATCCATTTCGTGAAAAGAAGCCAGAAATGGAAAAGATCTGAGATAAAAACGTGGTCAGAAATGGTTTATATTTGAAATCTTAATTCCTTTGTAAATATGAAAACTTAAGCCACTAAAACACCATAAAATTGCATGATTTGGTGATAAACAATGATTCTTTCATTTGCAAGGAGCTCTAAAGAGGAAACAAACCGAAATTTTTGAAATGGTGATGCCAATTTGTGGAACTCTTTCGTGGGGAAAGAGAAAGAAAAACAAAATACTCCCTCCGTTTCAAATTAATTGCTTTTCTAGGACTTTTTAAAGTCAAATTGACTATTTTTAAAATTAATAATTAAGCATATATAAATATATTTCTAAAATTATAAAAATTGAAATTAGTAATAAATTGTCTATACTTTCTTTTGGTTATAATATCTTCACCTATATGTTAGCAAAAATAGTAAAAATATTAGTTTTAAAAATAGTTAATTTGATTTTAAAAAGTCCTAGAAATGCAATTAATTTGGGACGGAGTGATATATTTTAAAAAACTTATTTCAAAGCCATGAGAAGAAGATTGCAGATGAGATGAGATGAGATGTAGAAGAAGAATCCAAACGATAGGAGATGTAGATGAAGAATCTTGATAAGGAAAAAGAATAAAGTTAGATGAACATAATCAGATGAATAAGGAACATATATGAGTTTTTTTTTTTCTTTAACATATATGAGTTTCTTTTTTTTTTCTTTTTCTTTTTTCAATCTTTTATATTATGCGGTTAATGGAATTAAACTCAAATCTGAAGGAACTAATCGAGATGAAGAAGCAACTTAAAGAAGAGAGAGAAATAATAGGTAAAGAAGAAGAAAGAAAATAAAAGTATTCTTCTTTTTAAAATTCTTGTGTGGTTGTTAAATCCACATGGGATATGCCCACTTCAACATATATTTATTTTTCTTGTTTCACGTAGGAGGCTGATAATTCTTGTGTGGTTTTAGGATTTTTTTTAATTCACGTCTAAAAATAGAAACTTAAATTTGACGTTTGTTTAACTAATTTGACGAAATGACTTAATTAATCATTTTTAAAAGGTTCAGTTGGTTAATTGCATATTTTTAAAGTTTAGTGTATAATACTTAAAAATGAACAACCACATTGAAGTAATACCAACTTTTTGTCATTGATAAAATATATGACAAATTTAGATTGCAACTTATGTGAAACTCTAAGCGATAAAATGAAATAAATTGTGATGAAATTATTCGTAATTCCCTCTTATTCCACGTATCCACATACGTCGGTATTTATAATTGAAATAAGTTTATCATCATATGCAGTTAGACTCCTAAAAAATACAAAAATATTTGATATTAAAAAAATTGTTTATCATGTATTTAAAATATAAGTAAATAAAAAAATATTATTGAAAAGTAAAGAGCGGTAACGGGTGGTAATATTGAAATAGATAAAGATAAATTAGTAATATATTTGATCAAACTTAATTATTAAATTTTAACAAATGATGAGAAGCACCAAATTGATGCTTCTAAATATCTCCATAAAAATTTATTATAAGTAATTTCAAAAACAGATTATCAAACACTTTCTACAATTTAAAATTAATCATAAATAAGTTCGATTGATAGGAATCTCAGCCCTCTAATAATTATTCACTTATTTTAGTTTATTATGTTTTTTGAATTAATTTAAAATGACATAAATTATCAAAAACATTTGTCTAAATAGCTCGATGACAAACGAAAATCTTCCAATCTCAAATTTTGAGGTACATGGGAAATGTGTTTCAAATACAAATTTGATCATTTTGCTTATTACGTAGGATCATTTTGCTTATTAAAAAGTCAAAACTGAACAATTAATTTAGAACGAAGGAAGTACTTAGTATCATGACTAGTCACCGTAGTACATGAAATGCTTGTGCAATTATTTAATTTCTAATCTAATTACATATAAAAATCACATTTTAAAAAAAAGGTAAAATCAAAACTCAAACAACTAACCTAAATTTAAGAGGAAAAGGAGTACACAATCGTGGAGTAGTTAGAAAAGTGCGTAATACACGGTGAGATAATTGAATTCAAAAAGTAATTCTTAAATTCCGTCTTTGCCCACAATTGGTTAACAGTTAAAGTGTATAACTTAAGTATTTGTGCAGGAAAATTAATTTGCAGTTTAGGATATATTAGGAAGTTCAATTTTGGGACAGAGCTTCACAAAATGTTAACACCAAAATTAACAGTTCAAAAAGCCTCCGGCTTTATAATATAGATATATATGTTAGCCACGTTGACTGTATTACCTTCGTTTCAAATTATAAAATTAATATTGATTTTTTAAAAGTCGATTTTAACTATTTTCGAACTTAGATCAATACGAATTACGAACTCATTTAATTTATGTCGATATAATTATAAATATCATAAATTACTCAGATACTATTAGTTATAAAATTTATTGTTTTTAAAACATAGATGTATTGTGATAATTTTAAATTTAAAAATGTCTTAAATTAATTTTTCAAAAAAATAGTAATCTTATACTCCCTCCGTCTCAAATTAATTGCTCAGTTTTGACTTTTTAAAGTCAAATTGACCATTTTTAAAATTAATCTTTTTACTATTTTTGTTAAAATATAGGTGAAGAGATTATAACCAAAAGAAAGTATATACAATTTATTACTAACCCCAATTTTTATAATTTTAGAAATATATTTATATATGTTTAATTATTAATTCTAAAAATAGTCAATTTAATTTAAAAAAATCAAAACTGAACAATTAATTTGAGATAGAGGGAGTAAAACGAGAGAGAAATAACTACCGAAGACATGTTTTTGTAATCATATATTATCATAAACGAAAATCCCTTTACATAGAAAAAATAAGAACTCCTAAAAAGAAAAAAAACGACTCCCAAAAAATTAAAGAATATCTGGAAAGGATCTCTTCAAATTCGAAGAGACCCTTTGTAATCTGAGCCTCAAATTTTGAAGGCTAAAGTTTCTGGTTAAAAAGAGGAAACACCTTAAAAGTACTTCGGTAAGAGTTATTATTTTTGTAGCATATTAAGATTTGTCATGTATATATATTGTTTTAATGTGCTAATCATATTCGATGAACATCTTAATAATTATAAATAGATTCAGTGATTGCAGTGTTTATATCTACTCATATATTCGAATAGTTAGAAACTTGGATACTTCAAAATAATACTTTTTTCGTTTTAAATTATAAGGTCAATATTAATTTTTTAAAAATTAATTTTAAATATTTTTAAATTCAATATTGAAACGAATTCATTTAATTTACATCAATACAATTATAAATATTAAAAACTACCTAAAAAGTACAAATTCTTATAAGATTTATTGTTTTGAAAGCTTAAATGAATCATGTCAATTTTAAATTTAAAAATATTTTAAATTAATTTTTAGAAAGTCAATATTGATTATAATTTATAACGGAGAGAATAAATAACAATTAACATTAAAATTACGAATATATTCCTCGTAAACAAAATTAAAATCCCATGCATCATAAACAGAATTTCAAACTTAAGAACGGTGCTCTTAATTCTTATTATCAGCAAGTCAAATATTTGAAATAGATAATGAGAAAGAAAATTTGGACTCTAAATCAAGTTATGGAGCTGAAAATTCTATGAGACTATTGTGTATTTGAAATTATGTGTTCAAAAGAAAAAAGTTTATTTTAAAAAATATTGAAATAAATTCTGAAGGTTATTTCAGAATAAAACTAAACTGATATATACTGAGTTTTAGAATAAATAAATAAATAAAAATTGAGTGCACCTAGAGAAACAAACTCAAAATAGCATGAATAAACGGTGCTAAATAAATCAACGGCATAAATAAATAAATAACAAAGAAAAATGTCTTCAATTGAGATTTTGATTCATTGAAACTACTTTTTACTTACTTTTCTTCTTACGTACGGGAATCAGACGAAAAGTATATTGGAAAATGAGGAGTATTTTAACTAATCACTGAATTCATACCAACTCATCGTTTACTTTTTCCTTATTAGAATTTAAACGATACAAGTTTGTTCATCTATCAGCGTTTACGGCATTTGGACCTCTGAACACTATACATTAATTTTGGTACTTTGTGTTTAAGGCCAAAACATTACATTTGTAAATTAAATAAGTTGCGATTAAAATAAGAGACTACTAGACAAACAAAATTTTCAAGTGCGTTTGAACTTTCAAATGTTACAAACGTTGAATAACCAAACATACACTATGTAGAGCTCGTTTGGTAGAGATTTTGGGTAAACTAAAAGTATTTTTAAATTAAATATGAAAGTATTTTGGTGTTTAGTAATCTTCTGAAAGTACTTTTAAAAAGCAGAGATTTAGGTTTAAAATTAAACACTTTCAACTAAAGCATAAAAAATTGTGCTTTTTAACTTCAATATTTTTGGTAAAAGCACAAAATAGAAAATTATTCTTAAATTGTTAAAAATAAAATAAAATTCCATAATACAAAATTACCTTAAAATAGTCATTATTACTTTCAAAAGCGCTTCCATAATTATGTAAGCAAGTACTATTTTAATTTTTTTATTAAAAAAAATCATTTTTGTCAAAAACAATATATATAAAAGTGTTCATCTCACGGCATTAATCTTAATTGATTTTTTTGAAACATTTATATTATTGCAATTCAACTTTAGAGGACTAGGGAGAACGGGAAAGGGTCCAGAAGGAAAACTAGAAAAACTTAACAGAAACTTTTATTTAACATTGTTGATTTTGTTGGGGGGGGGGGGTAGGCTAGAATCTCTAACTTTTTCTAGAAAGGTCTTACTAATAGGAGAATAAATAAAAATTGAGTGCACCTAGAGAAACAAACTCTCAAAATAGCATGAATAAACAGTGCTAAATAAATCAACGGCATAAATAAATCAATAAAAAAACAAAGAAAAATCTCTTCAATTGAGATTTTGATTCATTGAAAATACTGTTTACTTACTTTTCTTCTTATGTACGCGAATCAGACGAAAAGTATATTGGAAAATCACTGAATTCATACCAAGTCATCGTTTACTTTTTCATTATTAGAATTTAAATAATACAGATTTATTCTACTATCAACGTTTACGGCAGTAGCGTTTATAGGATTTGAACTTCTGAACACACCGCACTAATTTTGGTGTTTTATGTTTGAGGCCAAAATGTTACGTTTGTGAATTAAATAAACTGCAATTAAAATAAGATGTTACTAGAAGAACAAGATTTTCAAGTGCGTTTGAACTTTCAAATGCTACAAACGCTAAATAACCAAACGTACACTATGTAGAGCTCGTTAGGTAGAGTTTTTGGGTAAACTAGAAGTATTTTTAAACTAAATATAAAAATATTTTGGTGTTTAGTAATTTCCTGAAAGTACTTTTAAGGAGCATAGATTTAGGTTTAAAATTAAGCAATTTTAACTAAAGCAAAAAAATTATGCTTTTTAACTCCAATATTTTTGGTAAAAGCACAAAGTAGAAAATTATTCTTAAATTGTAAAAAATAAAATAAAATCCCATGATACAAAATTACCTTAAAATAGTCATTATTATTTTCAAAAACACTTCCATAATTATGTAATCAAGCACTATTTTATTTTTCTGATTAAAAAAAAAAGCACTTTTGTCAAAAACTCAACATATAACAGTGTTTCATCTCACAGCACCAATTTTAACTGATTTTTTTGAAACATTTATATTATTGCAATTCAACTTTAGAGGATTAGGGAGAACGGGAAAAGGACTAGAAGGAAAATTAGAAAAACTTAAGAGAAACTTTTATTTAACATAGTTTATTTTGTTGGGGGTCGACTAGAATCTCTAACTTTTGTAGAAAGATCTTACTAATCGGAGAAGTATATTTTTTCATATATAATGAGGGAGTGAGATTCAAAAGAGAGAAAAGATTTCGAAACATATATCTTCCTAAAATATATGCTTTAACATACATGTGATATGCCATATGAAAGGGTATAGTGTATATGTTGAGAATAAGGATCCTCTGTACGGGAACGGGAAAGGGAAAGGGAAAGGGACCATATCACCATATCACGTTTTAGACAATAATTTAATTCTCTTTAGTGGTGGCAATTAATCAAATAACTAATAAAAGAAAGTTTCAAATTTGAGTAATATTAGGAGTTTTAAATTTAGGGTATTAATAATATCTCAAAAATAAATATTTTAGTATTTTTGTTATTAAATGATCAAGATGAGGTCGATCATTGTAATAATTCATAATATCAAGCATATGAAATCGAATTTAATATTTTAAATCTGACACAGTGAAAGTTACCCTTTCAAATATTGCAGACAATATAAGAATTCATTTGGTGAAATCCAAACTTGTACGCCTCTCTAACAAATAAAAATAATATTGCTCACAAGATCTCTTTTAGATGAATATGAAATATCATATATTATAAAAATATCATATATATATATATATATATATATATATATATATATTGGTCCACCTACTTTAGGTATTATATTTGTTAGAATTTAATATTTTATAAGTATTTTATGATATTTTTCACAAGTATTCTCTCGTATTATATTTTTATAAATAAAAATGATATGTATGCAAGGTGTTATTCACCTAAATAATAAGGGTTTTTTTTAATGTCCTAATTTATTATAATAATTTATCCTAATCTAGGGGGAGAGGTCTAGGTGGGGGAGGGGGATACCTTACTGTATTCAATCTTCATCGCTCGTGTTGCTGTCTTTTGGACCTGCCACTATTGAATTTTCTTCAACTCTCAACATCGTCTTCAAACTTCACTGTCTTTAACACTCAACATCTGTTGTCAACAAGAGTAGAACCCTCGACCTTTATACTTCATATCAATAGAAGTGAATCATACTAGATTATCAGTGGACCAAATGGCCATCGGTCACCTAAATAATAAGTTAGTCTCTCTTGTCGAAAGACATAGTAATTAATGACGACACCTGGATTTTGAGTCGGGAGAGGTCAAAATATTTAGGAATAAAAGTTAATACTCCACCTATTCTAAATTATAAGATCACTATTGACATTTTTTAAAGTCAATTTGAGACATTTTCAAATTTAAAATTAATATGATTTATTTAAAATTTTAAAATAATAAATCTTATAACTAGTAGTACTTTTTAGGTAGTTTATAATATTCATAGTTATATTGACATAAACTAATTAAATTCATGTCAATTTTGAGTTTAAAAATATTTGAAATTGACTTTTCAAAAGTTAATATTGATCATATAATTTGGAATTGATGAAGTATCTTATACACTATATTTAAATGCCAAATTTTATGTAAACACTCATTTAAATCACAAAACTTAGAACTTAAATTCTTAATAAAATTATAAATTTATTTTAATGTACAACATCAAATAGTGATAAGAATTTTATTCATAAATTTCATAAAGGCCACAACAAAAAATTTCTCATTTATATGTTATACCTTAAAGGAGGGTAAGAACTAAGAAGTGTCAAAACATATACCGCTACGTGAAAAATTATTCAACCACAGGATCACTCTTAAGAATTGTATTAGATACAAATAAATAATTTTAAGGACCTAATTTATAATTTCTAATATATATATATATATATATATTGTAGAATTCTAATTAATTCATATATTTTTCTCAAGAAATATGATAACAAAAATATCAACACATCAAATTCTTAAACTCGAGCAATAATATACTCATAACTATTCTTAATTTTAAAGATAAATTACTAAAATTAACAAGTTAGAGTGGTGGAGAGAGAGTCCGTAGTGGAAAGAATGTGTGGTAGATAATATTTAGAAAAAATATATAAATAAGGACTAAATACTAAAATTTGTTTGGAAAGAGAAACAAATCTACTAAATAATTAAAATCACAAACTTGGTTTTATAAATTTTTAGTTCAACATTTTTCTTTCCCATCCAAATTAGTATAAGTACTGTCCAAATTTGTAACAATTAAATACTTTTCAAATTTGTAACATATTCTAAAGAAATCCCAACCTGTTAGTGAAAAGGAATGTGTTTTTTGTTTTTATATCTCCAATAAGAAAAGAAACTTTTAAAAGAATTTTTATTTTTGATTCTACCAAACTTATTACAAGATTTTTTTTTTATTACAAATCTATGTAAGATAATAGATCTTAGCAAATTTTATATAGGATGATTTTATTACTCATTCATCTCATGATAAAAGTTCTTATTACTATTTTATGTAGTCCCAAGTTAAATGCGTACTTACCTTAAATAATCTATTTTTTTACAATACTTTGTCCATAATACCCTTAATATTAATTGTCATATTTCTATTCTCTATGCATATTTATGGAGTATCACTAGGTAGTACAAAAAGCTATGCAGTTAAATTATAAGAATTTAAATATGAACAATTTTATCATTTTATCTTCTTTCTTGATATATGCAAAAAGTCAACTATGACTTTTATCCTAGAACGAAGGGAGTATTATAATTTTATGAAAATTATAAAATATCAAAAATAGTTTTTACCATATCATATGATTTAAGTACATTAATATTAATCATAAATTTAATTATTAAATTAATGTCCTAACTAAACTAAAATCATTAAAATTTGAAAATTTATTATATAATTGTATTAATGGTAACGTGAATTTTTTTTGAAACATATTAACTATAAAATTAGTTGAAAATTGTAGTGAACTCATTACTAATTAATTATCATAATTAAATTAAAATTTATTAAAACTTGACTTTCATAGTTTCTTTTCGGGTTAGAGTTTCAATTAAATTTTATCAATATAAACATTAATGTGTAAATCCATTACAAACTTAAATAAAATTAAAACAATAACTTTCTCGTAATTACAACTAAATAAATTTATGCTCCATTCAAATGTTTAGCTTAATAGTTGATCAAAGTAACAACAACATATAATTCAACAATTTATTATATAAATAAATATTGAATAATTTAATAACTGTACTTATTTTCTTAAAACTCAAGTTAAATATTTAGTCCACATTTAATTAATTATCTTAATAATTAAATAATAAATCATTATCTATACGACCCGTGTTTCGCACGAGATTGATTAACTTGCAGACTAAAGAAGTGTTTAGAAATTAAGAGATAGATGTTTGACTATATACTGGTGAAAAAAAGAAAAAAAAATCTGAGTGGGGCCATGCCATCCCCACTCTATGTGGTGACGCCATTGATGGTAAAACTGTCAACTTATGCTTGGAAAAATACATTTCTCAAAACAAAAGGATTCCCCTATACAATTTGTGAAAATATAAAGGTCACGACTTATAACAAACATTTTCATATTTGTTTTAAGGATAAAATTATGGGAACCAATTGTGAATTAAAGTAGGGGTACAATTTTTATATATACAAATATAATCATATTTTATAAAAAAATTGATTGAAAAGAATAATATAATTTTTTTAAAATTTTTATAGAATACGTGACAACTGACAAGGGCATTTGATTTCATTATTGATTATATATAAAAAAGTTACATATGAAATCTTGTCGAGTGCCAACTGCAAATTTCTTTAGAGAAGCACTATTTTTACAAATAATATTATATGTACAAATTATATACAAAACGTTGTGTATCAAGTATTACATATTAATAATATGTAAAACATCTCATAGTAGATCCTATTTTCTATTTATCTTTCTTTTTTTTAATATTATTTGTGCACAATTTTTTTGTATATAGTTTATGTCCAGAGCATTTTATACTCTTATTTTTATATATATTTTAGAGTTATGTTATATATTGCGATAAATTTATGCTGATTTGTAATTACGAAACTTATCAATACATGAGATTAGAAAGAATTATAGAAAGACCTCACTTATTACATAACTCTCTTAAAAAATTACCGCTAATACTTATCTACATAACTAACAATTAAATAATCGACATAAACATTTACAATACATATTATTTTCATATATTTTATATATAAACAATTTTATGTGCATAATTTATACACAAAAAGTTATACACAATTAATAGAAATCATATATTGTATATCAATAAAAATTTATAAGAAATTTATTAAAAAATTCAATAGTAAGTCTCGTGTTTTTATTTTCTCTCTTTATACCGTTTGCGCAAAATTCTTTGTGTATTAGTAAAAGGAAACTTTATAGATATGTTAAGATAAAGAAAAGTTATAATTTGAGTAAATAAAATTATTCTTTTAATATTTTTATAATTTTTTTTTTCAATGAATGAGAAAATTAAATAAAAATATAAAAAATATATGTAAAAATATTATTTCGCTATCTTTATTTATTGTTATTATTATTATTTTTTAATGTTTGTTGGCAACTTGGCATCAGCTTTTTGCCTCTTTCCGCCTCTTTCTCAGGGACGTGTGACATAAAAAATATGCCAAAACAGACCCACCTGATCCTCCATACATTGAATCTACCTAAACCCTTCATTGGCTAACTATTTGGCTTACTTGTCAACCTTGCATACATGTATATATATGCATATACATACAGACAGATCTCTCTTTTCTCTTCTCCCTTCAAGCTCTAGAAATTGGTGTCTTCTTCTTTTTGGACCACAGGTTCTAAGCTTTGTTGCAAGGTCTCACATTTCTTGATTTGTCAGCTGTTGAATTTGTAAGTTTTATTGATGAATGCTCTTTTCATTAACCTTGTTTTCTAGTGGTGATATTTTTTGATTGATTTATTTTTTCATTTAATTTTGGTGATTGGGTTATTGGGTTTGTTTGATTTGATTTTGGTAATTATATTTAATGGAATATTTATAGTTAGTTCTACTGTGTGCACAATCTTATTATGATTAATGGCTCTAGAATGACCTGGAAATGCTTTATGAGGTAATAAAGTGAAATGGGTATGGTTGTTTCTGAATTGTAGAATTCAAGAACTGTAGACAGGTGGCTTTGATGGAGCAAAAATTGCCGGTGATTGATGCTTTAACTGAAATGGGGCTGTATTTATATTTTGCCTAATGGCTTTTTTAGTGTTAAAATTAAGCCTGAACTAGGGTTTCGGGGGAAAGGGGTCTCTCAGTTTGATCTGAAGTATTGTTGTTAGTCGAAAATGGAAGGCAATTTACCATCAGGAAATATGATGCGTGGTATGGGATCTTATGGAGGGGGTCTCGACTTGCAAGGGTCTATGCGAATTCATCATCATCAACAACCCCCTTCACTCCAATTACATCATCACTCGCATCCTAGGCAAGGGTCTATAGTTCATCCACAGATCAACGAGAATTCCCCCCTCTCAATTGGAAGGATGCACGACGGTGATCAGACAGTTTCTATGGCTGAATACTCTAGAGGAGAGAGAGGGAAAAATTCTGCAAGCGAAGAGGAGGAGCCTAGTTTCACGGACGATGCTGCTGATGGTCACAATGATGGGAGTAGAGGAAAAAAGATATCCCCTTGGCATCGTGTTAAATGGACTGATACAATGGTGAGGCTTTTGATAACGGCTGTTTCCTATATAGGCGAGGATGCTGCTTCAGAGTATGGCGGTGGGGGAAGAAGGAAATATGCGAATCTGCAGAAGAAAGGCAAGTGGAAATCAGTTTCAAAGGTCATGGCTGAAAGGGGTCATTTCGTCTCGCCTCAGCAATGCGAGGATAAGTTCAATGACCTCAATAAAAGGTACAAGAGGCTTAATGAGATCCTTGGGAGGGGAACTTCTTGTGAGGTTGTTGAGGATAATTCACTTTTGGAAGTGATGGACATATCAGAGAAAGCAAAGGAGGAAGTTAGGAAAATTCTTAGCTCAAAGCATTTGCACTACGAAGAAATGTGTTCTTATCATAATGGGAACCGATTGCATCTTCCTCCAGACCCTGAATTGCAGCATTCTCTGCGATTGGCTCTCAGAAGTAGAGATGATCATGAAACCAATGATTCGAGGAAGCACCCTCATGACGATATAGATGAGGATGATCAAGATGCAGAAATGGAAGATTTCGATGAACTTATGGAAAATCAGGCATCACATGGGGATCGCAGGGGGTTATATGGGATGCCAGGGGCTGCTACGAAGAAGATTAAACAATGTCAGGGTCATGACACTGTTACTATTGGTAATTCCTTAGATTGTAATAGAACTTTCAACTCTCAACCACAAAGTGCTCATGTTGATATAAATCAAGTATTACCAGAAGGCATGAAGGAAAACCTGTTACAAACGCAGTGGTGGAAACATCGGTCAATGCAGTTAGAAGAACAGAAGATACAAATTCAGGTGCAGATGTTGGAATTGGAGAAAGAGCGGTACAAGTGGCAAAGGTTTTGCAGGAAAAGAGATGAAGAGCTGGAAATGATGAGAATGGAAAATGAGAGGATGAAACTTGAGAATGAGCATATGGCATTAGAATTGAAGTGCAAGGAGATGGGAGCAGACACCACCTAATTGGCCAGTGTCATCAAACTTAGATTAATTTGTGAGGTTTGGCATTTGTTCAGCTGCCGTTTATATGTTATGGATTATTAAGCTATGGTCTGGAGACCTTGTGGAGTTGATGTTCCTGCTTGCATATGCTTTATTGTTGGTTTTCACTATTTGGCATGTATTTCAATGCTCGAGTTTAAATCATATGTTTTCCATGTGCAATCCTCCCTTCTCCTCCTTTTTGTTGTTATAGATTCTGGTGTAACTTTTGAACATGTAATGCTAGACCTTAATTTCATTTTGTGCTATTGAACTTTCTTCTTGAGCAGTATCCTTCAAGTACTATAATTACATGCCTCCAAAAACTCACCAAGAAGAATAAGTTTAATCCATAATTGCATGCCTTCAGAATGTCACCATGAACAGTCACCTAATCATTTAACTCACCAGCTATTTTGAAAAATTGGCTACTAAATGTCAAGCCCTCAAGAATACAAGTCGGTAAATTCTTTTTCGGCTCTTTCAATACGCAACGAGTGTATCTTGATGTATATGATGCAGAATTATCTTGTTTGTATGTTCTTTTCTGATAATTAGACCACTTAACAAAAGAAAATCTAATTCTCCTTCTTGAGATGCCCTTCTCCTGCTCTGTAACACTTAATGACCAATGTTGAGCACGTAGTCATTAAGTCACAAAATAGTTGGAAATGAATAGGCTATAGAATTACATATACATCTGTATCTGTTTGTGGAACTAAATTGTCACACAACAAGAGTGTTCTTTTTCTAAAAAATCTACCACAGTCATCCAGATCATGCTTAAGAAGATAACCGCAGAGGAGAATTGCTGAGCTATTTTGCCTGGGGTTTGTCTAACTTCATTGTATTCTGTTAAGAAATAAGAAATGATATCTAGGACTATTTTTAGTTTTACCTTTCCTTTGGTAAGTGTCTTGATTATTTCTAAAGAAGATTACATAGTAATTTGTAGCATCAATCTGTAAATGAATACATGGAAAAGTTTCATCCTGTTCTTGCAGTCTATTATGAAGTCTCTAGATTTGCCTGCCAGTTGCAGAGGGAATTTTTTTCTTCAGTTCCTATAATTTGTTTGCTTGGCAGGATTCTGAATTTTCCTACAAATCCAAAGAAAATAATTAGTTTGCTTATAGTTGGCTATGCTTTTTTGGAATTGCTATATAGTACTACTGATTGTTGTAGATAACAAAATCTGTCAAATTGATTAATAACCGATTGTTTTCACATGCACTCATATATAATTATTGGATTTAAGATACTTGTCTAGTGTCTACTCTTTGATATAGTGTTGCGTTTATATTGAAATCTTCCTGCTTCACTGGCACTTTATTACATAATATTTTATTTATTTATTTCATTTTGCAGTCTGCTGAGAATTAACAAAAAAAGTAAGATGGAAAATTTGAATCCTGGCTACGCTACGTGATATTGCACTTAATAGGCTCATAGTTGAAATCTCCGATTCAGTTGTTAATTCTTAGTATTTGAAGTGGAGATGATCTTAAGTTCTCTATTGTTATGAGTGAATTATTCTTTTTAGGTTATAGTAATATATTCTTTATAACAAAAATAGACTGAGGGGATACCTTTAGAAGAATATATTTTGTTTTAACTTGATATTGATGAGCAATTAAAAATTAAAAATTAAAAATTGATAACTAATTGATTAAACAAGATGTAGTCGTATCTGGGTACATATCTGAAATTTGTGTGGAAGCTCTATATTCATAGTGTCATACTTTGAGGTTCACCAACTAGCAAATACCATGTGAATGGAAAGGAGGGGGTTCTTCTACTTCCATGTGAATGGAAAGGAGGGGGTTCTTCTACTTCATCTTATAGCTAAGTCGTCGTATAATCTTGGAGAAAAATGCCAGTTGAGGTTAGAAACCATATCTCCAACTCCAATATAAAACAATGAGCATAAATCGGATTTTTATCTAGACAATAAAAGTCAAAGTCTTCAGATTTTGAACTCTGTTATGAGAGTGGTGTATTAAAATTTTCGTTTTGGATGTCAAAGCAGTTGGATCTGCTTAGAACATAGTGTTTTCCAGTTATTGAATGCTTACAAATTGAGAAGGGTAATAAACATTGTGCTTTAAAGCCTTAAATTTTTTGAAAACCCTGGGCTATATATCAAGGTTGTAATGCTCAACAATATGAATATTGATAGTTAATTTGTTTTATAACCCGCCTTTGGGGAACGCGGACACAGGTGGTGCATGACTGTTGTCAGCTCGTGCCGTAAGGTGTTGGGTTAAGTCTTGCAACGAGCGCAACCCTTATGTTTAGTTTCCATCGTTGAGTTTGGAACCAGAACAGACTGCCGGTGACAAGCCGGAGGAAGGTGAGGATGACGACTGATTTCAGTTCTGTCTAAGAGTAATTGTTTCTACAACCAGAAGTAGCCTGGTCTCAAATGGCTTTGATACTGTTTGGTACCGCAATGTTACGTAAGACAACCTTTTATTTATTGTTCTTTTATTGATTCTGTCCATCTTTATGATAACATAAGTTTTACAATAAGGTGTTTCAGTTCTGGACTCTAAGCTAGAAGCCTAATAAAGTTGATATCCTGAGGCATTGCGTATAACACCTTTATATTTCTTCTTTTTAAAATCTTGTTATATACCTTTTATTGATGTTATAGTTTTGAAAGGCAGGAGGTTTGAAGATCTTTCAAGAATGATGTGCTTTTTATCTTTCATGTGAATAGTCACGAGGTTAATAACAGTTGTTTTTAGGGTTCTTATCAGCATTAGCAAACAATGTCCGTAAAATCTTGGTGAAGTTGAGTGGATCTTTTTTGGCAACAGTTTTGGTGCAGACACTAGTTAACGCAAGATTTTGACTGTAATTGATGATGGACAAAAGTGGAAAAACAATTTGCTATAGGTTTTTGATGCAAAAACTGATCTTGGGCAGTAGGAAAAAGGTGGTTACTTAAGTGCTAGCTTCTGCTAGATTAGGGTTGGCAGGGTTTTAATGGGTATATATGAGGGATCTACCTTATATATTGTGGTGTGCATTTGTAATGCATTTTCGTAATTTCAGAATGCCTGAAGTGTGCTGAAATTGTTGTATATCAGAAAATAGAATTCACGAATGGATTAAGGTAGCAATAATAAGCTCAATATCGATCGGAATGTGTCAGGATCATCTACGAGATCCAGATTAATATTTGTTCAAACCGGAAGTTTTAAAGAGCCTTGTTTGAGGTAAAGATGATTGACATGGCAGTACCTGGGTTGGATGATATACTGACCATAGATGGATTTCAATTATGAAAAATGAGTTGCTACTATTTAATACCATAAACAGATTTCAAAAATCCATGGACTTCCTAACAAATATTACTTACTATTTATTTGCAGTCCTTTTATCTGTTTATTATCGAATTATCTGCTCTTAGCTCGCTTCTGATTTGATCATGGATGATCTACCACCCCAGATGAACTGGATTGCTCATAAGGGTTGTGTTTACGAGTTCCGCTCATCTGACAGTGAGAGATTTTACAAGTCTGATATAATTTTTTTTTTTTTTTTATGATTAATCTTAGATAGAGTAAATTAGTTAAGAACTCCTATATAGGTGAAAATATAGGTCATGAACTCCTTGTAATCATACGCATTTTTTTATGGGGTACAAATATTCTAAGCCCACCTTGTAATCATAGGCATTTTGTTGTCGATTCCTTTAAATTCCTTTGTATTAACTTTTATTCTATGTTAGAGAATATAGTACATGGTATAAGTAGCAGCATTCATTGTATCCAAAGTTTGTTCCGTTCTATGCTCAGCAGTATATCTTTACTTTAAGATTGTGCCTGCACTTAAGTACTTCATCAATTATGCTATTTTGATCTGCTTGTAATGCGGTTTTGGTTTTGGCTAGTCAGTTGCATGTGGCTGTAAGTTGGGCCGTAAACAAGTCGACTTTTGACTTGTTGAGTTCGAACTCGACTAAAAATTAAACGAGTTCGAGTCGAGTCAAGCTGAGCTTTTAACCTAGCCTGAATATATTGTTCAAATTCGACTCGTTGAGCTCGAGTTTGAGCCAAGCTTTAGTCGAGCTAAATTAAATTTAAATAATTATTAAATTAATTATATATATAATATATATAGAATTACTTATCTTAATTATTTAAAATACTAAACGAGTCGAGTTAAACTTTGTTCAAACTCGAGTGGAGCCATGCCAAGCTGTCAGACTTTAGGGACTAGGGGTAAGAGTTGCTTTATCCTTTTCAGGTCATCAATTTATAGTTATTGCATGGGTCAGAAAAACTGAGGCTGCTGATGGTTTTGTTGTCTGCAGGACTATCAGTCGGCACAAGAAATTTGCAGGGAGCATATTTTTGGGTTCGCCATCTCTAATCATTACTGATCTGGTTCGTGGTCACATCCCTAACCTGAAGATTAACAACTATATTTCCATTTTCCAAGTTTGAATCTCTATAAATTATTTAATTTTATCCATTTAATTTCATGAATCATGTGGTTTGATCTTCACTTTAGTCATGAGATGATCATGGGTTTTAAATAATGCATGGCAAAATTATTTGGCTGTTGTTTATATTTCCCTTTCTTACGTAATCTTGCCTGATATGATTGAACATTTATTGTATTTATTTTGCTTCAGTTAACAACTACCTAATTATAGGCAGTGGTTGGATCTTTTATCTTCTTTACTTTATAAGCATTAGTTTATTTATTATAAGTATGATACTCTTCTGTTCCAAATTATAAAATTATTATTGACTTTTAAAATCAGTTTAAAAATTTTTAAACTCAAAATTAAAATAGAATTCTTTAATTTAAATCAATATAATGATGAAAATTGTAAACTATCTAAAAATTATTACTTATTGTCAAATTTATTATTTCATATTTTTGATGAATTATTTTAATTTTGAGTTTGAATATGTCTGAAATTGATTTTCAAAAATCAATAATAATCTTAGAATTTAGAATGGAGGGAGTACTTTGTATTTAAAATGGCCGATTGGCAGAGCAGGGAGATGAAACGCTTCATTTAAAATTTTAAACAAAAATTCTTTCATATAAAAAAGTTAAAATAATGTTTGATTAAGTAACTATAAAAATATTTTTAATAAAATTAACAATGAAGTTATAGATTTTTAATTCTTAACGCAAAAAAAAAATAAAAAAAAAATAAAAAAAAAAGGTTCCACGAACGAGCTCAAAGAAGTATATAGCCCATTTGTTAGTCCTTTATGAAATACCAAAAATTATGTGGATGTAATACCTTTGTTGTTTAGTACTTTAATCATTTTGAAGGCAAAATGGTAGCTCATGAACTAATATTTCTGTAAGAAAAAAATGAAATTTTTACATAATCTCTCTCATATAAATAGTAAATAAATCTCACATCTATGTGAAAGATATTCACGTAAAAATATTATTTTTGCATATGAGAATATCAATTTTTTTATTTAATTATTTTGTTTATTATCATTATTTTTTCTTTTGCAGGCTAATCAAAAGAAGTCACTTCTTCTCATTTAGTTATAAGAATTTTTTGGGAAAAGTTATATATTAATCTTTCTTATCCTCAAAATATACTGCCATTAAATAAGAAAAGGAAAAAAGCTTGTCCACAGTGATATGAATGGTCATGGAAGTAGACGTGAGTAACAAAGTAAAAGACACATAAGTGGACGTGATAACACAACCCCTTTCTCTTTTGTAATTACATATACATATATACTTAATAGGCCAATATGTAAGTGCACAGCTGTGCACTATACAGTAGGATTATGACGACGATTTTTTGGGTTATGCTGACGATAGTACCGTCGCCATAACTCAAAAAAGCATCATCATAGTCCTACTGTGTAGTGCACAGCTGTACACCAATATTTTTTCCTACATAATATATATGTATGTATATATAAATAATAAATGTATGTGTATATTTATGTTTATCTAAATGTATAAAAGTGTGTGTGTATATATATATATATATATCGACCTACATTTGTGGGTTGTCATCTACAGCAACGGTGGGGGCCTTGAGACTGCTAAATATGGGCTTTTTGAGTGGTGCCTTTGGTCCATGAGGGGGGCCACCGACAGTGCTTCGAATCAATAACCACTTTGGTAGGAATAATGTAAGAGTTCGCGCTACCGCATCATCATTCCCTATCAAAATATATATATACTCCTATAGTACTGCTAATATCTTGCTATATCTAAAGTATTTCGATTTTTACTAAGATCAGATGATGATATATTAGGTAAATAAATACGAATATCTATATTATGAAGCTTTTGTATAAATTTTGGTAATTTTGTATGTCGTCTTTTTATAAATATCACTTTGTCCTAAATTAATTGCTCAATTTTAACTTTCTAAAGTCAAATTGATTATTTTTAGAATTAATAATTAAGCATATATAAACATATTTCTAAAATTATAAAAATTGGGGTTAGTAATAAATTGTATATACTTTCTTTTGGTGATAATCTCTTCACCTATATTTTAGCAAAAATAGTAAAAAAATTAATTTTAAAAATGGTCAATTTGACTTTAAAAAGTCAAAATTGAGCAATTAATTTGAGATAGAGAGAGTAATATATTTAAATATATACGCACAATAAAAATCACAACATGCGGTAATGATATATCATTATTCATATTATCATATAGTAACTGAATGTATATAATATAACATTCTGTTTTTATACATTTAATGTTTGCATGAGGCACACAAATTGTTGATATATTGTTTTCTTCAATATAGCTGAGCCCCATTTTCTCATAAAGTTATGTCGGGTTAGAGGTTTTTATGTTTTTTTTTACCCAGTTCTTTTTTCGTTTTAATTGTTTTTGTATATTGATGTTGTAACACTTTAGATCCGCATCGAAATATGTGAAGAAAAATTTGTCTGTATATAAAAAGTCTGTATATAAAAAATTAAATTATTAATAATAGTACTTTTAATTATAATTTTTTGAGTGAGTCTGTAGTTGACTAAGATGACCCAAAAAGATACTATTAAACTAGTAGTTTAATATTTTGTTTGGATGAATATCATGACCTTTTGGATGAGGCGCATGTGGTGGACTATTCTCTTTCTAAATTTTATTCCTTTTAGCACATAAATAAATTTCACCTTTTGAGTGAGTACGTGGTGAGTTATTCTCTCTCTAAATTTTATTCCTTTTAGCACATAAATGAATTTCACGTATAAAGCCTTCATTTATATATTTTCTTTTATGTTACATTGAGTAAGTATTTATATGTTGATATGGTGAAACTAAAGGTTGATCTAGTACTTTCTCCAAGATGAGAGTTTCATAATCATCAAAAGAGGAAAGATGAGAGATTGTAGTTGATTTTTAATTTTTAGTTATGTTTATTCAGATTTGTCCTAAATGGCATAGTATTTTTTAATATCTAAATTTTATTTTATTTTTAAAATTTTTTTACTGTAAATAATATAAATATATAAGCATAGATATGGCAATTTAATATGCATTAATATGCTCCCTCATCAAAATTTTAATTTAATCAAGTGAAAAAGGAGCATGTGTCTTAAACTCGCATAAATTTGTGTGTGTCATGCACCTAATACGATGTAGTTTTAATTGATAAATTGGTAAAATATCAAAATAATCATTAATAAAAATGATAAAAATACTAAAAACACAATTAATAATAAAATCTCTTAAAATAATATTAAAGGTAACATCACTGTAACATAAAATGTCAAAAACCCATTATCTAACACACCCACAACGTAAAAAATAAAAATAAAAATAAAAATGTACATGGGTTAGACGTTACCTTTAATATTGAAAAAAATAAATTCCCTTACCTATATAAATATGACCTTATACACTATGTTTTTTAGTTTGGAATTTAAAAAAAAAGAATGTGAATTTAATTTATAATGAAAAATAAAAATAAAAAAAATGTATTTTTTTTCATGTTGTTACTACGTTTATAAAGAAAAAGAAAACTTAATTAGTTTTGTATTTAAATTATTAAGTTCCCTTTATATTAGTTCTAGAAGGTATAATAGAAGTTATAAAAGATGATCTTATGTTATTTAGTTTTTTGTCTAAACTTGTCTATTTTTGAAAGAAAAAGTTTGACAAGAAAAGTGGTTAAATTTTTCGTCCATTTATTTACTTTTTTGTTCATTAAAAAATTCAATAACAAAAGAATTGGACAATAAGTTTTTAGTCTATTTTTTTGTCCGTCCATTTTAAAACTCAATAACAAAGGGTATGATTATGATTGATTAAAAAGAATGGAATTAGTATTACTGCTGCCCATATCTACTAAAATATATAAAAGTACACTTGATTTTGGTCTCTGGTTGTTTTGGTACTAATTTTAGTCTCATCTTAGCATTTAATTCTATTAAATTTGGTAACTGACGGACACATTAAAAGTCTTATTTCTTATTTACTTCTTATTCTTGTTCTTCCCCTAATTGTTTGATTAATTATTTAAGAATACTGAATTTTACTCAACTTTGATGGAAAAATTTGTTTAAAAAAAATTAATAATCACTATAAGAGATTCTAAATTATTATTATTATTATTATTATTATTATTATTATTATTTCTTTTGTTTGAATGAGATGATTTCAGGTTTTGCATTGTAATAGTTGCTATTTTTCTCACAACATAATAGGCTGGATTTATTTTATTTTATTTTATTGATACAATAATTATTTTATGCTCATATATTTAAGAACTGAGTATATATTTCACATATATTTTAAATTTAACTTAAGGTGATAAGTTAGTTTGAAGCAACTCAAATGTTTAATGATATGTCGCATAAAGTAGTTAAAGGAAAATGATATATATTACAACTTTATATGTCGACTTTTTTTATTACGAGTTAAGTTGATAAATCTAATTGGTAATACTTTTACGATGTATTTCATATAATGAATCAATTTTATAATCTTATTTAATCTCAAATATTAATATACGTCGCAATTATAATTTAACAAAAAAAATTCGTAATATATAACAAGACTAAGTAAATAAATCACTTATAGAACATAATTATAAATCCGTGCCTTGCACGGGTTTGACAACTAGTATAATTAAACTATAAAATATTGTTCATCCGATCTTTCTCTTTCTCCATATTTAGCCTATTTAATTACAATTCCCACATTAATTCTCTCTCTTTCTCTTTCTCTTTCTCTTTCTCTCTAATACACACATACACACATACACACAAAGTGAATGAAATGGTTTGGCAAATTAAAGCGTGGAGGATGCTAATTGCTAATTGTTGCCGCCCACAATAAATCACATGCTTTCATGTTGGTTGTGAATCTTGTCTCTTGAAACCTTTATTTATTTATTTATTTACTACAAATCTGCAACTGCCACCTTTACTAGCACGTGCCACATCCACATGCTAACGCTCATTAGTCTATCACAAAATTGCCATTTTTTTATATCTATCTTCACTCGCAAGCTTTCCCTTGGTACAAGTTTGTGAGGTTTATTTTTAAAGAATGGAAGAGATTCTTCCTTTAAATAATTTTTTAAAAAGAATAGGTTTTTCTTCTCATTTCTTTTTTTTTTTTCGAAATTTTAAAATAAAATTAAAGATTTAAACTCATACGAGAGACTTAAAGAAGACGATTTGTCGTGTCCCCACAATGATTCTCACCATCTATTCCGAATGAAAATGTGATTTTAACTTTGACGGGCTGGACAAGAGAAGGTGTGTGTATATATATATATATATAAAGAGAGAGAGATGATTTAATATTTTGTCATTATTTTATTTTATTTTATTAATTTTAGCATATATGGATCAACATATGAATCATTTTTATGTATGTATTATTGTAAATATAATTAAAATTAAATTTTTTTAAATAAAAAAAATTACAAAGTATTAATTATCGTGGTTATTTAAATTCTTCGTGTGGATTTAAATTTCCAGTAAAAATAGAAATAATTATTAAGTTTTAATTCTCATAAAAAATAAAACGAATATGAAAAATATTTATAAGACCAGATATAGGATGTGACGAGTAATCCCCACCCCCGTCCCGCTACATTGCCATTCCTAAGACACTATACGAAAAGGAGAAAAAAGGGAGAAGATGGATCATATATTGGACTGACTCTTACATAATTATATTAAAACGATTTTGTAAAAATATATAATTCTATTGTAAAATTAGTAAGATCAACTTTGATCAAAAATGTATTCAAAGACTTTATTTTTTTCCTCCCCCCTATATCTTCTTAATAATTTATTTTTGAAAACCTCACTTTTTGAAATATCTTCTTAATAAATTAAAATACCTTCGTTACATAATGAGAGTATAATTGATTTATAAATTTTTGTCGCTACATATGTTTTGCGACAAACCTAAATATACATTAAGCGGTTTTTTTTTTGTTTATTGCATGGAAATAGGTGTCGACAAATGAAAAAATGATGAGCAAAATGTCCAAATTTTTTTTTTTTAATTTATTTTATGGTTTAATGTACGCCTACCCTTAGAGTTTGTGAAAATTACTTAAACGTTATACCTTGATACTTGGTAACTAATTTTTCTTACAACACAAGTCAAATTCTTTTATTAATTTTCCATATATAATAATTGTTTAAAATTTATTTTCTTTGAAAAGTACCACTTGCTAGTACCTACATGCGATATTGCTAAAAAGTGGTTTAAAACCCAAGTTGAAAGGGTCACAATCAATAATATACCATATTATTTTTCTTCATTAAATTAAAACCAATTGAGATTGACACTATTAATCGTGTGGTTGTGGATATTGCCTCATTGAGAGTCACAATTCACAAATTCTCCCCATGGTGGGCTCCATGGGAATGTTGATTGTAAATGCAGCCCATTCCCCCTTCATTACTTATAACAACTGTTCATATATTTTTTTATTAATTAATTTGAGAACAAAAATTATGTCGACTAAAGTGTTAAGTAGAACAATCAAAATATATCGTTGAATACTTATATGTGTTCTGTCAGGATAATTTTTTATTTTTTTGTTTACTTTTTGTTCTGTCAATATCAACAGTTTCTCTTTTTTTCTTTTTTTTGCATATGGGAGTGAAAAGATAGACAAGAGAAGAGAGAAAAAAGAAAACACAAAAGTAAAGGGTTATTTCAAGATAAACTACTGATGAAAGCCAAGGAGGGTTCAATCGACATGGGGATGCTACATGTTCACCTTCACATGCCTAACATGTTCAAGCAAACCACCTTTGTCTTGTAACTTTTCCTTATGGGCCAGCAATGCTTATATCATACAGCTCATTTTGGTCCCTCTCACAATCCCTATAGCTTTTATCTTTGATAAAGATGTGATTTATTAGCTAGCTAGTTTAATTTGTCTATTTTACAACTTAGTTGCCTTCACTATTTCCGTTTCAAAATGAGTCTCAATTAATCATTAATTAGTAATATGAAACAAAAGAGAGTTTGACTACAATAATAATAGACATTAGCTCATTTCTAAACTACAATTCAACGACAAAAGAGTACTTAACTTTAACCTAAAATTATATTTCAATAACAAGTAATTTTTTTTTGCGATACATATTAAGACTATATTCTTCTTGAAAAATATAATGATCATAATTGTGGGATATGTACAAGACCATATATTGTATTTGTTTAAAATATACACTTTAATTATACGTGATTGGATTGACTATGCTTTTTGAGGGAAAGAATAGGTACCTAAGTTTTAGCCTAGGGATTACTATTGTTGGAAAAACCAACACCACACTTGTATAAGATGCTTTATTTCCATTTTAGTGGGTATATTATTTTACATGCTAGGGGAGGAGAGAATGGGCTATGAAAGGGAGGTTCCTTTCCCTTTTTGCGAAAAGAACTTTATGAAGCAATTCCGGTATTTTCATGTAGTTAAAGTCAAAATAGTGCATAATTTGAAAAGAAATCTCTGCACTATGGCAACTTAAATTGACCCATTAATTCATTTCATGCACTATAGCTTGCAACTTTTTACAAATGTACTGAAAGAGCTACCAATCATTGGGTTTTATATCAAGAAGACGAGGGAAAAAAAAATACATAAGTGAAAACAATTCAAATTAGTTTTTGTTATCGTAGACATTGGGTTTTATATCAAGAAGACGAGGGAAAAAAAATACGCAAGTGAAAACAATTCAAATTAGTTTTTGTTATCGTAGATATATTAAAAGGATTGTCATTTTAAATGTAATACCTCAGTTCAATATCAAAATATGTGAGAATAATTTATCTGTATATATAAAACTCTATTGGGTTAAAGTTCTACATCGATTAAGTTAGACTCGAAAACTCACTATATATATTTGAGAGACCTCTTCACTTAATACCGGTTGGTTTAAGTTGGATGTGTTAGAGTTTATGCCCTAGAGGCCAATTCTTTGATGTAATTGCTTAACGTTTCTTTTGATATTTGATTGAATAAATGAATTATTTTATTATGATTTCATTTACTGTGTTATATAAATGTTAGCATAATAAAAGTCCTTAGAATAATGATACAAATTATATAGCTTCAAGTATGTGACTTGAACATGAGATTATATAATTACGATTAGTATCATTACTCTTAAATGTTCCTAATCGAGTATCATTGAGAATGAGACAACAATGATACATTGAGACTAGTATGTGGATTGACTGATGGCCAAATCTCATTGGTCATTAATATATGAGATATTAAGTCAATGCATAGGTACATGTCAGAGAACAATGTACTAGACATACCCATCATGAGAATTCTACGTGGAGCATTATACAAAGTGTCATAAGAAATTCTCATGGTGACAATGATGTAATGGTCCTCCGACCTGAAATCACTATATTACTACACGGGAATTTATGTACTTTGATATCATCAAAGGTCACATTTAATAGGGTGGATAATAAAGGTGATTATTGGGTACATCATGAATCGTGTGAACAATATGAGTGATCTAGATGTAATTTAACCCTCCTATATATTAGGGGTGATGTCCATAGGCCTCTTGATTGAGTGGGACTATGAAATGCATGACCATGCTCAAATAGTAATTTGTTTGATATAGTCTACTCATTAATCAAGAAAACTCAGATTAAATTATGAAGAGTATGACACATTCCATGGCTCGAGTTTAATCTAGGATGTCAAGGTTAAAAGGATTAAATTACATTGAAACATTGGTCACAGAAAAAGTTGCATCGAATCACCGATCTTATTATTAATTGGGTAGCAGTGATGCATTACTAGATGCCGCTCACTGTTTATAATTTTATAATATGATTTTAAAATTATTGCCAACATAATAATAACCTATAGGGTCACACACTTAGAACGTAATTAAAAGGGAATTAATTTAAATTGTAAGGATTTAAATATGTCAATATGATTAATAATATTTAAATTACGAATTTAAATTAACAGGATAATTTGTATATATATGTATTTTAATTAAGTAAGGCTTAATTAAAATATAATATATATATATAAATTCGGATTTTACTTTTCTAATAGGATTAGGGTTTTGTTTAATTACTTTTTGGACGCTATATATATCTGATATATCAGCAGTCTTGTTTAGGTGAAACCAAAAGGAAAACAAAACCCTAGCCGTTTTAGAAAAGAGAGTTGAGAGCAAAACTTGAGAAAATTCAGATCTTGGCGGCTAGTACCGGAGTTCTCTTTGCTGCAGATCGTGTGACGATTTGTGGGACGTTCGTGTGGATACCGTAGAGACGCAGTTCCGTTATATTGCGTTAGAGATTCGAAGGTGTTCTGGACTTTCATCGTTCCATTCAAGCTCGGATAATCGGTAAAACAAATCTAAACCTCTGAATTAATTTATTTTTCGCATGGATCCTGTTTTAGGGTTTCGAAATAGTTTTAAAAATTTTAAATTCCGCTGCCTATATGTGTCAGAAACCCTACAGGATGTTTCTTCAAATTCAATCGCTAAGTACGACAGTGTGATGTATTTCATTTGATTTGGACTCGGGATTTGATTCGAAATTTGTTTAAGAACTTCTTTGGATGAATTTGATTCGATTCGAACTTGAGATTTGACTTGAGTTTTGAACTCAAAATTTGACCCAGATTATTACATTAAAAACTGTCACTTAAACAAGATTGTTCCTAACTTACAATTTTAAAGAAAAAATTTATGAATAATATTATTCTGTGAATGAGTTGTACTTTGTGCATATACTTCTATTTTCTTTTATATTTGTAATTGTTACGATTTATGCATGAGCTGCAAGATTGTTGGGCGTTGTCATATTAACCCAAGTATTGGTGAACTCTTTAAAAATTTGATCACATAGTAGTACATAATTATGAAATAAGAACCTTTAGGATTAAACTAAGTTGATGGAAGTGATGTTCTCAAAAAAAAGTTCATGGAAGTGATTACCTTAACAAAGTAATTAATTACTAGAGAACTTCCAACGTGATAAGATATATACTTGTCGCATAGAATAATAAATTTTGATTCGTATAATTCCTTTTAGCCAATACATATGTATGATTCTCAAAGCTTATGTGAATTAAGCTGCAGTGCAACCAAGTAACTACATCTTATAATCTTATACATAAATATAAAATTTCAAAGCTATGTCATCAGAGAGCACATATCCTATAGTTCTCTTCATAATTCACTTTTGATTATCGCTTTTAAAAATTGATGTAAATATTGTTTTAAAAAAATAATAACACAACGGAAACAATAACATAATAAAAATCGGGGAAAAAAAATCACACATAGAATACAAAATTTTACCTGATCATTTGTCTAAAGGTTGAATTACTTAATTTACAGTCAGTGACCATCAGTTTCACTATTTTAAAAAATTATATATAATACAATGCAATATCTCATCCTTAATTGAAATAACTCCAAAAATTTTGGGTTGATGAAGCTATCCCTGGAATTCGCTTAATTATTCGTAGTGCTAAACAGTATAATTTTATGCTTGTATAAGAGCTTGTTCTTTCTATTTTAAGTTAATTATATCCCTGAACTTCGCTTAATTATTCATAACGTTAAATAATATAATTTTATGATTGTATAAGAGCTTGTTCTTTCTATTTTAAGTTAATTACATGTTCTTCGCTCGAGAAACATATCCAATAATAAATTAAAAATCAGAATAGATTTAATTATTTAAATATACTATGATTTTGACGTACCATCATCACAACAGCTCATACCAAGTGGTTTCACAATTGTGTATATCTTGATCTAGCTACTAAACAAGTTACTAATTTAATGTTAATCTAGTTCAAAAGAAGAAATTATTATAATTATGTTAAAGAGAATATACCATGTGCATAATTTAAATATAGTTTTACTGCGCCCACGTCATGTGTATATAGCCTATTGATATCTGGTGGGGATCGGTTAAAAATAGTACTAATTTATAAGGGCCACCAGCCGACATGGGCGTATGCATGGGACATGCGCCGGATTATATGACATTAAGATAATAGTGTTTAACTAGCAGTGTGGCTAGCTTAGGGGGTGTTTGATAACAATTGAATGAATCTGAATCTGAATGAGCTGAATCTGAATGAAAAAAGCTGTTTGATAATTGACATATCTTAAATATCTGAATGACATATTTTTAATATTTTACCCCTCTGAAAAAATTCAAAGTTGTTGTAAATTTATTTAATATTACATAATATAATAGTTAATATTTTTTTTTTATTTTTTTAGTTTTTTTTTATTTTTTTACTTCATTCAGCCAACCATTCAGCCATTCAGACCAAAAATTCTGACTTAACAATTCAGCCAAAGCATCTGACCGATTCAGCCATTCAGACAATTTTTTTCCAAAACAAACGCACTTAATGATTCAGCCACTTACCGATTCAGCCATTCAAACCCATTAAGTTCTAAACAAACAGTCCCTTAGTTGGTGGGAGAATTTCCTGGCTAGCTATAGTAATCAAAATTTAATGAGGACACTTAAATATATTAGGACATAAAATATGACAATTGATATTATCCGAATAAAAATAGTATTGCATTGACATGGCATTATAAATATTGCTTAAAATGTTACGTATTACTAGAACACTCAGTTACTAATATTATTAGAATAATAATTATTTTTTAAAATATTAAATGTCGTTAAAACAATTACAATAATATTGTTAGAAGTAAATTTATTTTTTAATTTGACAATATCATCAGTTTAAAATATTTTCTCTGTCTCCCAAAAAAGTCATTTTATTTATTTTTCTAAAAAGAACGACTTAGGTACAAAAGTCAATGTTATAATGTGAGCAAAAACAAGAAAAATGATATAATGTGTGAAGCTAGGTATTGATTTTGTTGTTGTTATTTAAGTAGATAAATATTAGTTGCAACTCTTTAAAGAAAAACATAATATAACGGCCACCTTTATAATTTTATATAATCCTATATACTATTAATGCATTTGCAATTATAATTTAGAAAATTTTGCAATACGTAATCAGACTCAAAAAATAATAATATCTTATATTTAAGGAGTAAATATACTCCAGCACAACTTTCTTTATCCAACGCAATTAATGTGGATGTTCACGTAGCTTCATTCTTAACCATAAGAACCTTTTTCTTTTGAATAACCTCACTTCGGAGGGATGTACTATAAGTTACATAATAATTTTAACAATTTTCAAATATATCAACATTAAGTATACTTCATACTTTGTTAGGGAGAATACAAATCTCATAATGAAAAAGAAAAAAGAAAATAAAATCCTATAATAAAAAAATAATTAAAATCTCACAATAAGAAGAAAACTTATATAAAAGGAATTGAACCTACAATATAATGATCATTACAAGGCCTAAATCATAACCATTAGAGATATTTCAACACATTATTATTAACTATATAATGGGCGAGGGGAGGGTTTCACAACCCGAAGGTTGTGTCACAAAAATTCTTCCCCGACCTTGATAGTATAATGATTTTATACTTTTTAATTTAGATTCTTTGTATCTTTTTATATATACCCTGAATTTGATAAAATTATTATTATACTTTCATAGAACGGAGGTTATTATATAACCGGTGAGGGGGAGGGTGACGCCGGTGTCATAAAAATTATTTTATTTTTCTCCTGATTTAGTTATATTATTATTTTGTTCTTAATTTAAATTTTTTATATTTTCAAAATTTTATAAAATTACTAATATATTCTAATGGTATGCAGGCTTAATTAAATTATTATTTTATCTTTCAAGCTTAATAAAAAATTATCATCATATTTTGCAATAATTGATCACACAGCAAACGCGTAAACAAGATGAGCTGTTACATACACTTATTTTTACGGTTCTAAATTACTGGTAACCACAGACCACATCTTGATTTTGCAATGTGACCCACTTGTACTCGGTCTTTAACAATTATAAAAACCAATTATTTACAGCCCATGCATATATAGTTAAATATATATCTATATGCATAGGTGTAGAGGGAGACCTCTATGATTTCAGCCGTAAATAGTGGAATAGTGGGAAGGCATCTCCAACAGGCAGGAAAATACCATTGCCAGCGCACAAGAGGTGACATAAAACAAACCAGTAAAAAAAACTGCCCTATTATAATACAAGCAATCATATATATATATATATATATATATATATATATATATATCCCAAGGATCCAGTCCGGGATCCCGGACGGAGCTAAATTACGGACCTTTTTTTTTTTTTTTTTTTTGCTTTTTTTTTTTTGAAACAACTAAAAAAAAAAATAATAATAATTATGGAACTGAAATTTTTACGTAATACAATGTTTTGGGCGTGATTTGGATACATATAACAAAACATGTATGTACAGTCTGCGCAGACTGTACATACATGTTTTGTTATATGTATCCAAATCACGCCCAAAACATTGTATTACGTAAAAATTTCAGTTCCATAATTATTATTATTTTTTTTAGTTGTTTCAAAAAAAAAAAAGCAAAAAAAAAAAAAAAAAAAAAGGTCCGCATTTTAAGAAAATGCGGACTCCCGGACCTGAACCGGACTATATATATATATATATAGAGGAAGATAATCCACAGCAACCGGTTGCTGTGGAGCAACCGGTTTTTGTGAACTGCCGCTACAGCCTGTAGCGGCAGAGCCTTTGAAAAATTACAAAGGCCCTGCCGCTACAGCCTGTAGCGGCAGTTCACAAAAACCGGTTGCTCCCAGCAATCGGTTGCTGTGTATTGCACCCCATATATGCACTTACATATATGTATGTAAGTGCATAACTGTGTACTGCACAGTAGGACTATGACAACAGTTTTTTGAGCTATGCCGACGGTAGTACCGTCGTCATAGGTCTACGCCGACGGTAGTACCGTCGTCATAGGTCTACGCCGACGGTAGTACCGTCGCCATAGCTCAAAAATTCGTCGTCATAGTCCTACTGTGTAGTACACAGCTGTGCGCCAACATTTTTTCATATATATATATATATATATATATCACATGTGAAGTAATTAACACATTATATTTTTTTTTTCACCTTATGCCTTATAAATAAAGCAAGTTTTAGAAAATTTGTATTTCCACGTGAAAATCTAGTATTTACACAAGAGTCTCCTCACGTAATTATGAAGTCTATTTATTATCTGTGTGAGAATAGTCTTGTAGAAATATCAAAATTTTAAATTTTAAAAAAAAATATTTTGTAAGTGAAGTTCAACTGGTAAAATATGGTGCAATTATCATTTACCTATACACACATGAAGGTGACTGTCATAGCTAATTGACTCGTATTTGCAAAAAAAAATCATTCACAAATTAAATACATAAATATAATTTATTTTAGTTTCATATTTAATCTTTTAAAATAATAAATTATTAGTTTAATAGTGATGACATGATAATAAGTTATAATAGTTAATATAATTGCATAGTGCCATCATATGTGTAAATATAACCTTCAAAATTAATAAATTTGTTTATTTTTGTAAAATAAAATCGACAAATGGATTTCTCTGCAAAACTGAGAGATTGTATTTTTGAGAATTGTTAATGACAAATTTGCCCTTTATGAATTAAAATTAAAACTCGCTCTTTTAGTCCGTTATCATAAACAATTATTTATGACAATTATAACCTCATATTTTTTTCCATGTAACCATGTTATATATGACGAATAAAGATACAACCGAGCAAGCCAAAAAAAAAGAAAAAAAAAGAAAAAAAGAACACAATAATATTCTTAAATTACTAGACATTTACTTTTTGTACAACAAATCAAGGTACCATTTCCTTTACATGATATTTTTATTGAGACGTGAAAATATGCGACTAGTCTTCTCAATAATAAATTAGTACCATTTAATGACGGTGACTAGGGTTGTAAATGGACATATTCGAATTCGAATACAGTAATATTCGTATTCATATTTAAAAAAAATATTTTATTCGTATTTATATTTGATATTCGATAAATTTCTTAAAGTACCATTCGAATTCGATATTCGAAAAACTATTCGAATTTGAATATTATCCGTTTCCGAATAATTATCCGAATTCATTAGTATAATTAATTAAAATTAGTAAATAAATAATTAATTTTTTTAAAAATTACTATTATGATATTAATATAACAAACACAATCATCAACCATATGATTAAATTATAAAATTCAAAAGAAAAAAAATTAATCACTCTATTTAATAAAATATCTTTATGAAAGATATTAAAAAAATATTATAATTTTATAATAAGACCCGTTATTTGCTCGAGATTATGATACCGCATATCTGATTCGATAAATATGTTGGCGGACGAATGTTAAATGTATACAAATATACATATATCCGTATTCGTATTCGTTTATTTATGAATATCTCTAATCGAATACGAATAATATTCATTTAAGTCGAACATGAATAATATCCATTTTAAACGAATACGAACACGGAAGAATATTTTATTTCCGGTTACCATTTACGGCGGTAAAGGTGCCCATTTGCCTTTGATGTTTACCTACCTTGCCTCTCTATATATCCAACTCTCATGTCATTTTTACCAAAACGCCCTTCTACAAGAATTTCTTACTACTTTTCCTTGACCAAAAATACCCCTCAACATTATTGATGCCCATGTTCTTTCTTATCCTGTTTGTACACGTAATGATGTATTATATATATATAGGAGATTAGGAGTAACACTTTCAGTTTACAAGTGAGTAATTATTATTGTTGTTTTATGCATTTAATGACTTATCTTGATTGATTGGGTTCCACTTCTTCTGAATTATTTATTGATTGCTCCATTCTTCATGATATTTTCTTTTTTAACTCCACGCAATTGTAGTCAATTGAGTTATTCTCAAGCACCCGCAACTTTGTGATTGTGTTGTCACTATTGACCTTCTGTACTTACTCCCATTTCCAATTAAATGTTTATTTTTTAAATTTGGACCACTAATAATATCAAAATGATAAACATGTGGTGCGGAAAGTTCAAAAGTCAATAAAATTGATAGAAATGTGTCGCTAAATATATATTTATTTTGACAATTTAATTATTATTGTAACATTATTAATTGCCTAAATTCAACTATTGATAATATTAGAACAATATTTATATTGTTAGAACAAATATATATTTAACGACACATTTATACTTATTTCAATTATATTTTGAACTTTTAACGACGTTTATCGCTTTGGCGTTATAGTTATTGTCCTGACATTATTAACGACCTTTAATTTATATAAGAAAGATTATTAGTATTTTATTGATTTTTGTCTACCGTATGTAGATTCCAAAGAAGTATTAATGACTTAAATTTTTATATTATTAATATAATATCTTGAAATATATTTTTTTCATAATCTTTTTTCATATTAGATTTTAAAAATTATTAAAGAAGTGTCAAAGATGTAATAATGGAGGAAGAAATGCCTTGTTACCGAGTGCAAAACGTGGTATGCAGTTGATGACAAGTTAAAATTTTAAGAGTAATTCTACGCGGACCGATAATTTGTACATTAATATTAGACCGTGGGTCCCCAACCAATTTCGCCTACTTTCTTTATCTCTCCCTCTCCCACTTACCATTCTACGCGGACCGATAATTTGTACATTAATATTGGACCATGGTCCCCAGCCAATTTCGCCTCCTTTCTTTATCTCTCCCTATCCCACTTACCAAAGTTCCCTCATTTCTTTACCGATTTGCCCTCTTTTCTTTCTATCTCTTTGTTTTGTTTACTTATTTAATATTAATTCATCAAATTTATTTTTTTATTTATTTAAAAAAATTTCTTCAATAAAGTTTAAAAAAATTGCCACGTAGACAACTTATAATCAAAGTCAAATTATATCTCTAATTTTAGAACGAATGAAGTATATACTATATCCGTTCTAAAATTAGAAATTAATTTTAGAATGAATAAGTATATTCTACCTTCGTTTCAAAATTAAAGATACATTTTGATATTTTAGATTCAATTCAAAATCTTAAATTAATCTCTAATTTTGAAACCGATGTAGTATATACTTCATCCGTTCTAACATTAGAAATACAATTTGACTTTGATTATAAATTGTTTAGGTGATATTTTTTTAAATTTTTTTGAAAAGATATTTTTAAATAAATAAATATAATGAATTAACATTAAATAAATGAACAAAATAAAGAGAGAAAGAAAAGAGGGCAAATCGGTAAAGAAAGGAGGGGACTTTGGTAAGTGGGAGGGGGAGAAATAAAGAAAGGAGAAGAAATTGGTTGGGGACCCACGGTCCAATATTAATGTTCAAATTATGGGTCCGCGCAGAATTACTCAAATTTTAAACCCTAAAATAAAGTCTTAGAGATGGAGATCCTAGCCATCCACATTTAAAAATTAATATATTAAAGTGTGAACAATGCAAATTATAATGTTCTATAAGCTGTAAGCGTGTTTGTTGCAGATTATTTTGAAATAGTAATTATTTAATAAATTGATTTAAGCAGCTTATTATAATAAGTTGAAATATACTGTTTGACACAATTAGTAGAATTCCTATCTGATTGCTTCAAATATATCATTAAATATTAGCTAAGAATTAAATAGTAAATTAAGGCATGAAACTATAAATGATAGTAAAATAGTAATAAGAAATTGAGATTATTAACTTTAAATGAAAAATATATCTCTTTTTTAAAATGGACTAAGAGAATTTCGAAAAATATATATCTAAAATTTGAAATGAAGGAAGTATTTATTACTTATGAGGTATGACCGTAAAATTTCAATTTATAACGTATCAACACATAATATCTACAGATCACATTATACAGAATAAACACATATTCACTCCGTCCTCAAAATGATAGCTAAAGGTACAATTTCTTTTGTCGTTAAAAGAATAAAATAAAATATGTAAAGTGAAAGGTAAATACATCATTTAATAAGGCTCATTAATATAAAGAAATAAAAATATTTATCATTTTATATAATTTTATAAGAACACTAAAGATAAATTTAAAAAAAAATTACTCTTTTTTTTTTACTTTTATTTTTCTTAATATATATGAAAAATATACTTTACTTTATCTTTCCAGCACGGAGGAAGTAGTACATAAGCACACTCTGCAAATACGTAAAATCATACTCCACCCCACTTTGTAGTCATTCCAACTAATATGCAAATCATGAATTATGGTTGATTAGACCAATGTAATACTCCTTCATATCAAAATCAAAATATTCTTCACTCTCAAGTATCATATAAATATTAGTTTTTGTGACATATAATTATAAACTAACTTAGATATAATTTTTATCATTATATTCATAAAAAATAATGAAATGAAATTAAAAAACATTTATATTTAAATTTTCCATGATAAAATTATCTAAAAGAAATATGCCAATTTTAACATAAAGGGCCATGAAAAAAATTAGTGGAAACTTGAATAAAAATATGGTAAAGTGTGTAGGATGATTCTATTTAGAGATAGGAGTAAAATTGTGATCACATACAGTGAAAAAAATATTTACCGTTAGATTATCAACTTTTATGGATAATGATAACTTCAATCTCAAGTCTTTATGTTGGCACGATGGTGCCGAATAATCAAGGTATTGTTTTTTTTGGACATAATTAGAGAAGCATCCGAAAACTTACAACCTATTACAGCTCATTGTCCCAAGAATAAGATTCTTAATAATAATAATAATAATAATAATAATAATAAGAAATATATAAACATATAACTTATTTATATAATAAGATCTTATTTGGTGGAATTCTTATACCATTTATTATGGTAGGTCGCAACCCAACTGAATTTGTCACCATTTACTCTGTTCATAAATGGCTTGGCCTAATCTTATGACCTACATCTAACTCGTTAATTAAAATTTCAAATCAAATGGATCCCACTTTAAAAAATAGACAATTATTTACTTCCTTTTTTTGTCAATCACAAATTAAGTACATAATTGTCAAACCTATTGATCCAAGTGGGCCACATAATTTACCTACGTGCTTGCATGTGCACCAATAAAAAAAGAGATTAAGTTTGGTAAAACAAAGGTTACTTTAGAAATTTTACAAACAAACCCCAAGTTATTAATATATAAAATCTTGATTTTAATGGAATTGGTGAAAAACAAGAAGTTGATTTATTTATTTTTCTTTTAAAAAAAATTTAATTTTATTGAAGAACCTTTTTTTATTTAAAAAAATCTCCCAAGTAATAAGAAAAATGTGGGTTTTAATGATAGAAATATAGCAAAGAATTAGTGAAAAAAGATGGGGATTACATGTTAGGGGTAGTATAGTCATTTCACAAGAGCGAGGGTGTGGGGGGCAACGGCCACTGAAATCCAAAACGCCCAAAAAGCAAAGCTGACCTACATGGGCCGGCTTTTAACTATATTTAGCTGGACAGACAAAAACCAACTTATTATCACCATCGTCTCTATCTGCACCTATTACCCCTTCTCTCTTCTGCTGATTAATTTTTCCATTACTAGATCTACTGATCTACACATACATCTTTCTCTCTCTATATCTATACATATATATATACACATCTTTCTCTCTCTATATCTACTACTTTGTGGGCACACACAATATGCCTGCAATTTAAAACCTGTAAGGTAATATTTTTACCTAACTTTTTGTGACAGTTATTTTTTAAAAAAAAATTATGTAAAAATGAGAACAAATACGAAAATACGAGATAAAATAAGAAAAATAATATGATGTCAAACTCATTTTGATATCAAATACTAACATACATTTTATATATAAGATAGGAAGGGGACACATATTATTGTTTTAATTTTATCATTTACGATTTTACGTTAGTCGCAATCCATTTTTGGCATCAAATTAATCGAGGCAAATCATTTTTTTCCAAAAAAATAACTGCTCCTCAATCCTGTTGCTTTATAATATAGATAAATATAAATATAAATATACGTATATTACTTTCTTTTTCTTACTGAGGTGGGAAGGGGACACAAGTGAGGTAGCCTTGTGGGTGTGGTATTTAATAGTACTTTTCTTATTTCTTCACCAACAAGGGGGAAAGAAAAAGAAAGGGAAGAGAGAGAAAGAAAATACCCCAAAAGATTCCACAGCTAAAAAGAAAAAAAAGGATTTTAATTTATTTCCGGGGTGTGAGATTGACAGGCAGATCCCACAGAAATAAATTAATAAATTCACCATACACCCATCTTCATAAAACCCACAGAATTCACCATCATTTTGGGTTGATATCTATTTAGTTTATTTTTATTTTTATTTTTTTCAGCTGTAATTGCAGCTTTCTCCTTCTACTTCTAATTCTTCCACCACTCTGATGATGCTGCAGCCGGGCGCTCCGGCCCTTATGGGAAATTCCGGCGATGCCGGGGCCGCTACAGCTGAAGCTGGCGGCGGAAGTGGTGGCAGTGGTGGTAGTGATGGCGGTGGATTTATTGAAGAAGAAAAAGGGAGGAGTGAAGAAAGTGAGCGGATTTCCGGTGGAAATCGGTGGCCGAGACAGGAAACAATTGCTCTGTTGAAAATACGGTCAGATATGGATGTTGCGTTTCGGGATTCAAGCCTCAAAGGCCCATTGTGGGAAGAAGTTTCAAGGTAATTCAATTAAATTATGATTCACAAACTTGTCCCAAAAATCTAAGATCTATGGACGATCATCATAATTCTACTAAATTTTCCTTTCTGAACTAAAGGGTGAGTGTTTATATATGGGCTCTTTTAATTTATTTTTGGGAATTTTTAGTTTTACTAAATTTAGATTCATGGTTTTTTGGAAGTTTTCTTTCTGTTTTCTTGGCAACATTTCTTTCCAAATTGGATTAAATTTGATCTCAGAAATCTGAGCTTTTGAACTCCAAAGTTTTTACTCATCTTGTTTCTGCTTGCTATTATAATTCAGCAAGTAAGGAATCAAATTCTTTTCAAAATCATTTCATTCAATAACTTTAATATATATGTTTATTGTTTACCATACAAAACAAATTAGTACTTAATCTCGGAGTTTAATTTTCTTCAACATATTTTTGATGGGTTATTTCATTTCTTAATTAATTTCTTGTTTTAAATAGTACTAGCTGTGTTAAAAATTTTGTGCTTATTTTATGTTTGAATCACATTAGATTTTGTTTTATTGATGAATTCAAGATTATATGAAAACAAAATTGGATTGTGTTTTTATAAAACGGTTGCTACCAGGAAACTATCGGAGCTCGGATATCGGAGAAGCGCCAAGAAGTGCAAGGAGAAGTTTGAGAATGTTTACAAGTACCATAAGCGAACCAAAGATGGCCGAACTACAAAGCCGGACGGCAAGACGTATCGGTTTTTCGAGCAATTAGAGGCCCTGGATACTCATCCTCCTACACTTTCTTTGTCATCTCCAATGAGACCACAGGCTTCACTTGCCGTTACAACAATGACTGCAACAATGCTGGGTAGTTCTCATAGTTCTCATTCTACTGTTCCAATTCAGGTTACTGTTTCATCAACACCAAACCCTATCCCAACTCATGTGTTTCAAAACAATGCTGCCCCGACTACAAATCCCATCAATTTTTCATCGCAACCGACAGTGACAATAAGCCATTCAAATCCATCTCAAACTGTTGCTGGTATGCCATCTTATAATCCCACTATAAGCTTGTCGTATTCCACCTCTTCTTCCACTTCGTCTGACGAAGGACCTGAGAGGCAGCGGAAGAGGAAGAGGAAATGGAAGGAGTTCTTTGGGAGGTTGATGACGGAGGTGATCCATAAGCAAGATGAGTTACAGAAGAAGTTTTTGGACACATTGGAGAAACGAGAGAGGGATAGAATGGCGAGAGAAGAGGCCTGGAGAGTGCAAGAAATGGCGAAGATGAATAGAGAACATGAGCTTTTAGTTCAGGAAAGATCCGTGGCGGCTGCTAAAGATGCAGCAGTGATTTCATTTTTGCAAAAGATTACTGAGCAACAAAATCCTCTCAACCCGATTATATTACCTCAATTACCTCAACAAATACAATTTCAACAGAATCCATTGCCGACAGTACCACCACCCCCACCAGTAGCACAACAACAAAAACAACTAGAAGTAGTACCAACACCAGCGCCAGTACCAGTGCCAACACCAACAGCACAACCAGCTCCAGTGCTAGCACAGTCAACAGCACCAGCACCACTAGTAAAAAGTACTATGGATATGATACCAATTAGCAACAATGGTGGTGGTGACAATTTTCTCTCTCCAAGTCCATCCAGATGGCCTAAAACAGAAGTCCATGCGCTCATCAAGCTTCGAACAACTCTCGACACAAAGTACCACGAGAGCGGGCCAAAAGGCCCGCTCTGGGAGGAGATATCAGCCTCGATGCGCAAGCTTGGATACAACCGAAATGCAAAGAGATGCAAAGAGAAGTGGGAGAACATCAACAAGTACTACAAAAAGGTGAAAGAAAGCAACAAGAAAAGACCCGAGGATGCTAAAACATGCCCGTATTTTCACCAGCTGGAGGCCTTGTACAAAGAGAAAGCGAAAACTGATGGTAATGCATTCAATACAGGATTCGGAATCAAGCCCGATAATAATTCAATGGTGCCATTAATGGTACAACCTGAGCAGCAATGGCCCCTTCCACACGATCATCAGCAGCAGCAGCAACAGCAACAACAACAACAACAACAAGATTCTGCAATGGAGGATCACGAGAGCGAGAATATTGATCAGAACAATGACGATTATGAAGATGGAGACGACGAGGATGAGGAGGACGACGACGACGGAGCTGCATATGAGGTAGTAACAAATAAGCAGCAGCCATCTTCAGTGAGTCAGGAGAGAGAGTGAGGAGAGAGAAAGTGAGAGAAGGCTTTTATGAGTGACTTAAAAGGACTGTGGAGCTAGCTTTGAAAATGTGGGGGCAGATTGCAGAAGATGTCGGACGGACGGACGGACGGACGGGAAGGAAAGAAGAGATGTGGGGGCAGATTCCGGTCGGATGGGAAGGTGGTGAAAATTTGAAATACATAGGAAAAACCACATGGGGGTGTAAGTCTTGTAGCGGTAGTATATGTTTGTTTTTAGTTTTCAATATTTTTTTATTTATTGTTTTTTAAATAATAAAAGTGGGAAGCGGGGTGGGGGTGGGCGTGGGCGTGGGATAAGAGAGAGAGAGAGGGGGAGGGAGAGAGAAGAGGTTTTAAAGAATAATTAATAAATGGGATAGTTGTTGTATTTTTTGTTACTTTTAATTTTGTTTCATGGGGATGTAAATTGTCAGAAATGGTTACTTGTGTTCTGTTTCTTAATGAATCAAAGAATACTTAATTTTAGAAGTTTCATTATTATATATATAGGGGTAGATCCGGCCTTTTAAGTGGGATCAACTTTAAAATAAATAAATTTTCGTAAAAAATAAAAATATAGTAAAATAAATTACAAAATTAAATAATGCCCAAATATTATTTATAGTAACATATTTCGAGACTTTATTACTTAAAATTGTTGTATGATAGTCTCATTTTTATTAGTTACAAAAATCCACAAGTAATTACAAAAAATCTAAAAACAATTGCTAAATTTGTGAAATTATAAAATAAAAAAAATACAACATATTGAATTTTCTCTAAAGTCGAACTAGTGAGAAGAATTAGGTCAAGCCGCTAGACAAGAAATGGAAAGACAAAGAGTATTGTAGTGACTAAGGTAGTATAGGATATGAACTTTGAAGAATTTAATGTTACCTCCATTACAAAATTAGATATACATTTTGATTTTTTAAAATTAAAATGTATTAATTGAAATTAATTTTTTTATTAAACATCCTAAAATTTTGAATTTTAAAATTTCTTTTTTAAAAATTCAGTAGAATGCATCTCTAATTTTTGAATATTTTTCAATTGAAACTAAGTTAGATCATACATATACTTCATATCCTATACTACCTTAGACCCCTTTTTGAAAATTCAGTAGAATTAATTGTCCCCTTTTTGACCCATATATATATATATATATATATATATATATATATATATATATATATATGGTTCAATACATGTACTTCATACTTTTACAGTGTTATATTCATATACATACATCATACATGCGCGGGGAAGTTTAAAATATTTTCTTTTAAAAATTAATTATATTTATGTTTTTCTTAAAAAATTAAATAAAAGGGCCAACAAATGTACTCATCACCTTATCTATGAGGTGAGAGAAAATTTTGGTTTATTGAGAAGAAGAAAATTATGATTGATAAGCATATAAACTAGTAGTATTATTCTACCCCAACTGTCAATAATATTCCGTCGGTGGCTCCCTTTCCAAGAGCGCACATGACACTTGTCCACATGAATTTTAGAGTGTCCTTGCAATTTGCATGGTTTATGTTGTATATATTTGCGTATATATAATAACCGAAAAAGAACGTACTTTTTTAGATGACATATTAAATATACTTTCTTTAATAATGAATCGAATTTATAGTGACGGATCAAATCATCGTCTGATTTATCGCTAAAAAGGATATACTTGGTATATTATTTAAAGAGATATACTCTTGAAATGCACTCTATACATACATATTTATATATATTGGGGAGTACATTAAATTTTAAAAGTGAGAATAGAGTAGTAATTATGAAAACTGAAAATGATTTGTTTTGCATGTACTCCCTTGTCTTATAATATACATTTTAATTTAATTTTTATGATCAAATTGATCATTTTTTAAATTAATAAATTTTAAAAAATTAAAATATACGTCAAGTAATTATAATCATAATAAATTACAGAGAATTTACTATTAGTGTCAAGTTTCTAAATTTAAAAATTCTATATAAATATTTTTGATTAATAATTTTAAAAATAATTAATTTAAATATAAAAATTAAATTAAGACGTTTATTATGGATTACTGAGAGTACATACCAAGGATTCATGCATGTCTGTTATGGATTATAGTGAACTGTGAAATTTGACATATCACGTTAAAATAGGATAAATATTTATTTATAACAAACTTTATAATCTGTACAAATCACAAATCTACATGCATTAATTTTTTAAATAAAATAATTTAAAATATTCACGCACTTGATCAAGTTGAATGGATTGATTTACATTTTTTTTTTAAAATGAGCTATGTATATATGCATCTTGAATAAAATCTGTTTGACCGGCAAAAAAAAGAGTTAAAAGGAATTAAACAAATGCATTGATATAACAATAAGAAAATAAAAAAAGCAGAAAATACACTTGTTTTATGAATTTAAGAAGCCTCTTTGCCTCGATAGAATTTATGACGTGCAAAATAAAAATAAAAAACCTTGATTTGCTAAGTAACAAAAAATATTAAAAAAATAAACTTAAATTACCGAGTTGATTCGGAACCAACGATTCATTTTTTTGTTTTATTATATTTTGATATAGATGATGTATTTATTTTTTCATCACAATAAAATATTATTTTGTATCACCGTCAACGTGAATTTGATATATTGATATTTCTTGTTAAAATAGGGTAAATATTTATCACATCAAAAATAAGTTATTTTTTATAATGAATTTATCTTTCTCATCACAATAAAATATATATTTTCATGTTTTACCATCTATATTTCTGATGTCGTAATGGACTCATAAACACACACTGATAACTCAAGATTTCTAACCATTTTATTCAATATTTTTTCAATTAAGATAACAAAATTTGTCACATGACACACAAGCTAAGTTTAATTCTCTGCAATTATTAGAAAAAATGGAGAATATAATTGGACTGTGGCTCCCTTGTTATATGGATCTGTATGTGTGAATATTACTTATGTATATAGAACATAATGAGGGGACAATTAGCTATTCAATTTGACAAGGGCCCTCAGTACTCACCGCAATTTGCCAACATCACATGAATGCCTTTTAACTAGGGTCCTACTAAAGGAGCTTCTAATTTCAAATCAACATATAATAATTGAACTGTACAATATATATATATATATATATATATATATATATATATATATAATATCGCTTGTGTTGACTTTCCACAGCAATATTGTTGAGCATATGATTTCATTGTAGTTGTAAGCCCAATAGTATATAGTAGTAATCCCTAACTCTGATGATTTGTGACAGCCAAAATTATTCAATTAAAGAATTTTGGTGAATTGTTAGCTATGTTTCATCACCATATATGGTCCATTTCATTTGACTGGTGAAAGCCATATAATTTTGTCCACTTTGTGGAAGGCTGTCCATCCAATTTCTGGGTCCACAAATTGAGAGGTAGAGATCTACGGAGGGGAATGGATTTTATATGTATATATATCCATATATACATATATATACGAATTGATATACATATATATATACATACACACATATACCTATATATATAATTGATATATAACATTTTGAGAATAAATTATATAAAAATGACATGCGAAACTAGTGTTCTGTATTATCCAAAAGTAACATGACATGCAGGCAATTTAAAAGAAAATTAAGAATTTCAAATTTAGTATGGTAATTAAACACTTACCATAATACATATAATTATATAATTTGTTACTACAATTGAAATATCTTGATTTTTTCTTTAAATTTACCTACATGACAACACTAATTTTATATGTCATTAGTCAAATAAGATTTGAAACGGGTAACTTCAGATAAACTCGAACCTATAACATTGCAAAATAAAAAAAAATATTTATACCACTAAATTATCATGTTTGGTCTCACATAAGTCAATATGAATTGTTCGTATGTTTAAATCAAAATTACATTATTGGCACATGGTACGTAAATACAAAATTTTATATTTAACAAAGAAGACTTGAAGGCTTAACATATAATTTTTAAATGCAATATAAAGTTTTTTAACTAACTGATTTTAAATTTGATGCTTCCATATATATATATATATATATATATATATATATATATATATTTATTTATTTATTTATATAGTAAAAAATATGGTCAAGCTCCCGTTACTATCACACTCGCGCACAAAAAGCCTTATCTTCTCTATGTTTGAACTTATCAGTATTTTGGAGGGAGAGGCATTTCATGTCACTAGGCTGGCCCCTTACTGTGGACTGGCTGGCATGTTATTAAATCAATTTAATGGCCACTGGAATTTTCTTATCTTTCCAAATGGGACCAACTTTTACCGTGCATAATACTCCATACGCAATATAATACTATTTCTGTTTTAAATTATAAAATTATTATTAATTTTTTAAAAATCAATTTAAAATATTTTTAAATTTAAAATTGACATGATTGATTTAAATTTTAAAAATAATAAAATTTATAATTAGTAACACTTTTTAGATAATTTATGATATTCATAATTGGACTAACATAAATTAAATAAATTCATGTTAATTTTAAATTTGAAAATATTTGAAAATATTTTTTAAACGATCAATATTGATCTTATAATTCAGAATTGAAGTAATATTAGAATATGGTTAAGATAAAATTGTCATATTTTTCTGACCACTATAAAATTCTATAATTTTTTTTTATATTGATTCTAGTAAATGATGTATATGTACTGATTTACAAACAAGAAGCTTAAATAAAATGCAACAAATGTAATAATAAATACAACAAAAATTATAAATTTTGTAATAATTAAAGGTGTGACGATTTTATCATAACCTAATAATAGACTTTCAAGTTTCAACGCTTCTATATTATATTTCATTATAACGTTAAAACAAAATAAATTATGTTCTACAATAATTTAACACAAATCTGATGATAAGCTTGGATGTGTGATGTCTGTCCCCCCCCCCCCCCCTCTCCACCAACCAACTTTCATTGAAATAAGAAAATAAGCAAAATCCTAATTAAAGATTTTAATGATTTTTAACTATTGTGAAATCTTACCCAAAAAGGAAACTATTTGAGGAATATATATATATATATATATGCACCAGCTGAGGGAGCCAGATCATAGGGTTAAGAAAGGGTTGATAATCAATGTATAATTAAGGAGAGAGATCAAGAAAATATTTTATAGATAAAAGAATCACCTATTATGAAGAGAAAAGATAAATAATATTCAATCAAGTTTCAACACCAGAATCGATTTCGCAACGGAAAGTGCATGCAAACCACAAAAACCGCACCAATAGTCCGGTGACATACTGTGATTTTTTTTTTTGTAGAAACCACACTCGGGTTGCGAATTTGGTATAGAAATCGCACTTCTTAAGAATCACACCAATTTAGAGTTTTTTAATTTTAATTTTAATTTTATTTTTTTTAATATTGTCATGTTTTTGTGTATGTTTTAGAGTTTTTTAACTTCTGTTTAAGTATGATTGTAAATTTAATTTGGAATATGTAATTTTACATGGGTCAAGACTTTAAGTTTGAAACAATAGTTATATTGTTGTAATATATGCATCTAAAGAATTTGTGTGGTACTAAACTTTAACTTTTTAATTTGAGGAATTGAAAGTTTTGAATTAATTTGTGATTAGTTTTTAAGAATTTAATTTTTTGTAGTTGGGTATTATTTACATCAGCAAATCAACAATGCTTGAAATTTTTTGAATTTTGAAAAGTATGACATATGTTATTTAATTTTTTCAATTGGTTTTCAAGTCGAAACTGTACAATTTAAAACTGCACAATATTCCTAGAAATCACACCGCACCAATCCAAGCGATTTCATGTTGTGGTTTTTGATTTAGACAATCGCATCAAAGCGATTTTATGTGCGATTTTTATTCAAAATTGCACCAAATCGCATCATGCTTACCCCTAGATACATTACTTAATTTGTAATCATTTATGACTTCATTTTCTTAATTGTTGGGTTTATATATTTCAAAAACAAGAAATAACTAACTTCAAACTTTACTACTACATGCTTTAACGCTTTCAACATATAAGAGCAATTTACTAAAATATAATTAATGGGATAGCTTATATTTTAAATAAATGAGACACTCACTTCTATACCTAGAAAGTTATTTTGTTCATATGTAGGGTAACAAAATTAAAATTATTTTACTCTTATAATTAATTTAAATTAATTGAGCTAGGGAGTATTATTTACACTCAACCAATAAAGGAGAAAAGCATGAACTAAACAAATCAATAGTATAACAATTAGGATACGTAACAATAAAATTACATTGATGCAGTGAATGAATGTAGTTTATAACCAACTAATTCATGCCATTATTATTGAACCTGTATTATAAGTGTGGATTAATTAATGGTTGTTTTGAGATTTTATCAATTTGTCAATTAAAATTACGTCACATTAAGTACATAACACACACAAGTTTATGTGTATCTAAGACACATACTTTCTTTTCCTATATATATATATATATATATAGACACACACAGTGGCGAAGCCACGTTGAAGGTTATGGGGTTAATTGACCCCACTAGAAAAAAAATTATTGTATGATATATGATAAATTTTGAAAAAAATTTAAGTGTAATGAACAAATTGACTCCACTAAAATTTTATAAAATTTTTAATATACGGGGTCAAATTGAAATTTTTATAACTTTCTCAATTTCATATTAATTTCATATTACTTCTACTCCTTTATGTATTCATTTTCCTCTAATATTTTTAAAATAAATAATAATCTAATTTAGATTATTTTCATAACATAAGAAATTTAAATATTTATTAACAAATTTGTGATTTGAAAAGAGTATTAGGGCTTAACAAGGGGTATATATATATATAAAATGTTATTACTTGTTATATTAACAATATTGTAACCAAATACAAGTTTTACATATGCAACCGGCCCAAAAGAACAAATTTATCTAAAAAATTCGAATCATGGGCGCAGCCCTCTAGCCCCCCCCAAATTATTTATAGGATCACATTTTTTTGACTTTACTGGATAAAATTTCGAATTTCGCCCTTGTATATACAAAGGCAGAATCAGAGGAGTTGGGGGGGGGGGCATATGACTCTGGTATTCCCGCGACTCCCCCCGCCTGCCTACGCCCGGTTTCTGCCATGACCCTGGTATACTGCGTGGGAGTAAGCCACCTAACCCTTCTTCTAAGTGAATAAGATGCCTAGGAAAGAGATAGTGGGTTTTTCCCAACTTGGTGATAAACTCCTAAGTCATACTTGTGATTGATAGAGAAAAGTATTTAAGTTCAGTTTGTGCAGAATATTTTGGATTTGGTTTTGGCTTTTGCTATCACAATGGGTTTGTTGATTATGATGCGCGCCAACTGTTTGATGAAATTCCGCCGCAGAACGTGATAGTTTGGACGTCTATGATTGAAGGTAACTTAAGAATTTATTAACTTCGTATATTTTACTTACCTCAGATATTACAACCCATGGAACTGCTCTCATTCCTACTAAAAAAGATCCTATGTACACCTGGGATCATCAAACAAAACAATGAGACAAGTTAAAAACTACACTTCAAAAGTCATTGAAAGTTATTTGGGAAAGAAATTGATTTTTAGTGGAATATTAAGGTTTTACTTATAAAGAAAAAGGATACTATGGTTTCACAAAGTTGGTAATTTTGGTGTAGGTTTCAACCAATTGTCCATAATTATCCCCAAAAATACTTTTTTAATGTGAAGAGAAGCTTTCGGCACTCTAAATTTATTGATGTATTTTGAAAAAACACTCAAAGTGTCAATAAATAATTTTTTTATTAATGTATTTTGACCACTCTTTAAAAATGTTCTGGTTCCGCCACTATATATATATGGGGACTGATCCATAGAAAACGTTAGCTATGAGCACTGTTTGAGTTAACGCATATCCAGTCGTTCAATATAAGATCCAAATATTAAAATAATTAAATATTATCTTGGCCGCTAGAGGGAGTAACGGTCAGTCAAAACAGCAGTGTTTTGACTGATCGCTACTCCCTCTAGCGGCCAAGATAATATATAATTATTTTAAATTTTATATTGGTCGCTAGAGGGAGTAGCGGCCAATATGAAAATTAAGTTATCATGCCAAATATTTAAATATTATCTTGGCCGCTAGAGGGAGTAGCGGCCAATATGAAAATTAAGTTATCATTCCATTTGGCAGTAGTTTGATTTGGGTATTTGAATACCATTTGATTTGAATATACGATGTGTTTGGGCCTTCACTTTACTACAGTGATTAACTCTAAAGTATAGACATTCATATATATAGTAGATGATAATTATGATTCAGTTTTCGTCCCTTGCACTCCAATCTAAGAGTTAAAGCCGAATTCTTGGACTAGAGTGCATTATACACAATTGGATTCTCTTTATCACTTCGATTACATTATTTTATTGGGTGGTTTTGGAAGCCACATATACCTGGATAAGTCATACATGTTATGCATGCCATATGCCTCAAAACAACTTGTTGGTAGCCTAAGGGCGAGGAATGATAACTTAATTTTCATATTGGTCGCTACTCCTTCTAGCGGCCAATATGAAAATTAAAATAATTAAATATTATCTTGGTCGCTAAAGGGAGTAACGACCAAGATAATATTCAATTATTTTAATATCTGGCCGCTATTTCCTTTAGCGGCCGTGCCCAAATCCTGCCCTTGGATCTTATATTGAACGGCTGAATATGTGTTAGCTCAAACAGTACCTATAGCTAACGTTTTCTATAAATCAATCCTCTATATATATATATATATATCGATGAGCCGTACTGAGTTTGCACGGTATTATTCACTACCAACTTTCATCCTCTAGCTAGCGTTCCATCTTCATTTTCGCCATTAATGATTGAAACATACAAACATAGTGTATGTTTCAAAACTCATCAAAAATTTTGAAGGCAATTAAAAAAGACAACCGACATTTGAAATTATTGAAACTATTCTAATAGTCTATGGCATTTTACTTAACATTATTACTTGCTATTACAAACAACTAGCGTAAGCACGGATTGTTTATATGTTACATGTTTATCCAATTTTTTGTTATCCTGTTAAATGAGTTTTTAGTTTAAAATAATTGAATAATTTACGTTTAATATTGTAATTAACTATATTTTATGTATGAAAGCATATTAGATATTTTGGTACATATGTTTACAAATCCACATAAAGAGATCAATCATTAATGAGACTTGGGATATAAATAAGATTGTTGATTACTAAATTAATTTGTATAGAAAATTAGAACAGATCATGTCTAAATGTAATTATGATTAGATGCATTCATGAAACTTGAAAAACGAACTGACATGGATGTCTTACCAATATAAAAATTTTCACACCCATTACTGGTAATTACAAATTTAAATAATTAATCTATAAAATAATTAAATATAACATTAACCACTATTAAATCAACTCGGTTAAATAATATTAATCAATTAATTGAAAATTAAATTCAAATTGATCTTTTAAATATAAGTATTGATTAATTAGACTTGTGTCCATCAGTATATTTCTTTTTTCTGGGAAAGTTCATTACAAGACAATAGTGCTAGTTGCTAGAAATTAAGTAAACAAAGGGGGATCACCTTGTCCTAATTAGAACTATTGGCTGTAGTATTATGAAATGCCTTATTGGGCTGAACTGATATAAGGTTTTCTCCTTGGGCCTATACAAAATTCTTTTTTTCCCCACTTTGTTCCATAGGATTGTTTGACCTCAAAACACTCTTACCTTTATATAAATAGTATTTGATGATAAATTTTTTTTTACAAAAAGTTACTTACAAAATAATGTGACTAGTTATAGTTGGTTATTATCATTAGACCCACCCATATATGGTGGATCATTCCCTAATTACATCCTGTCACTGTGATACATTATTTTATAAACTAATTTTTGTAAATTTATTTTATTTTATTTTATTTTTCACCGTAGCAACACTCCCTTTATATTTACCGATCTCATTCTTTTTTATCCTTGGTAAATTATTCGTTCATAATATCTATAATTATTGCCTCCTATTTTTTTTATATATTTTTTTTTAACTTTCAACGTGACATTTCTTTTCTTCGGATGACGAGAGAAATAATTTGTACCCAATGATAGTAAGAATGTTATTACCGAGTATGAAACAATTTCTTTATATATCAAATTTTAATGGTCAAAAAAAATATGACGAATTGAATTGTTATTCACGTGTTATTTTATTATTGGTAAATTTTATAATTTCTTTTAACAAAATAATTATATTGTGGGCCTCTTTTTTATTTATACTTATTCCATATATTTACGTTGGCCACAAACTAATATTCTGTAAACAATTGTTTCGTATCTTAGAACTATTCTTTTCATGGGACTAAAGTTAATTTTAAAAATATTTTTGTAAATCGGGCCAGCCCAGGCATTGAGGGCCCTCCATCCATGCCATCTGTTTGAACTTTTGAAGTGTGTGTGTATATATATATATATATATGTTCAGGTCCGGGAGTCCGCATTTTGTTAAAATGCGGACCTTTTTTTTTTTTTTTTGCTTTTTTTTTTAAAACAACTAAAAATAAATAAATAAATAATTATGGAACTGAAATTTTTACATAATACAATGTTTTGAGCGTGATTTGGATACATATAACAAAACATGTATGTACAGTCTGCGCAGACTGTACATACATGTTTTGTTATATGTATCCAAATCACGCTCAAAATATTGTATTATGTAAAAATTTCAGTTCCATAATTATTTTTTTTTTTTTTAGTTGTTTTAAAAAAAAAGAAAAAAAAGGTCCGCATTTTAACAAAATGCGGACTTCCGGACCTGAACGCCATTATATATATATATATATATATATATATATATATATATATATATATGCGTGCGTGTGCATGTATACATTATACAATTAGTGAAATAACTCGGTTCAAATCTCGAGTTTGAAATAAATTTTGAGTTAAATTTCAAGTTTGAATCGAATCAAATTCATCTAAATAAAGCCTTAAACCACTAGTACAATAGTATATTTTTGGGTCATCTTAATCCACCACAGACTCACCAAAAAGGTCATAACTGAAGGTATTATTGTTAGTAACTTAATTCTTTATATACAAATAATTTTTTTCCCATATCTTACGTCCTTGTCAAATCGATCATACAAACAGTTCATAGATCTTTGTCTCTCTAGCCATTGTAGGATAATACTAGCTGGCTTCGTGTCTTCACCTCCGGACCTCTCTCTATTGTAGGATAATATCACTAGCCTTTGTATCCCTACCTCCGGACCTCCTTCAGACCTCTCTCCATCGTGGAATAATATCACCAACCTTCGTGTCCCCACATCCGGTAACTCTAGTTTCGTGTCCCTACCTCCGGACCTATCACCATTGTGAAATAATACAGCCAGTCTTCATGTCCCCATTTTCGGTAACTCGATCGGATAACCCGACCCCAGCTTTTGTGACCCGACTCTGATATCACTAGTCCAATAGTATCTTCTTGGGTCATCTTAGCCCATCACTGACTTACCCAAAATGTCATGACTGAAAGTATTATTATTAGTAATTTAATTTCTTATATACAGACAAATTTTTTTCCATATTTTTCAATGTGGGACTAGGGTGTTACAATTACATACACACAATTTCTAAAATTGTGATCAAACTTTTTAAATAAGATACTCCATGCATGTTCCAGTTAGGTAGTGTTTAATAGTCTCTTATTACTTCTTTTTGGCCTTGCCTCTTTTTCGTTAAGAGATTAAGTTGTTTGATAAAAACTTTGACAACCTCTTTTTATTTCTCAAAAATAAAAGACATTGAGTAAACTCTTTTAGAAAAAGAGGCTATTCATTACTATTTTACCCTCACTATCCTAATTTTATTTTTTTAATTTTTGACTTTACTACTCTTACTACACCACCCATCACCGTCGCTATCACAACACCCCCCACCATTACCACCTACCACCACCACCACCCATAACCACCACCACCCATCATCATCCACCACCACCCGTTGCCTACAACCACCCACTACCACTAGGGACGTAAATAAATCGAGTCGAGTCGAGTATTGAGTTGTTCAGATTTGGTTCATAAAATTTATTGAGTCTGAAATAAAGTTTGATTGAGGCTTGTTTAGCTACTGAGTCAACCACAATTTCGAATCGAGCCCGAACTTTGAACTATTCGAGTAAATATGATTTGGGTATTGTCGACGCTGGTTTTCTCGCTTCCTTCGCGATATTGTCCTTTTCCGATTTTTAGCCTTTGTTATTAGATGATGTTTGGAAAAGGTCGGCATGAGTGTCGACGGGGTTTTGAAAGATCATTTTTTATGATGAGCCAATTAACCAGAGTCACCAGTTGGTATATTTGAAATGGATGTACCAACTCATCCGAGTTTCGTTTTCGTAAATCGTTGGCTCATATGTGACTCCGAATTAATTGGTCTGCGAACCGAGATTCATAGAGTTCGGGGGCTTGCTTAAGCGAGGGGAAGGTGTTAGGCACCCCCCGACTTCCGTGAAACACGGTTACCGCAATCTCGATGCTTTCCTATCCTTTAATTCATGAAATGTGTGTGCATGCGCGCGCGCGTGTGTGTGTGCCTATGCGAATGTTGTGGTGAGTTTATATGAAAGAATCATTTGAATTTTTAGGGAAAGTCGTGCTTTAATTTGAGAACGCTTCGGGATGTCTTTTCGGCATACACGAGAAAGTTTTATGAGAAAGGTTTGATTTTAATTGTCAAAACTATGAGATTTTCATTAGGTGTCGTTTTGGCAAAAACAAGAGTTTTCTAAACTTTCGTCAAAATAGGAATCGAGATCTATACGTTGCTTTCGTAAATAGCATGATGGGCAACTTCTAGGATCTCTTTAACCCTATGCACAAAGATTTAATAAAACGATTATTTCTTTTTATAAAACCATTTTTCATTACATTTGGAAACAACTTCTCTTTAGCTTTCTCGTAAAATAGGAATCGACTTTCATTAGCATTTCCAATTCTTAGCCTCGTGATGCTAATATCCTACTTTGATTGATTTTAGAAAAATCTTTATTGTTTTGGCTTTGAAATCTTTTGTTTGGTGTTACGAATCAAATTAAACATCAAAACGCGCAGGGGGCTATTCACGGGCATGTAAGCCATCAAAGTATCCCCGAACGCCAACAATCACATATTTCACTACTACGGGGCCTTAAACCCGATTTTCGCCTTAGCGTCGTTTTAAGGCCCGACGATTACATGTTACAAAAACGAGCACCTTGAATCTATTACATACATCAAAACGTCCATCATCGGATTTGGACCACGGGGTCGCGTTCCTAGGCTCACACCCGAGATTGCTACATGCCCACAAAATGAATATTACAGAAATAACCAACCCGGATTTATCTAATACACCATGATATCCGAAAATGATAATCTAAATAATTTACGCCCGATACATCACCATAAACAAGCTAGAAATTTCACCAATTGGATATCCTCGGGTTATTAGGAAGAATTTCGTTCCGATGGAACCCTCACTAATAATCCCTAATCCATGATAGTTCAACAATATTCATGAAAATTACATTTAATTTAACCAAATAATATGATATAAATTGCTATAACAAAGGGAATTTTCACCTTGCAAATGATCTCAAATGGATGTAAACTTATGTATTTGAATAGGATAAGAAGTATATTTGATACAATCAAAATCAAAAGAGTATAAATCCTCTTTTTTTTCCTCTCTTTTCTTCCTATTTGGTTGCAAAATTTGCTATTTTCCCTTCTATTTCAGTGCTGCTGCTGCTGCTGAATTTTCTCTCCTTTCAATCTGCTGAACTCCCTGTATGCTGAAGAGGGAATGAGCTGAAATAGGCTGGCCAAAGCCAGCCGCCTGCCTTCCACTCACCTGGTTTCGAGTTCCGTGTTTTCAAAAGGCGCACTTATTGGCCGCAGATCAATCCGCGGCTGGACGGTTTGACTTTCTCGATTTTTGTACCACGCCTCGACTTTCGTGCCGTAACGTCGGTTTTCGCTGACAGGCTTATATTTTGCAGTCTGGGAATTTTCGGGAGACGTGCCACCTCATTCGGGAATGCTCGTTTCGGACGGCCTTTTTGTCACGTCAGCTTTGGTCGCCAATCATCGCGGTGGTGTTGAACGTTCGCACTTGTGCCCATTCCTTCGCTCCCGCAAGCCGGTTCAATTGACGATTTTGCCCTCCTGTCACGGTTAGTATAGCGGATTGATCTGCGGCCAATAAGTGCGCCTTTTGAAAACACGGAACTCGAAACCAGGTGAGTGGAAGGCAGGCGGCTGGACGGTTTGACTTTCTCGATTTTTGTACCACGCCTCGACTTTCGTGCCGTAACGTCGGTTTTCGCTGACAGGCTTATATTTTGCAGTCTGGGAATTTTCGGGAGACGTGCCACCTCATTCGGGAATGCTCGTTTCGGACGGCCTTATTGTCACGTCAGCTTTGGTCGCCAATCATCGCGGTGGTGTTGAACGTTCGCACTTGTGCCCATTCCTTCGCTCCCGCAAGCCGGTTCAATTGACGATTTTGCCCTCCTGTCACGGTTAGTATAGGGAACGCAAAATTTGGGTGTCTACAGCTGCCCCTCTTTATCATGTTTATGCAATGTTTAAATGAAATGAACAGGATAAATAATAGACACTCGATGCATGAATGACAGTGCACAAGGATGACAATACATACGTGATGCAACACATATGACTTATGATGCAACGTAAGATGTAATGTATGCAAAATATTCGTAAAAGGGTGTCAATGCGGATGATCGTCTCGTCGGGGCCAGGTTTCGTCGCCGGTCACCCATCTCGTAATCGCCGGTTATCGTCGCCGGTCGATCGTCTTGTCGGGGCTGGGTTTCGTCGCCGGTCACCCATCTCGTAACCTCCGGGTATCGTCGCCGGTTGGTTGTCTTGTCGGGGCCGGGTTTCGTCGCCGGTCACCCATCTCGTAACCGCCGGGTATCGTCGCCGGTCGATTATCTTGTCGGGGCCGGATATCGTCGCCGGTCACCCATCTCGTAACCACCGGGTATCGTCGCCGGTTGGTTGTCTTGTCGGGGCCGGGTATCGTCGCCGGTCACCCATCTCGTAACCGCCGGGTATCGTCGCCGGTTGATTGTCTTTTTCGGGGCCGGGTATCGTCGCCGGTCACCCATCTCGTAACCGCCGGGTATCGTCGCCGGTCGATTGTCTTGTCGGGGCCGGGTATCGTCGCCGGTCACCCATCTCGTAACCGCCGGGTATCGTCGCCGGTCGATTGTCTTGGATCTCAGCCCTTCCCAGGGTGGTTAGTTGTTTGGATCTCAGCCCTTCCCAGGGTGTTAGTGTTTGGATCTCAGCCCTTCCCAGGGTGTTAGTGTTTGGATCTCAGCCCTTCCCAGGGTGTTTGTTGTTTGGATCTCAGCCCTTCCCAGGGTGCTTACCATCTTGTTGTGGTTTGCTTGGATGCCTTCCTAGGGTGCTCACCACCTTGTTGTGGTTTGCTTGGATGCCTTCCCAGGTTCACTCACCATCTTGTTGTGGTTTGCTTGGATGCCTTCCCAGGTTTACTTCTTGTTTGGATACCAGCCCTTCCCAGGGGTCATTGATTGGTCGGATACCAGCCCTTCCCAGGGGTCGTTGATTGGTTAGATACCAGCCCTTCCCAGGGGTCGTTGATTGGTCGGATACCAGCCCTTCCCAGGGGTCGTTGATTGGTCGGATACCAGCCCTTCCCAGGGGTCGTTGATTGGTTGGATATCAGCCCTTCCCAGGGGTCGTTGATTGGTTTTGAGTGATTTTTTTTTTTTTTTTGAAATGGGATGTGTGATCGGCTTCATGTCATGGATCTCCCACAAACATCGTCCACGTACCATGCCACAAAAGCCATCACTCTGATCATTTGTGAGGTTGAAAGCGACGTGCTTGTACTTTCCTGAAGATTTTCATTTTGATCGTACCTGCATGCATGAAAAAGATGTTATGCATGATCTGGCAGATATGTTATGGACAGATGCATGTGCACAACATATGTTTAGATAGAAATGACCCCTATTCAGTCAAACGATACGATTCGACAATCGTCGCTGTTTGCCAAAATTTGACTGGATCACGCCTCGTCGTGAAGTGTAGTTTCTAGACTTCAACCCTGGTCTAGTACTCTGTCTGTTCTTGGTCGTCTTCATTTCATCGAGTTGAGGTAGTCTGTTTCACTCTCTGTGATGACCGACAACTATGTTGGGCTCTTTGGCCTTTTGATCATTTCTGACGGCCGATATGCTGCTGTCCAGCATTATACCGTCCTTGTATATGCTCATGCACGTGGATCATTTGGATGTCGAGGCAGTGATAGTCAGGATTGGGGAGAGGCCCAATGACAAGAAGTTCTGTGCAGCCTCAGCTTCCTTCCATTTCACGATTCTTAACTACCCCCGCCTTGGTGCGTGTCGCTACCAAGAATTTCTATCGAGAACTCGCAATGTTGACCGTGCTGAGTTATCCACAGCTCTGCAAGATCCTGCATATCAGATGACTAACAAATGCCAAAACTTGAAAGCTCGGGCCGTTAGTGCTAGCTCAACACAAAGATATTATAATCTCGACAAAAGAGTAAATGCAGTTAAAGCACAAGAAATTGAATATCTGTTGATCGCACAATCTAGCAAGTTGTGAACTGTGAATGTACCAGATTGGAAGTTATTTTCACTCCCTCGTGAGTTGATGATTTTCTATTTAACGAGTTATGAAATCGTAAGAATACCTTCAAGCATTCATGGTCATTGTACGTGAGTACGGTCGAATTCAAAAGAACTACCTCCCCTCGTCAAAGGTATTCTGTCTCCATTCTTGACAACGTTCTTAGCACGATTGACGTCATATGACAAATGCACTGTGCGATGCACCATTCAGTAAGGGTTTCTCTTTCATGACCTTTTGTTTAAGGCCGAGAGTTTTTTCATATTATCCTTTCTCTTTATCAGCCCACTTCACTTGTCTCGTTTTCTTAGGCTATTCAAAGTTACCCATTTAACGAGTTTTGGACTAATGACTCCCAAACCAGACGGTTCTGGGGCATTAGGTGTACAGACACCCCTTCGGGTTTATTTACTCGAGTAACAAAGACCACGGTTCGAGACAAGCTGGTGGTCTGCACCATTCATTCTTTGCTTGACCTTGCGCAAGATTCGTTTTCTTAGGCTTGAGTTACCCATGTAGCGAGTGTTAGGCCGGTGACTCCCAAACCAGACGGCTTTAGGGCACCAGATGCAGAGACACCCCTTAGGCTTAATTACTCGAGTAGCCCATGCCACGATTCGAATCTGCTCGGGCCTCCTCTACTGTAATGCTCGTTTTCTTAGGCTCTGAGTTACCCATGTAACGAGTGTTGGGCTAGCGACTCCCAAACCAGATGGCTTTAGGGCACCAGGTGTAGAGACACCCCTCGAGCTTAATTACTCGAATAACCCAGGCCACGATTCGAGACATTAGCCTGATAATCATTTATCGTCTGACTTCTTGATATTAGCTTGATAATCATTGACTGTCTGACTACGTGTTAATTGTCATCAACGTCGTCATTGTTTTATACCCCACAACTGAAAGTTTGTGCAAATGCAAAGTGAAGGCTGTCACATGAGGTCGATTCTGTCGCAAACGTTGCTTTGAATTAAGGCTTTGTACCTGATCAAAAGGTTGAATAGCCTTCTTCGTCTAATCATACTCACGATCGTGCTCCACGGTTGCTTGTCAGAATTAATCTGATTCCTATCAAGCCAAATAAAATCCCCTTTCACGCGGATCATCGTATCCTGGGAAAACTATGCTTGACAAATGCTAGATGATCGTACCGTTGAAGATTGAATTGACATGAGGTAGCATTTGATGATGATGGTGCATGTTGATGGGATTGTTGCATGAGTGCCAATTTGCACGTCATCATTTCTTGGGTAGTTGACAAATGCCCCAGTGTTAAGTTGCTTTTCTTGTGATCTCCCTCATACTGGTTGCCTCGGTACCTCGCTGGGCTAACAGCAGATCCGGTCCTTTGACTTGTTGAAAGGTTTGGGGGATTTTTTATTTTTGAAATTATATATATATATATATATATATATATTTTTTTTCTTTTTTTTGTGGTCGAATTTGCCCCTACTCCGGGTTCTTTGTGATCGTTAGGGGCTCTGATGTTTGATGGCGATGGTTTGGTCTAAACTGGGTTTGGGTTTACCCTCGACCCATCCTTTGATCTCGCCAGGCGTATTGTCGATATCTGTCTCGTCCTGCTCGATCCCCATCAGATCGAAATCTAGCTTTATACCAAAATCGTGATCCTCCTTCAAATTTGGCCTATTGCTTGTCAGGCTAGAATGCCTCAATTCGGGGTACTGCCATAAAACAAAAAATGCTTGTCATATATATAAAACATTTCAGCACATGATCTTCTTTTTGGATAACATGACAAAATGACATGAGCGTGCAGGGATTTGAAATAAAACTCAGAATTTTAAAACCCATTGATCTTCTACTGGCCGGGATTCACTGCCATACTTCTGGATTCACCCCCTTCCCCATCATGCTTAGGTAGAGGATTTAACATTTGGTGACCCTGGCTGTTCCACTACGATTTCCACACTATCGATCAAATCCTGAATTTTGTGTTTCAGCGTCCAACATTTCTACGTATCATGACCGGGGGAACCTGAGTGGTATGCGCATCGCTTGCTTGGGTCAAATCTCCTTCCATTCGGGTCACTCGGGGGTGCCAAATCGACTATTTTCCTTTGGGCTATCAATACTGCCAAAACCTGCTCAAGAGGATCCCCGAGAGGGGTGAATACTCGATTTTTCGAAGCCTCGAATCTCCTTCGCCCATCCGCCCTCTGATCAGTGAAGTTAGGCTGTCGGGATGGCCCCACTCTCTGCACCTGTACTGGAGGATTGTTCTCTGTCTTTCTAGACGATCCCTGCAGGATGAGGGACACATCTTCCTCCCTTTTCTTTTGGACCCTTCGGGAAGTGCTGCCATAGTTTCCACTCTGTATTTGCTCTGCAGCTGTTTCCAAAGCCGTGAAATCCCGGTTCTTGCCCGATTTCAATCCCATGTCCACTATTTCTCCGTGTTTAATCATCTCGGCAAAAGGGCTACCAATCCCCGATATAACCCGCTCATAATAAGGAGCCTCTTGAATATCCACGAAGGTCATCACCATCTCCGACTTGCTCATTGGAGGATTCACCTGGGCAGCCATACCCCTCCATCGTTGTGCATAATCCCTGAAAGATTACCTTGGTTGTTTCTTAATTTTCGTCATTTGATATCTATCAGGGGCCATCTGTGCCTAGAAGCTATACTGTGTTAAGAAGGTGTGGGCCAACTCTTCCCAATTGTGGATCCGGGCATTATCAAGACGGGCATACCAGCTTCTCGCCTCTCCTGTCAAACTCTTTTGAAAAAGTTGCATTCTTAGACCCTCGTCTTCTGCATAAGATCCCAACTCCCCAATGTAGATTTTCAGATGTGTATAAGGATCCCCTTCCCATTGTATTTCTCAAATTCGGGAATTTTAAATTTCTCCGGATATCTGATTCCGGGGAAGACACAAAGATCTGAGTAATTCACCTTGCCTAGGGACCTTATGCCCCTCATAGATTGGATAGTTTCCTCCATTTGTTTCATTTTCTTTCGCAAGTCATCCGCATCTCCCTCTTTCGGGATAGTAATCACTGTCTTGTTAGGTATGGGAATGGCCTTTGGGACGACTGGCTCGCCCTTAGGTTGGGGTGGATCCTCTTTAGGTGGATCCTGTCGAGGTATCAATTGTTCCCTCAGCATTATGGCCATTTCTAACATCTGCTTCTTGAAGTCATCAAATTCCTCCCTAGATATGGAGCCAGGATTAGTAGGTAGGAGCTCAGCCATTTCAGATGTAGAGTTTTGGGCCCTTTTAGATTGCGAACGGGTTTGAGGAGCAATCCTGCAGAAAAATGGTTTGGAGTTTAATCTTTGGAAATGAAAGATGCAGATACATGCTAAAGTGGTAATTTTTGTGTTTTTGGGTTTTTTAATCTTTCCCTGCAAAACAGAATGTTAGCAGTCCTTTATTGCAATAATGAGCGTTAGACACGACTTTATTATGCTTCCCCAGCTGTTCCCTGCAAAACATAGAGGTTAGTAATCTCTTTTGACAAGAGGGGAGGCATATATGAATACTGAATGGGACTATGACATTTATACACGCGAAAGTAAAAAGGCATGAAGACACTTTTCCTGCGCTGGGTTAATCTGAGGCTGACCTATCCTAAGGTTACTCTCGTGGGCTTTTCGGCATGAAATTCCCCAAATCTTCACAATCTACTCGTCTGAGTCCTTTCGATTGGAGCGGATTTAGGTGGTGCGTTTCCTGAGCCATCTCCGGGGAGCAGCCCCTTCGAGTCCAGTAATAAGCAACCGACAGGTTCGCCTCAGGAGGAGGTACTCTCTCAACATACATTCACATTCATCGTCCTCCCCGTATGCAAATGATTTTACTTTAAATTAAAGCAATCCCATTCAATCATTCACTTATTGGACAAAACACACATTCACACAACAAAAGTAAAAATGATCAAAATATCGCATGCACACACATATTCATGAATTTTTGAAGGATAGGATAGCATCAAGATTTAAACGCGGCTTAAGCCCTCTAATGTTCCCCAACGGAGTCGCCAGCTGTCGACGCCGGTTTTCTCGCTTCCTTCGCGATATTGTCCTTTTCCAATTTTTAGCCTTTGTTATTAGATGATGTTTGGAAAAGGTCGGCATGAGTGTCGACGGGGTTTTGAAAGATCGTTTTTTATGATGAGCCAATTAACCAGAGTCGCCAGTTGGTATATTTGAAATGGATGTACCAACTCATCCGAGTTTCGTTTTCGTAAATCGTTGGCTCATATGTGACTCCGAATTAATTGGTCTGTGAACCGAGATTCATAGAGTTCGGGGGTTTGCTTAAGCGAGGGGAAGGTGTTAGGCACCCCCCGACTTCGTGAAACACGGTTACCGCAATCTCGATGCTTTCCTATCCTTTAATTCATGAAATGTGTGTGCATGCGCGCGCGTGTGTGTGTGTGCCTATGTGAATGTTGTGGTGAGTTTGTATGAAAGAATCATTTGGATTTTTAGGGAAAGTCGTGCTTTAATTTGAGAACGCTTCGGGATGTCTTTTCGGCATACACGAGAAAGTTTTATGAGAAAGGTTTGATTTTAATTGTCAAAACTATGAGATTTTCATTAGGTGTCGTTTTGGCAAAAACAAGAGTTTTCTAAACTTTCGTCAAAATAGGAATCGAGATCTATACGTTGCTTTCGTAAATAGCATGATGGGCAACTTCTAGGATCTCTTTAACCTTATGCACAAAGATTTAATAAAACGGTTATTTCTTTTTATAAAACCATTTTTTCATGACATTTGGAAACAACTTCTCTTTAGCTTTCTCGTAAAATAGGAATCGACTTTCATTAGCATTTCCAATTCTTAGCCTCGTGATGCTAATATCCTACTTAGATTGATTTTAGAAAAATCTTTATTGTTTTGGCTTTGAAATCTTTTGTTTGGTGTTACGAATCAAATTAAACATCAAAACGCGCAGGGCTATTCACGGGCATGTAAGCCATCTGTGACACCCCCAAATTCAGGTTCCTTGAACCTCGAATTCAATGCTCACAATCCACTTCATACAACACCTTTAAACAACATATAATAACTAATGCGGAAAATAATAAACATATGTTGTTCATTACAAAAGGTTAACTAAGTCCCAAGGTCTACAACCTTTAAACAAAATACAACTCAGCTACCTTATAATACAAAAGGTTTACAACTTACACAACTTGTTCCAACAATAAAACACTATCAGCATCTACCGGAACTACTCGACCGTAATTCCTTAGCTCTTTAAAATAATCGAACGCTCGGTCTTATCTGAAAAGGGGTTCATGGTATAGCAAGGGTGAGCAACTACTTTGCTCAACAAGTTAAAATAAACAACAAACGATATATCATGAATGAAGAGAATAAACTTCTTTGGATTTCACAATATACAATAATTGTGAATAACTGTCAACAATAATAATTCTAGGAGATTAACTGAAAAGCTGATAATCTCATCAATAATAAATTTGAGAGCGATATCAATAATGATAACTTTAAATAACACTTGCAAGAATGAATAACTTTAAGAACTGATATTCAAAACCCATGGTAAAGAATATTTACTGCTGAGTTGGTCATTATAGACCGTGAACAGGGTTGAGGGCTTGTCCCAGGTCTTTCTCATGGAATACCTCGTGAGAACTTACCCAGGTCTTAGCTGAGCATCTCGGAGCAGTTTAACAGTCAAACAACTGTAAACACTTGGGTGGATACGCAAGGTGGCCAAACCTTTTGTACCCAATGTATATGCATAACATTAAATTTCTTGGTTGCGCACTAAGTCCAATTAACGACATCAAAATCCCTTTTTATAAGGGTTGTTCTGCTCAGTATGATCATAAGAATCCGCACCATCAATGGTTTGGATAAGCTTTAAGAATTCAAGTCAATGAATTTAAACTTATACAATTCTAGCCGAAACAACTGACATAGATTACTGCTCATTTCCAAATGACTGCCTAGCCGAACAATTGGCGTAGACTACTGCTCTAACTCAATTAAATGTCTAGCCGAACAATGGCGTAGACTTAACTCTGAACAGTTCATGCAATATAGAACTTTAAATAAGGCACAAGTCAAAGACTGTACGAGCTCAATTACACCAAGTGCGAATCACAATAATATCGATGTGGAATAATTGTAAAGTAATTAAACCACCTAAAGCATGCTTGGGGAATAAAGTTCAAGCTTAAATAAATAACTTGCATAATAAAATAAATACAAGATTTGGTTCAGGGAAACTTGCCTGTCTGCTCAGCTACAATTGACTAGCTTTAACTAACTGGATTTGAAAGACCTAACATTAATAACATTAGTCTATCAATTAGTACTGCGTAAACTGTACAACTGTACGCTTACAGATGCTATCTATCTCGTAATTAAATAATCACATAACACATATAATTTAATATACTATCATTAATCATATAAAACACTTAATTAGTTTTAGGTTAATGATTTAATTAAATAAATAGCAATTTTCTTAAGTGATAAACACTTATTAAACTATTAAACAATTTATTATAATTGTTTAATTAATGTGTTATTCAACTTCACTTTATTTTATTAACTCTATTTTCATTTAGTTACTATTTATTATTAATTAAATAGTAAGTAATTAAATATCTTTAGTTATTACTTAATAATAACTAATTAGGTTTATTTATTATTTAAAGTTAAATAAATAATAAATAATCAATTTTATATGTCTTTTATTATTATTTAATAGTAATTAAATAATGAATTAATTTATTACCCTTATTTATTATTTAATTTTATTTAAATAATAAATAATTAATTTAATTTTGTTTTTATTTACGTAAATTAATCATAAATTTAACTAACTAGATTAATATTTAAAATATTTAAATATTAATCTTAATTATTTATTATAATTGGAAAAATATAAAATATAACCCCAAATATCATTTTTTGTATTTTTACTATTGTGTTATAACCTTTAATCAAATTTTAATCATTTAGATAATTAAAATTTAATACAATGGCATTTCCGCAAATACCCAAAACTTCCAAATTCTTAGAATTTAGCTACTGGTTTCGGCATCTTCCTCTTTTTACCATTTTCAGCCATTAAAATACCAACCAAGCAAGCTTTAATTACACAATAAATTCCCAATTCACTTACCCATACTTCAACAAAAATTAATAACTTTATAAAACAAATACCCATGAATTATAACAATAATTTCACACAATGTTTGGAAAAATTGCTCACTTAATAAATGTCCCCATCTACACAACATACATGAGTTTTATCCTTAAAACTCATGGATGTTCACATAATTAAATCCTACAATTATTCTACACCACAATAACAATTTCTGAAATTAAAAGAGTAAAGAAAATGTACCCTCTTTCTTGGTTGTGAGTGAGTTGCTTGATTATCTATCAATGATGTTCTGAACCCTTTCAAGCTTCCTTCTTGATTATGGATGGAAGTTTAAATATTATTTGTAAAAATTTTGATTCGGATATGAAGAGAAAGAGAAGGCTACTCAAAGTTTTTATGAAGGAGATATAAAGAAGAAAGAGAACTTTGCTTGTTCCTCAAAAATATTATAGCAGCATTGCTCGGTCAAATTTAGCTCTCGTTGGAAGCATGGGTGAGAATTTAGAGGCTTTGGTTTTTCAACTCCATGCTCGGATGTTCCCCACAAAAAAATCATAGCATGCTATTTTATAACACTCATGAACTCCTTTAGCAAGCAGGAAACAGAATATATATATATATATATATATATATACATCCATACAGTATACATATACATTATATGTTGCTCTTTATCCTTCCTTGACCCAGGACATACATATATGATTTCACTCATCTAAGCATGCATGAGGTGATTTTAATATATATACACGTATACACGCAACGGACACACACATATATTTATCTTTAATTAATCTTAACTATACATGCGATCCCAATAATATCATTACTTTTATCATAATAAAAATATGATTAAAATACTATATATCTTTATGAACATTTATAATTTTGTTTCACTAAAAACGGATGTAGTTTACCATGCAACTAATTTTATTAGTGTAATAGATTAGACATCATTACACTTAATTAGATCAAATATTCAAAATATATCTACACACCTAGACCATCATAATACTAGCTTGGAGGCTACTCAATATAGGGTGGATTGGTGACACTTTAGGAGTCTACTCCATCACTTCAATTATACACCAAGCCCCAAAACAAGTTACCCAATATAATACATTAAAATTCAAAACCACTTTGCTTCCTCTCTCTCTCTCTACACCATGCGCCAACTCAACCATCACCACTACAAGACCATACATGACTTTTCCTTTATTTGATTTGATGAGTATAATGCACTCAAGTACTCCACACAAGCAACCAACACAAGTTACTTATTAAACATATAAATAAAATACAAAAACAACTTGGCCCTCCCCCTCTCCTTTCCCTTTGTCGGCAGCAACAAGGAGAAAGGAGCTCCAAATTTATTTCATTTGTACTTTAATAGTGTACTAATTAACCTCCTAAAAGCAAACTCCAATTGGACCAAACAATGGATCATCCATTAATTCATTTTGGGCTCACCTTAAATCAATTTGGGCTACTAGTAACCAAATTAATTAAATTTTTTTTTTGGACTACTAGTTTATCCCATGTTGGGTTATTTTAATAATCAACACATTAATTAATCAAGTCCATGATCAAATAAATGATTGGATCGAATAATTAATTAAATAACCTAGTCCATTAGTATTGAATTACTAAATGGACTATTAAATATTATTATTAACATTTTACATTGTTCTCATTAATTAATATTCATATTAATTTACAGAATTTAATCCACTTACTATATTCAATGGAATTGAATATTTAATTAATGAACAACTTCATTAATTTTTTTTTTTGATATTAAATCCTAGGGTTAGTCCACTAACTTAAATAAACTATTAGTAAGACTTCCTTTAAATCAATATAATAATTAATCACATAAACATTATTTACACACAAAGGTTTAAATTAAACCGCGAAAAATTAATTCGCTAAATTTAAATTCTTTATTTAAATATAAAGACGTTCAAAAATTCTCGGTCCTTACATTCTCCCCCCTTATAAGAATTCCGTCCCCGGAATTCAACATAAGGTTACTAACCTACTCGGATGTCTCATCCCCAATTCATCCTTAAAGTCTTATATGATTTTGACTGGCATTGGAAGTTCTCCAGTTTATTATATCTAAAAGATATTGTGATGCTGATATGCCCAAATAACACATTCTTTTAAATGTGATTCTACACCTGCTTCTATGCAAACCATTACCATACAGCATGCGTTAAAGCATGCGCAATTCTACTATCGATTAGGTGATCGTATAATCTACCTTTACGGTTTTATCGCTCATGCCCTTGTCACAATTTTACTTGGGCAAAACGTTTTTTGTCTTATCTTTTCGTTCGAATAAGATATGATGTGGACAACTTCGGTTGCGTCTCCACTCATTCTCTAAGGCTCTTGTGGAACACGCATCGCAAATCTCGATTTATCGCCATCGTTACCGGAGCTTCCCGTCTTGGTCGAGCCTCGTTAATATGAAATTCGATCAACTGCTCGCAGTTTAGTCTGATCTTGATCTTCCAGAAGTGTGTTGGTTTTGACCATCGATACATCGCAATTCGTGTAGCGCCATCTTCTTTTCACGTTACCGAAAGACTTGACATGGACTCGTCGCAACGTATTCACAATTTCATTATGGGGTCTTTCAAATTTGCATTAAACCGCTTGATCCCTTCTTTCATACTCGCTCTGGTATGTTAAGGATCTTTTTCTCGCACTCTATGTACTCTTCGCATACTTGAAATAATACTTAAGATCTTGTCATGCTTCATAAGCATACCATCTGAATCACCGAAAGACATACCACTAATTACGAATCCTTAGTACCATTCCTTTAAAACTACACCATTGTTTACATAACCTTAACTTGGCTTTCCAAAGCTCTTTGAACACTTTCTTGTTATCCATAGCAAGTTAACGAACTTCAATCTTCATGAAATTCAATACAACACCTTCTTGGTAAATCTTGTTTTTGAGAATTTTGTCTCTTTTAGAAATCACTTTTTCAACCCCTCGCGTACTCTTTCCAATTTGGCACCTCTTGATCTTAAAATATTACTTATCTCTCAACTATAAAAGACTTGTGAAACAACCACCACTCTAGGTACTATTTTAATTATTAACTGTATTACCCTTACAGTTGGGTAACAGCTACACCTCTAATAAACTATTTCACCCTCTAACACATCAATTGTCTAATCAATGCGTTTACTAACCAATGCTACCTTAGACTTTCTTAAGTTTGAAGATGCATGCTCCTCATCTGACAGTCGATCAATACCTCAGACGATTACTAAATAATACTAGCTACTTATAAATGCTTGGAATCATCGCATCAAAACATTTTCTACCTTCTCAATAGAATTTACTTTCTCACGTACTACTTCTACTCCATAGAAAATTCTCACTTACTTGAAAAATTTAAATAGTATAATGAAATAACACCCTCAAAGGAACAGACAATATTCAAATCAACTAATATTTAAACACTTATTTTATTGACCAACATATTACCTGGCACCACGCTTTTAGGTTCTTCTATCCTCCAATTGTTAATTGGTTATGTCTACTCTTACTGTTGTTGCGTTCATCTCCTTCCTTCTTTGGGCAGTCCTTAACTTGATGATCCGCGGAACCACACGCAAAACATCCCATATTTTTCCTATTGTTGGGACAACTAGCCAAAGTGTGTCCCTCCTGTCCACATTTAAAACATATATTTGTACCCTTCAAACATTTCCCAGAATGTTTCTTTCTGCACTTTCCACATTTCCTTTCCAAATGCTGACCTCTTAAACTTCTGTCGTTATTGCCCCACTTGCGTTTGTTTGATTTATTGTCGTGACTACTTCCTGATTTGTTACGAATACACTTTAACTTCTGCTTTTGTCCTTGTTCATAATGCGTAATCGCTTTGTTTCCTTCTTCTGCTATGATCGAACTTTCCAACATCGCTGCAAAGGAATCAATCCGAAGGACTGATACCTGGCTAAATACATCTGGTCTTAAACCTTGTTCAAACCTTCGTGCTCTTCTCTTCTCAGTGCCCACCTGATGTGGAGCAAACCTTGCTAATTCGTTAAACTTGGCGGCGTATTCTGCTACCGTCATGTCTCCTTGTTTGAGCTCCAAAAATTTCACTTCCATACTTGATTTCATACTCTCCGGAAAATAATTTTCGAAAAATAACTCCTTGAATCGAGTCCAGGTTATAATTCCTTCTCCTGCTCGATTCTTGTTAGCTTTCCACCAATAATTAGCCTCTCACTTCATCATGAAGGTGGCAAATGTCGTCTTTTGTTCTTCCGCTACACACGTAACTTCGAACACCTTTTCCATTTCTTCTACCCATGTCTGGGCCTTGATTGGATCTGTCGTTCCTCCGAACTATGGTGGTCCAACAATTTTGAAATCTTTAAAGTTTGCCAGACGCTCAGCTGGCTGATCAATCCTTTCTTGTGGTCGATCCTGCATCACCTCTGCGAGCAGACTAGCGAAAGCTCTCACTGGGTCAGCCTGACCCTCCATGCTGCTAACAGATTGTGCAACCCTCGAGTTTCGATTCTGACTCCTCGGCGGCATTGACTGTTTTAACAAAACATTACATTATTACTTTATGGATTAAATCTTAGGCAACATTCTATTTATGTTAACCCTTAAAAATAATTGCACAGTTCAACTCGTGCAATAAAAACACACATATATTCATATACCAACAGGCAGTGATAAACACGTACAACTTAAGGCATACTTCTACAGATGCCACATATCTCAACAACACAGAAGATGAGGCTTACTAGCTTACATTTCCCTTAGACACAAAACGAGAATTGTATCACTACATATCTACCTCCTAAAATTTTGAGGTTTACACAAAACATAACACTATGCAGATCTTGTCTGCTATTTTCAGATCTGTTTGCTTCTTCTACTTCCTGACCTCAGTGTTCTTAGCGACCAACATATGCACTAGCGATCCTTTCTAAACGGACGAGTCATAAAACTGCTGAATTACCTCTTGCAGCTCTACTACCTTACTTAGCAGTGGCGAAGGTATGCAGAAAATATGGGGTCAATTGACCCCACTCAAATTTTGACCCCAGTGTATTTTTTTTTTAATCCCACTCAATTTTTGACCCCACTCAATATTTGATACCCAGCTCATACCCAACCTCTAGTCAGCCAAAGTTGAAAGAAACCACAAAACAGAGAGAGAATGGCAAAGGGGGCCTGCGAGTGCGACATCAATCAACTCACCAAATTCACCAAGTACTTTTCTTCTTCAATTCTCCTTCCGTCCTTCGGGTATGCTTAACAGATCTATCATCTATGCTAAATGCTAATCATCTGATTCATCTCAGATTCTCAGTATTTATTGTAAATTTATTAATTTTATGTTATATGTGCAGCAGACCAGCAGTGCTGCTTAATTCTCCCTCGACTCTCATGGGCTTCTTTGAATCTCTTCCAAAATAAAATTGGCACAACATACCAGCTTTCTTTTCTTCAATCACAATTGATTTCAGGTGTGAATGTGTGAACTAAGTTTTGTTTATTCTTGTTGTAATTTCCATTTCCCCCCTTTTGTTAGTATTATTAAATTGGATGCATCTGGCCCTTTTTCAGCAAAGTTGAGTTCATGAAATTGGCACAACTTTGTTTTTTGTTTTAATTAAGTTCATAATATCTTTAATTCTTTAAACAGATAAATGGACAAATTTGTATTCAGAAAAGCTTCTGCATTTGAAGAATCATGTTCTAATAAAAATCAAAAAAAGGATGATGATAAAAGTAGATTTGGAAAATCTTGAAGCAGACCCCGGGTTGCGAAAGAAAATATCAAAGTATCATCCTAATATTCAAGATGAAGTGAGAAGAGCATTCATGCTAAAGGGTCCTTGTCAGCCTCTCAAACATAACTTCCCACAGACACAAATTGGGGGATACTTACGTAGATTTAATCCTTCTTGGTTTAAAGAATATGGAAATTGGTTGGAGTATAACATAGCTATTGATGCAGCATTTTGCTTATGTTACTATCTGTTTAGGTCGAACACTAGAAAACAAGTGGGTAGTGATTCTTTCAATACTAACGACTTCACCACATGGAACAAGAAAGAGAGATTTGATATTCATGTTGGAGGGCCTAATAGTGCTCATAACCAAGCTTGGAGTAAATGTCAAGATTTGATGAAACCAAAACAAAACATTGAGAATGTTTTTATTAAACAATCTGAACAAGCGAGACTTGAATATCGAATTCGCTTAAATGCATCACTTGATTGCATAAGATTTCTTTTGCATCAAGGGTTATCCTTTCGTGGTCATGATAAAGATGAGGATTCAAGTAATAGAGGAAATTTCTTAGAACTTCTACAATTTCTTGCTAATCACAATGAAAGTATCAACAATGTTGTGTTGCAAAATGCTCCAAAAAATCTGAAATTGGTGTCAAGTGATATACAGAAAGATATTATAAATTGTGTTGCAGTAGAAACTACCATTGCTATCATTAGTGATATTGGAGATGATGTGTTTGCAATATTAGTTGACGAGTCTCGTGATATTTCAATCAAAGAACAGATGGCCATAGCTTTACGCTATGTGGATAGCAATGGATGTGTTGTTGAACGTTTTGTTGGTATAGTTCATGTTACTAGTACCACTGCTATATTGCTTAAAGAAGCAATTGAGACCTTTTTCTCAAGTCACGGACTAAGTTTATCAAGAATACGTGGTCAAGGGTACGATGGAGCCAGTAACATGCGAGGTGAATTTAATGGTCTCAAAACCTTAATCATGAATGAGAATCCTTTTGCATTTTATGTCCATTGTTTTGCTCATCAACTCCAATTAACTATTGTAGCTGTTGCTAGTAAGCATAAACACATTGCTTGGTTTTTTAACAAGGTTTCTGAGTTGTTAAATGTGGTTGGAGCATCATGCAAGCGTCGAGATAGTCTTCGAGAGAGAAGCTGCTAGAGTCGGGAAAGCATTGATAAATAATGAACTTCAAAGTGGGAAAGGCTTACATCAAGAAACTAGTCTTAAACGGGCAGGTGACACACGTTGGGGATCACTTTATGAGACACTTTTGAACTTGATTATCATGTTCTCCTCAGTGATTGATGTACTTGAGGAGGTTTCAGATGATGGTTTGGTATACCAACAAAAAGGTGTTGCTTTTGGTTTATTAGTCATTGCAATCATTTGGTTTTGCATTTGATCTAATATTGATGAGAAAGATATTGGGAATTACAAATGAATTATCACAAGCATTGCAAAGAAAGGATCAAGACATTATAAATGCTATGGATTTAGTTAAAGTGTCTAAGCAACTATTGAAGGTTATGAGAGATGAGGGATGGGAGAAACTACTTGATGAAGTTTGTTTATTTTGGAACAAACACAAAATTGACATTATAGATATGAATGCTTTATTCCATGGGAGATCCAGTCGAAAATCTCAAGGTATTACAAATTTTCACCATTATTATGTTGAGATATTTTATACTGTTTTGGATTGGCAACTTCAAGAATTAAATGATCGTTTTACGGAAGCAAGTACTGACTTGTTTTTATCAGTGACATGCTTAAATCCTAGTGATTGTTTCGCTAGTTTTGATAAGGACAAATTAATTCATCTCGCTAGCTTATATTCAAATGACTTTTCTCCAATGGATCTTATAAAACTTGATAGTCAACTAGATAATTACATTGCTGATATGCGGACAAATCAAGAGTTTCTGGAAGTTCAAGGGATTAGCTGTCTTGCAAGAAAGCTCGTAAGTACTAAGAAACATATTGTATTTCCTTTGGTATATCGGCTTCTCAAGTTGGCATTAATCTTACCTGTTGCGACTGCTACTGTTGAAAGAGCTTTTTCTGCGATGAAGATAATTAAGAGCAGGTTGCGCAATTCCATGGAAGATCAACTGATGAATGATTGCTTGATTACATACATCGAGAAGGATGTATTTGATTGCATTGACAATGAAAGTATTATGCAACGATTTCAACGAATGAAAACGCGCAGAGGACAATTGTAATTATTATATTCTACTAGTTATTTTTTGTGGATAAATTTGATGGCTACAACAATGACATATTATATTTTTTTGGTTATATATTTGAGTCATTTTTTTGTTACTATAATTATCAATTTTAATTTATTGTCTGATAGTCTAATTATTGACCCCACTGCGAACTAATCCTGGCTTCGCCACTGTTACTTAGCAACACATTTTACTGTCCCGCTATAACCACAAAAATTGAGATAATAATTATATAACTCATAAACTCCTGGGGTCGAGATTACAACCATACCCCTCAAATAATAAAAGTAGGAATCATCTTGCGTCTTTCAAAAACACCTCCGTGAGAATTCAGCTTGATTTTAAAAATTTCAAGATCTAGCATAGCGAGAAGATTTGGAAGATCCTAAATCTCCATATGTCTCCAACTTTCCACATTCGTTTTCAACTTAATAACTCTATTTAATTCCTATCCTATTAACCTCTACGCCACACTGTTCATCGAACTTACCACACAATATGAGTTCAGGAACTTACCACAATCATATGGATTGAGGAACTTATCCTAGTCAGACTAAAATCGTCCATTCGCTGAGGGGCTCCACCATACGATTATGAGTCACGAACTTATCATAAGTATGAGTTTTAAGAACACACACCTATCCTCAACATTCTCTATCCATCCGATATATCACGAGAAAAGAATCACCTTATCACTATGTATATCGAATAGCGCAACACAGATTTTCACTGATTATCAAAATAGGAAGCTAAGTGATTGTCAATCCAAAAACCATCCCCTGCCCATACAAGGAATTGGTCAACTCGGCCACTAATCAAATAGGAAGCCAAGTGGTCATTAAATCACGCACAATTTCCCCGCCCATACAAGGATTTGTACAACTCAGCCACTATGATGAGTCCTCAAATGAAAACCTACCAAACTACGCTTTCTCTTTATCTAATATGAGTTTTTTTTTTACTTTAACACTTCTTATTCTTCATGAGTTTATCCTCAAACATCTACTAAAGATCACATTTTTAGCTAATATTACTCTTTCTACTTTTCTGAATCTTTCCATACGATATCTCTGCTCATTTATACTCCTTGACTCGGTACCTCATGACTTAATTCCTTTCATCTATTTTCTCAAATTAGGTACGTTATGACCTTTTCTCTTTTCTTTTATCTCTTCGAGATCCTCTTCTGGATACTCTTCTTAACTTGATATGAATTGTCCCAAATCATATCTTACACACTACTCCAATTACTTGTTGCGCTCGTTTCCTCTGCGGCATTTTCTAAAATCAAAAGTTGACACTTAATTAGTACTTTGCATTCAAAGTATACTTATCATCTCGTCCTGACTGATGAATATCTATCATACTTCTTCTCCGATGAATTTCCATAACTCACCAACAATACTTCACTTGATGAACCTCCTCGATTCAATTCCTAGCGTACTCAATACGAGTTTATTCTAAGGTTATACCCTAGGTTTTCCAAATCCAAAGGGTTCATAACCTACAGCTTTGATACCAACCTATGACACCCCCAAATTCAGGTTCCTTGAACCTCGAATTCAGTGCTCACAATCCACTTCATACAACACCTTTAAACAACATATAATAACTAATGCGAAAAATAATAAACATATGTTGTTCATTACAAAAGGTTAACTAAGTCCCAAGGTCTACAACCTTTAAACAAAATACAACTCAGCTACCTTATAATACAAAAGGTTTACAACTTACACAACTTGTTCCAACAATAAAACACTATCAGCATCTACCGGAACTACTCAACCGTAATTCCTTAGCTCTTTAAAATAATCGAACGCTCGGTCTTATCTGAAAAGGGGTTCATGGTATAGCAAGGGTGAGCAACTACTTTGCTCAGCAAGTTAAAATAAACAATAAACGATATATCATGAATGAAGAGAATAAACTTCTTTGGATTTCACAATATACAATAATTGTGAATAACTGTCAACAATAATACTTCTAGGAGATTAACTGAAAAGCTGATAATCTCATCAATAATAAATTTGAGAGCGATATCAATAATGATAACTTTAAATAACACTTGCAAGAATGAATAACTTTAAGAACTGATATTCAAAACCCATGGTAAAGAATATTTACTGCTGAGTTGGTCATTATAGACCGTGAACAGGGTTGAGGGCTTGTCCCAGGTCTTTCTCATGGAATACCTCGTGAGAACTTATGGCCAAACCTTTTGTACCCAATGTATATGCATAACATTAAATTTCTTGGTTGCACACTAAGTCGAATTAACGACATCAAAATCCCTTTTTATAAGGGTTGTTCTGCTCAGTATGATCATAAGAATCCGCACCATCAATGGTTTGGATAAGCTTTAAGAATTCAAGTCAATGAATTTAAACTTATACAATTCTAGCCGAAACAACTGGCATAGATTACTGCTCATTTCCAAATGACTGCCTAGCCGAACAATTGGCGTAGACTACTGCTCTAACTCAATTAAATGTCTAGCCGAACAATGGCGTAGACTTAACTCTGAACAGTTCATGCAATATAGAACTTTAAATAAGGCACAAGTCAAAGACTGTACGAGCTCAATTACACCAAGTGCGAATCACAATAATATCGATGTGGAATAATTGTAAAGTAATTAAACCACTTAAAGCATGCTTGGGGAATAAAGTTCAAGCTTAAATAAATAACTTGCATAATAAAATAAATACAAGATTTGGTTCAGGGAAAATTGCCTGTCTGCTCAGCTACAATTGACTAGCTTTAACTAACTGGATTTGAAAGACCTAACATTAATAACATTAGTCTATCAATTAGTACTGCGCAAACTGTACAACTGTACGCTTACAGATGTTATCTATCTCGTAATTAAATAATCACATAACACATATAATTTAATATACTATCATTAATCATATAAAACACTTAATTAGTTTTAGGTTAATGATTTAATTAAATAAATAGCAATTTTCTTAAGTGATAAACACTTATTAAACTATTAAACAATTTATTATAATTGTTTAATTAATGTGTTATTCAACTTCACTTTATTTTATTAACTCTATTTTCATTTAGTTACTATTTAATATTAATTAAATAGTAAGTAATTAAATATCTTTAGTTATTACTTAATAATAACTAATTAGGTTTATTTATTATTTAAAGTTAAATAAATAATCAATAATCAATTTTATATGTCTTTTATTATTATTTAATAGAAATTAAATAATGAATTAATTTATTACCCTTATTTATTATTTAATTTTATTTAAATAATAAATAATTAATTTAATTTAATTTTTATTTATGTAAATTAATCATAAATTTAACTAACCAGATTAATATTTAAAATATTTAAATATTAATCTTAATTATTTATTATAATTGGAAAAATATAAAATATAACCCCAAATATCATTTTTTGTATTTTTACTATTGTGTTATAACCTTTAATCAAATTTTAATCATTTAGATAATTAAAATTTAATACAATGGCATTTCCGCAAATACCCAAAACTTCCAAATTCTTAGAATTTAGCTACTGGTTTCGGCATCTTCCTCTTTTTACCATTTTCAGCCATTAAAACACCAACCAAGCAAGCTTTAATTACACAATAAATTCCCAATTCACTTACCCATACTTCAACAAAAATTAATAACTTTATAAAACAAATACCCATGAATTATAACAATAATTTCACACAATTTTTGGAAAAATTGCTCACTTAATAAATGTCCCCATCTACACAACATACATGAGTTTTATCCTTAAAACTCATGGATGTTCACATAATTAAATCCTACAATTATTCTACACCACAATAACAATTTCTGAAATTAAAAGAGTAAAGAAAATGTACCCTCTTTCTTGGTTGTGAGTGAGTTGCTTGATTATCTATCAATGATGTTCTGAACCCTTTCAAGCTTCCTTCTTGATTATGGATGGAAGTTTAAATATTATTTGTAAAAATTTTGATTCGGATATGAAGAGAAAGAGAAGGCTATTCAAAGTTTTTATGAAGGAGATATAAAGAAGAAAGAGAACTTTGCTTGTTCCTCAAAAATATTATAGCAGCATTCCTCGGTCAAATTTAGCTCTCGTTGGAAGCATGGGTGAGAATTTAGAGGCTTTGGTTTTTCAACTCCATGCTCGGATGTTCCCCACAAAAAAATCATAGCATGCTATTTTATAACACCCATGAACTCCTTTAGCAAGCAGGAAACAGAATATATATATATATATATATATATATATATATATATATACACCCATACGGTATACATATACATTATATGTTGCTCTTTATCCTTCCTTGACCCAGGACATACATATAAATATAGTATATTATACATATATGATTTCACTCATCTAAGCATGCAGGAGGAGATTTTAATATATATACACGTATACACGCAACGGACACACACATATATTTATCTTTAATTAATCTTAACTATACATGCGATCCCAATAATATCATTACTTTTATCATAATAAAAATATGATTAAAATACTATATATCTTTATGAACATTTATAATTTTGTTTCACTAAAAACGGATGTAGTTTACCATGCAACTAATTTTATTAGTGTAATAGATTAGACATCATTACACTTAATTAGATCAAATATTCAAAATATATCTACACACCTAGACCATCATAATACTAGCTTGGAGGCTACTCAATATAGGGTGGATTGGTGACACTTTAGGAGTCTACTCCATCACTTCAATTATACACCAAGCCCCAAAACAAGTTACCCAATATAATACATTAAAATTCAAAACCACTTTGCTTCCTCTCTCTCTCTCTCTCTACACCATGCGGCAACTCAACCATCACCACTACAAGACCATACATGACTTTTTCTTTATTTGATTTGATGAGTATAATGCACTCAAGTACTCCACACAAGCAACCAACACAAGTTACTTATTAAACATATAAATAAAATACAAAAACAACTTGGCCCTCCCCCTCTCCTTTCCCTTTGTCGGCAACAACAAGGAGAAAGGAGCTCCAAATTTATTTCATTTGTACTTTAATAGTGTACTAATTAACCTCCTAAAAGCAAACTCCAATTGGACCAAACAATGGATCATCCATTAATTCATTTTGGGCTCACCTTAAATCAATTTGGGCTACTAGTAACCAAATTAATTAATTTTTTTTTTTGGACTGCTAGTTTATCCCATGTTGGGTTATTTTAATAATCAACACATTAATTAATCAAGTCCATGATCAAATAAATGATTGGATCGAATAATTAATTAAATAACCTAGTCCATTAGTATTGAATTACTAAATGGACTATTAAATATTATTATTAACATTTTACATTGTTCTCATTAATTAATATTCATATTAATTTACAGAATTTAATCCACTTACTATATTCAATGGAATTGAATATTTAATTAATGAACAACTTCATTAATTTTTTTTTTTGATATTAAATCCTAGGGTTAGCCCACTAACTTAAATAAACTATTAGTAAGACTTCCTTTAAATCAATATAATAATTAATCACATAAACATTATTTACACACAAAGGTTTAAATTAAATCGCGAAAAATTAATTCGCTAAATTTAAATTCTTTATTTAAATATAAAGACGTTCAAAAATTCTCGGTCCTTACACCATCAAAATATCCCCGAACGCCAACAATCACATATTTCACTACTACGGGGCCTTAAACCCGATTTTCGCCTTAGCGTCGTTTTAAGGCCCGACGATTACATGTTACAAAAATGAGCACCTTGAATCTATTACATACATCAAAACGTCCATCATCGGATTTGGACCACGGGGTCGCGTTCCTAGGCTCACACCCAAGATTGCTACATGCCCACAAAATGAATATTACAGAAATAACCAACCCGGATTTATCTAATACACCATGATATCCGAAAATGATAATCTAAATAATTTACGCCCGATACATCACCATAAACAAGCTAGAAATTTCACCAATTGGATATCCTCGGGTTATTAGGAAGAATTTCGTTCCGATGGAACCCTCACTAATAATCCCTAATCCATGATAGTTCAACAATATTCATGAAAATTACATTTAATTTAACCAAATAATATGATATAAATTGCTATAACAAAGAAAATTTTCACCTTGCAAATGATCTCAAATGGATGTAAACTTGTGTATTTGAATAGGATAAGAAGTATATTTGATACAATCAAAATCAAAAGAGTATAAATCCTCTTTTTTTTTCTCTCTTTTCTTCCTATTTGGTTGCAAAATTTGCTATTTTCCCTTCTATTTCAGTGCTGTTGCTGAATTTTCTCTCCTTTCAATCTGCTGAACTCCCTGTATGCTGAAGAGGGAATGAGCTGAAATAGGCTGGCTGGCCGCCTGCCTTCCACTCACCTGGTTTCGAGTTCCGTGTTTCGAGTTCCATGTTTTCAAAAGGCGCACTTATTGGCCGCAGATCAATCCGCGGCTGGACGGTTTGACTTTCTCGATTTTCGTACCACGCCTCGACTTTCGTGCCGTAACGTCGGTTTTCGCTGACAGGCTTGTATTTTGCAGTCTGGGAATTTCCGGGAGACGTGCCACCTCATTCGAGAATGCTCGTTTCGGACGGCCTTATTGTCACGTCAGCTTTGGTCGCCAATTATCGCGGTGGTGTTGAACGTTCGCACTTGTGCCCATTCCTTCGCTCCCGCAAGCCGGTTCAATTGACGATTTTGCCCTCCTGTCACGGTTAGTATAGGGAACGCAAAATTTGGGTGTCTACAAGTATTAACAGAAAATTATAATTTAAAAAGGTTCGAGTAATTTATTGAACTTAAAATTTGTTCATATTTGAATCGTTTATATTTCGAGTCAAGCTCGAATCGAACTTTTAGTCGAGCGATCGAGTACGAATCAGGTTCGAACCGTTTGATTCATTTTACAGTCTTAACCACCACCACCCACCACCCTTCACCACCAACCACTACGACTGACCACCACCACCACCATTCACCATCACCACAATCACCATATTTTATAGTAATTATGTAAAATTGTTATAATTATAATTATGTTTTATTATTCTTCAAATATTTTACTAGTTATACATGGTTGGTGATTTTTTTTGAATTAATTATTTAATTTTTATTATATTTTAATCTTCACTTTAAGTTTGTATAAACTGATATAAGAATAAATTAGTAAAATGTTATATTTAGACATACAATAAAAATTGGTTATCAAATTACTCTTTTACATTTAAACTCTATTTTTAAAAGAGACTATTTTATACAAAACCTCTATTTTAATAAACTCTCGTTACACAATTTGCATCTAGATTGTATCTAGTCTTTAACATGTTGGGCTAGGGCCTGATGTGCTTAATTTATTTTTTGATCTCGAAAATAATTAGAAAAATAAATAAATAGAGTACATGAGATATTAATTGTACGTTTGACTTTGTAGAGGAGACCTACAAGGTGTGAAGTGCCAAAAGACAAAAAAAAGTTTTTAAATTTGGAAAAAAAAGAAGAAGTGAAAATACATGTTGATTTCCCAGAACAATGAACAAGTTTCCTCTATTCAATTAATTTCTCTTGCAATGAAGATCTTCTATTTTTATTTGTTTTGCTCGGTTTTGTGATGAAGTTTCTCTTTTACATTTTATTTTTATTTGGTTTGCTTCGTTTTGTGCCACCTATCTATTTGCATGCTTATTCATGTCACTAGTTGTTTGTATGCATAATTTTCGCCCTGAATTTGATCGGTCTGATAAAGAAAATCACAACCACAACACTAAAATCATAAGATTGGTGGTGTGGTTTTAATTTTGTGATTGTGATTTTCTTTATCAGGTCGGTCAAATTCAGGGCGAAAATTGTGCATACAAACTGCTAGAGACATGAATAAGCATGCAAATGGATAGGAGGCCATAAGGAGGAAAGATCTCACTGCTTATGTATGCGCCTCGTTCTCACAAAGTACGGCTTTTTTAAAATATTAGATAAGTATAATAATAGCAATTAGCAAAGATAAATTAAAATTAGAAATAAAAATAAAAATCAATCTTGGTTTGAAAAGCGTACATATAATTATATATTATGATACAAGAAAACCTAAATTTTGTAGAAATTAAATAATTGGAAATCTAAAAGAAGACCCCGTTGCTGCTAGGTAGCTTTTACAATCATCTCATACGACATAAAAATATTGAAATTTAATTTCAGTCACAAACAACTATTAATTTAACCTTGGATTCACCAACATATAAAGCGTTCATCATCTTTATTTTCACTTATTTTTGTCTGGGTGCACCTTGTTTCGATCTTCTGTCGCGTGGTGGTATATATATATATATAAAATCCCTAAAATGCGGAGTTTTCATCAGCAAGTCGCATTGATCTTTTTTGATAGGATAACTTTATTTATTTATTTATTTAATTATTTTCAGGATTCCTTTCCCTTTTGATTGTGCAAAACTAGGCTTTTGCAGAAGCCATGTCTAAAGCAGATTTGTCGGAAATAAAGAGGAAAAAAAAGGCATACCTTACTGTGAGGTCCCCAAACAGTAAAAAGGCCTATATATATGTATGTATATATAGTAAGCACTAAGGGTGATGAGGATTAAAAATAAAAAGAAATGGACTTTATTATGAAAAAATAAAATTAATTGTGTCTTTGTTGGTGCAGGATGGTATGTGTAATTCAGTGGATATATATGTAGTATATAATGGTAGGGTCATAGAAGTACTGTAATAATGCACACTGTTGTCACATATATTGAGCAACATTATTGCTCAAATTGATAACACATGTTTATTTCCAAAAAGAACGCACTATTTTTCACCAGACACAAAGGCCAGCAAGATGTATGTTTTCAAGTGCATTGCCAGATCAATGGATGGGCCATTAAGGTATTTTCGGAAATTAGAAAATTTTTAGGGAAAAAGGGCAAAGAAAAACAAGGAAAATGGAAAAAATAGAAAAATCAATCTGAATAAATATAAGTCTAATTATGTATATATATATTTATGGAAATTTTAATATAAAAAGTAATGTTAAAAAGTATACAACTTAAATAATGTCTTTAAATTAACCAATAATCATCGCAGTCCTCATGCATTGTCAATAACACTTTGTTTCTGAGTTTAATTGGGATGAAAAAGAAAAGATTAGAAACTGAATTTATAATAAAAAAGAAAAGAATGAAAAATTTGTATGTGTTTTTATTTTATTTTATGTTATTACTGAGTTTAAAGAAAAAGAAAAGAAAACTTAAGTTTCACATTTAAATTACTAAGTTGTTTTTATATTAATTTTATTATATTTATAATCTAGATGGTATAATAGAAATTATAAAAGATGATCTTATATTATTTAGCCTTTTTATCTAAATCTGTTCATTTTTGGACGGAAAAGTTTGGCAAAAAAAGTGATTAAGTTTTATGCCCATTTTTTTTTTTACTTTTTCGTTCATTAAAAAACTCAATAATAAAGGAATTAGACAGAAAACTTAAGTTTTTTGTTTATTTTTTTTCTTTTCCGTTTATTTTAAAACTCAATAAGAGAGTGTTTATTTGGAATTAGACGTTAGCAAGAGATTCAATTGAAAATCAACTTATTCTTCATTTCTTAAACGTTAGGGTTTGGTAAAACAAACCAATCTTACCAAGTCAGAGAAATTTGCACAAAGCTTAACTGGTAGGCCTGATTAAACTGTTAACTAATCTTACTGTTAACTAGTACGTTACAAGCACCATATATAAGTGGGTCAGGGGGTTGAGGGATGAAGTCCAATATATCCACCAAGCCTGATTCCTAAAGGCTTAGTTAATATTAAGACAAATAAAATGATATGACATATAAAAGCCTAACGGTGTACTGTTAAAAGTTGAAAACACCACTTGCATTGTAATCAATGATTAGTCCAATTCATTTGCATGATGGATCCATCATTTAGTATTTTTGGGCTAACACTATTGGCGTTGCTTCACATTGTGGATCACAGTCACACACATTATATACATATACACATATATATACATATATACACATATATATACATATATATATATATATATATATATATATTCAGATCACATGTCGTATTTCATGTCTCATTTCATGTATTAAAATGTCAAATAATTTTTATTTACTTATAAAACTAGTTATTAAGAAGTATGTAAATTATATCACTCCGTCCCAAATTAATTGCTCAATTTTAACTTTTTTAAGTCAAATTGACTATTTTTAGAATTAATAATTAAGCATATATAAATATATTTTTAAAATTATAAAAATTGGGGTTAGTAATAAATTGTATATACTTTCTTTTGGTTATAATCTCTTCACCTATATTTTAGCAAAAATAGTAAAAAGATTAATTTTAAAAATGGTCAATTTGACTTTAAAAAGTCAAAATTGAGCAATTAATTTGGGACGGAGGGAGTAGTTGACAATAATATATAATATATAAGATGAGATAAAAGATTAAACAACACATATGACTAAAGATTTAGAATCCTCGTTCGGGGCTAGAGATGCAATTCGAAGAAACTTGTTCAATACCAACTGGCCACGGTTCTAAATAAAAGTTATTCCAGTACTTTTTGCCTTGTTTTGTTTTTAATTTAAAATATAATTAAAGGTTCATATAGTCGTTCGAATTGCCAGAGGAATAGACTTATTTAATAAAAATACTATCGTAGAGATATCAGCAATAAATTCTTTGGTGAATTTGATTTTTTCATTGTAGTTTGACACAAATGACATGAAAGTTCATTTTTTTTTCTTTTTTAAAAAATATTATATTTCATTGTTCGGACTTATTTAATGTTCCATGCATTAGAGATGTGTATTGGAAGGAGGAGATAATTCACTATTTAGGTACTATGTGGAGAATTCAAGTAAAAGTGAACATTTGTTATGTGCGTTGTTTTTGTTCGGAATTTAACTTTTGACTTGATTCGAATTATTACTGGGTGGTGGTTCGAAAGAAAGGAAAGATGAAATTTTATTCGTAGCCATTATGTATTTAGCCCGGTTATATATATGTTGTTGTAGTTAGAGTTTTTGGTATTCATTTCTTTTTTCATTTTCATTGCTCTCAAATAGAGATTCACCATTTGTATTATTAATATCTTTTGCCTCTCATCCGTGAACCGATAGATTTGAGTTTAATTTTTTTTTTTTCCGTAATCCTGTATTTGTCTTTTATTTTTCTGTCGCTGATTTAATGTCTGCCATTAGTTTGTTCTAATAGTGATTATTATAATTTTGTATGAGATAGTTATGTTGATTATAAAATTTTATGTATCTATAATTCTTTTTCAAATAAAAAAAGAAAAAGAAACACGAGTAATGGAGTGTATGTAGCCAAATCCAAACACACGACTCCTACAAATCATACAATTGCAAATTAAGCATATCTGTTAATTATTTGACATATATATTCAGTGCTGCAACACTTTCAAGAACAGCTGTTAAGTTTATCTGTAATTATGACATATATGAAAAAAAAAGGTTCTGAAAAACATGATTAATGAAGTGTGGATAGAAATAGAAGGCAACAAGATTTATATGCACGTGTTTACTGTTCATCAATAGACCAACAAATATTTGCATGCGTGAGACATGACACAACAACATTCAAAATGTCAGGGCGTGATTGAAACTGTTGAGGCCTTGAAATGGGGCCTTTTGTTTTACTTTTAATGAGGCAGTGTGTCTTATAAATTATGAAGGATGTTTACTGTAGGTAAAGAAATTATACCTTGTTAGGGTTAGGGTTTCGTGTTGGCCGGAGAGGCGATAAATCCATGAAGAGCACGAAATTGATTGATTGATTGAGGAGGGAAGAAGAACAGATGGACGATTACTCCAATGACACCTGGCAGAACTCCTAGAATCCGAAAACCGGATTAGGGTAGCAGGGATTCCAAGAGCCTTCTTGAGTCTTCGAATTGTGAGAGAGTTCCAAGTGTAATGAGCTTCCAAGAGTCTAAGTTTAATGTCTTGAGAGTCATCCCCTTTTCTTAGAATAGAGGGACTATTTATAGAGCTTGCCTGAGAAATAGTCACATGTCAGACACATGTTTTAAATAAAATTCTAAAAATACCCTTTAGTCATGTTTTATAGGAAAAATTTCAGAAATGTCCTTTTAATCATCAAAGTAATGCCCAACTTGCCATGTTCTTCTAGCCACTAATCCAATCCCTCAATCAATTCCCAAAATGGGTCGTATCCACGAGTCTTCTGCCTTGGAACACATGGAGACTTTCCTGGGTCTAGCACATTTAATTAGGTTTTTGTAAACCCTAATTTGTACATTTAATTAGGTCACATGAACCATAATTTGTACATTTAATTCAATTAGGTCATGTAAACCCTAATATGCACTTGGGCCCACATTTACCAAAATTTAAATTACTCAGTATATGATTAATGGTAATGAATATTGGTCATAGTGTCATTTTCAATTTGATAGAAGTTATGTGACCGTTAGTAATTGTTGTTGAGAGCATTTGATAGAAGTTATATGACCGTTAGTAATTATTGTTGCGAGTGTTTGACAAAAAATAGAAGTTATGAGAATATTATCGGTAATTGTTATTAAACGTGTGACATGTATTTTAAGATGACTTCAAGATTATATTTAAATAATATATTTTTAAAAAAAATACTTAATGCAGTTAATAGTATAACATTCGAGTATACGAAAATAACAAAACATATAACATCATAACATAATTTAGTTTTTTTTACTTTGAAATTTTGTAATTGATTTCCGTTTGTATATATTGTGTGGCAATAAGAGAAAGGTTTCCATGGAATCTCCATGTAAGTCTTCTTAATTCTATCTTTAATTATCTTGTTTGCTTATAGCTTGTTATCTTGATTATAGCATATTTTTATTTGTGCTTATAGCCTAAATTATTAATCGTTTGACTGTTGTTCTTGTCTATCTTGGTATCAGAGCCATGAACTGATAATCTAGAGGAAGATAATCATATAATCATACAAGGATTGCATGATTAATTATAATCTATTAAGATCAATGCAGGAGATTTATTATAATCTGTTGAGGGCTATGCAGGAGATTTATTATAATCTGTTGAGGACTCTGCATGGGTAATCATGTTGATCTGTTTTGTTTTACTGTTGTCTAGTGGGTTGACACCCAAGTCGCATATTCGGGTAGAACGTTGTTGTCGTGAGAAAGGCGTTGTCTGTTCCGTACTCCCTTTGTAAATCGTTGACAATCCAGCTAGATTTATAGTAGACCATTATAGATTTGATATGAAAATCTAATTCTAGGCCGTGTCAGGTTATAGTTTATCATGATGCTAAGTCGTGTCAGATTATAGTTTATCATGATGCTAGGTCGTAAGAGGTTATAATTTATCTTAAGGCTTAGTCGTGTTAGATTCTTTATTTAAGCAATCTTTCTGATTATTGAATGTCTTTCATAATATTTTGGCCCTAATACCTGTGTTGTTACCAAAAAAAAAGAAAGTAAAAATGATAAAAATAAAAATGTTAAAAGATAAAATATTCATAAAATTGGAGAATTTTAGGTCATAACTTAGCTACATATAGGAATGGTAAGTACCAAGTAGGGATTAGCTTATCCGAATTTAAAAATCTTTACAATCATCAAAGCACAATCACTGAAGAATGTTTCCAGCCTATAAAGAACTTAAAAATCTTATAGATTACTACCAACTAAGAATTACACAGATTAAGCAAGCTAAAACAGAAAGCTTAATAGATATGGCCATTAATGGATGTTGTAGAGATACCAGAATAGTCGTAGAAAAACTCTATGATAGGAAAATAGCCAAAAAACATCAAAAGATTAACAGCCTTGAAGAAAAATTAGCTAGCTTAGGTATTTAACAGACTAATTGTAAAATGAATACTAAAATAAATATTCTGTTAAGATCTCTCCAAGCCAAGGTAGAAGAATTACCACCTCTAAACCTTATCCAGCAAAGAATAAAAGATAATAAACAGCAGATTAAAGAATTAAAAGAAAGTAGAAAAGCCAAATTAAATAACTATAAAGAATTAGACATAAATATAACCCCACGTATACTTAGTTCTGAAAGTCAGTTAATAAACGCCATAATAGTAGCCAATTGGCAAATGAGTCAGTTAATCCAGGATATTACAGATAAACAACACTACCAGTAATAGTATGAGTTATCCAGCTTTACATCAGATAAAAGCTTTAATAGAACAGAAAAGGTATTTCATCAAACAAGTAGAACAGGTTAAAAGAGAAAGAATAAATTATAGTCATATAACAGGATATACATATAATATAAATCTAGAAGAATATTATAATAACAGAATATCGGAAGAAAAAGCAGCACTTAAAGAATTAGAAAGGCTTTTAAGTGTATAATGAGTTGTTCGGCCTTCGAAAACATTAGAGAGTTAATAAAATAGAAAAGACAGATTATACAGCACATAGAACAGCTTAAACTCGATAACATAGTCTACTTTTAGATCGCCAGGTAAAAACCAATATATAAGAGTAGAAAAATATTATAACCACCAGATAGAATTCTACTGTAATAAAAGAATAGTAGAAGAGCAAGAAAAAATTAAACAGTTAAAAAGATTATTAAGTGCCTAAATGAGATCTAGGTTTATTAAAATTGCTTACGAATTTATAGCAAAAGATTTACATAACAACAACATACAGATAAAAGAACTTATAGAACTTTTATAGGAAATATTAAAATATATAAGCACATTAGCAGAAGACAAGACAAAATTATTTAATCAAACGTTAGATCTAATTAGACAGACATAAATACTATTAGACAGAGAAAAAATAAAAAAATTACTACCTTAGAGAATACTTAAGTAATTGTATATGTTAAAAGTATGAAATATATTAAATTTTTCGTTGAAAAATTAAATATTAGCAACAGAAACGTAAAACAGCTCATAGAATCCTTACAAGAGTTAACAGTGGTATTAGAAAATTTACTAGCATTTGTTAAAACTCTACCAGAAGATAAGAAAGAAAACTTTAATTTCTATTTATATTTTGAAGCCTTAGATGTAGTTAGACAGTTTGAAGAAAGGTTAGAAAAAGACATAAAAGTAAACAAGAAAATTAGAAGATATATAAATAATTACATATGTTAACTATAACAGAAACTAAAAGATTAGTAAAATAATTTAAGATATTAAAAGATTGTTTAAAAGAATATATAGAGACAGTAGAAAGATATGATAAATAATTAGAAAAATTATACAAATATAAGAACAACTTTAATTGGAAAAGGTTTCACAGAATTATTAAAATAATTTTCAGTTATGAAAATACAATAATAATACTAAAAACAGAAATAAAACAGTGTAAAATAAGACTAGGAGAACATATTTGCTAGAATTTAAATATGAGTCATATACCTAATGCAGTAATAAGATATTCTAAAGAATTAAAAAGACATAATAAAATTATAGTTGAAAATATAAAACAGTATAAACAGAATGTTATAAATCTAAAAGAAGCTTTAAACCAGAACCTCATAAGTTATGAAGATTATTTAGAACAACGTACAAACTTAATCACAGAACATTGGGATATAGAAAACTATAGTAGGAATTCTGTTAATAGATATACTGAGTTATTAAGTACATTAACTATATAATCACCAGCCTTATAAAATGTCAAATTAAGATTTACCTACAGAAAATGAACTAATTTCATTAGAACATATGATTATTGATTACTTCAATTAGAAAGTAGGAAATCCAACAGAAATAAAAATAGATAGATATAATATACTTAAAAATTATTTAGAAGTTAATAAATATAATAAGTATTCAGAAGAAATAATTATTAATAGATCTTTATTATATCATCGAGATACTTTAAAACAAGATTGTTTATAAATAGTCAAAGAAGGTTTATTAGAACCATACCAGTACATAGAAGTAACACCAGACAAAAAATTAGTATTAAAAATAGATAAAAATTTATTCAAATCTTACCAACAGGAAGAAATGGGAGATGTAAAAGAAGAAGAAATTAAACAGACATAAAATAATGGACTTTTACAAGTACCAGCAGAAAAATTATCTGAATCAGATTTATTAGAATTTGTAGATAAATATTTTAAAGAAGATACTGAAGAAAAAAAAAACAAAAACAACTCTAGTTGATAAGACAGATAATGTAGATAACCAGTCAGATGAAGTTTCTTCACAAAAGAACCTTAAAAATTTACAGATAATTCAACCTCAAGAATTAACCAGAAAAAAAAAGATTTAATCAATAATATATCATTAGAACAGTTTACTGGAATTTTATGGAATACTTTTAATTTTATTAGCAAAAATATAAAACCAGAGTCTTTAGAATAAAATCCACTACAAAAGTTATATTTAGATAAAAATTCCAGCTTTCATACCAGTTTAGATAATAATATATATCCATGGTCAACCTTATCAATAGACTAACTTAGTACAACTGCAAATATAGATATTCAACCATCCTTAGTTATAGTTTGTGAATCTTTTAAATCAGTACAATTATAAGATCATAATAAGAGCTTAATAGGTTCAGAGAAAAGTTTAAAACAGATAAATGCATCTACGTACATATTTAGTTTAATTACATATTATAAAATTCTAAATCTAAAACTAAATTAATTGTTTACCAACAAGCATTAGACCAGGTAATATATCTAGGCATACATTTATGCAAGATTATACACCTTTAGAACCAAAAAGTCACTCCATAGTTCATCAGCTAGAATTATTCAGTCTAGAACAATTTTATATAACTAAAAATATTAAGGATACTTGTAAAATTACTTAACATCATCAAGATAGATTACTTCTAGCAACCATAAAAGCATATATAAGGCCTTACCAGATTTTAAAAGCCAATAAAGATTTTACATTTAAACATTTTGAATTTATAACTACTGAATATTTTCAAAGACAGCTTAATAAATCAGCTTATACCAGAATAAGATTTTTTAAGGAACCTTATAAAGAATATCCTAGAAGAAAAAATAAAATATCTTTTCTAGTAAAGAAAAATAATAAAGAATATAGAAAATCTTTAAAATATTTAGCCAGATCTTTTAATCCAGACCTTATTAATCTAAAAGAGAAAGAAACCAGTAATTTTAATCCAGTCTTAATACTACCAGTTTTAAATGATACTCCAGAACAAGATCCACCTTCAAAACCTAATATACTTTAGTCTTAAAATTAAATGTAGTTCCCCAATACTAAAGCACATGTTATTAAATTCTAGAGCACAAACAGATCCTAGTTTTTTTCTAATAAAAATATAAGAATTTTCCAACTAAAGTTCTAGATACAGAAAGATATTAAGCTTAGACTTTTTCAAAAAAAAATAAAATTAGAAAAGACTTTTTGACTTTTTCCAACTTTATTAAAGTAGCTTTATAAAAAGAATCTTATAAAACTACCTTTATAAAAGTTATTTTGTCTTTTGTCCAGAAAAAATCTATCTTTAAGATCATGATTTAATAGTTTATAGATTTTAGAAAATTCTTAATTCAAAAAACTGTTCATAATATCCCTAAGTTAATTTGCAGGTGACAGATTTACCAAGGTTACCGTCGAAAGGCAAAAATCAGTCTGCACAAAGCCAGAATTTATACAACTTTGCATCATCAGCACAAGCATCAACATCAGTAAGAAGCCAGAATGTTAATAACAGCTTTGCATTGCATACATCAGTTGCATCCCAGCATAATAAAATTGGTTATGAAACCCTTAGGTTTGGTAATCAAATATTATTTTCTTATCCAGCAAACTTATCTTTTACTTTTAAGCCATTAAACCATATTAGTCTCAGTAAAGAATAGAAATGCATTGTGGATAATCTTTGGATTTTCCACGGCAAAGACCAAAAGCATTTTCTTGTAAATGCATTAACAGAACTTTTCCAAGCTTTAAATTTTATGTAATCACCAGCGGTCATAAATGTGGCATCTTTCATTCTTGGACTGATGTCATTGAACAAACAAAGAATTTCAACCAACCTAAATAAAAAGGATTCAATGATCTTTCCCTTGCTCATTCCTTTGCCGAACAGATCATTGGAGATACTTATTTTGTTAGTCCTTCTCTTTTCTATTATTCAGAGCCAACTTTAGATTTCTCAATTGCCAGAGACATATCTCCTTATCAGCCTATTTTTTGTACTCATTGCGAAAACATAAATACAAATTTCAAACGTTTAGACCAGAACTGTGAAAGATTGATGCACGAGAAACAATAACTTATAATTAAAAATTCAGAATTACAAAAACATGTTTCTTTTCTTTCTGCAGAATTATCTAGATGTACCAAAACTCTATCAGGAGTACAGATGAGTTCAACATCTTCCTCTCTGAAGATCACAGAGGTTATCACAGACAGTGTTCTCAAACCCGGACCGGTCATCGAACCGGAAAGGGTACTAGGTGGATGGGTCACTAGTCCAACCAGTGGTCGGACCGTTATTGAACCGGTGACGTCATTAATATATAAAAATTAATAAGTAATTAAGTATATTAATTATTATTATATATTATATATAATATTTAGTAAATATGTAAAATTAATCAATTTATCTATATAAAAAATTAAACCTATTTTGTATAATATTTACTTTATACAATTCAAATAAATACTAAATCTATATAAAAATAAAGATATTAAATCTTGATCATAATTCAAAATTCAAGAGTGATAAAATCAAATACAAATAAATATAAATATCTCTAGAATACATTCAATCAAATTCGGTATAAAAAAAACTAAATCTATTTGTACAATGTTTACTTTATACAATTCGAATAAATACTAAATCTATATGAAAAGAAAGATATTAAATCATGATTGTAACTCAAAACTCAAATCAAGGATAGGATGCATTCAGTCAAATTCCAAGATTTAAACTAGAAAGCAAAAAAAAGAAAAAGTGAGGTAGGGAATCGGTAAAACCGGTGACCCGGTTACCGGGTCACTGGGTCGACCGGTCCAACCGCCGGGTCACCGGGTTTTGACCAAAAATGATTTTTTTGCTTAAACCGGACCGGAGTACCAACCGGTTCCGCTTTTTACCGGTCGGACCGGCGGTTCGGTCCGGGTTTAACAACCTTGATTACAGAAGCCCAAACATTTGTGAAGGGAAGTAGTGCACCCTCAATCCCATTACCTACTCCACTCCAAATGACAAGTGGTAAACAGATCTCAAGTCCGTTGATGGGTGTGACTTTTCCCAAAAGCCAAGTTCTGAAGGTGTATAATCTTGAATAAATGTATGCCTGGATATATTTACCTTGTCTAATGCTTATTGGGAAAATATTAATTTATTTTTTAGATTTAGAATTTTATATTCTGTAATTAAACTAAATATGTACTTAGATACATTTATTTGTTTTAAACCTTTCTCTGAACCTATTAAACTCTTATTATGATCTGATAACTGTACTGATTTAAAAGATTCACAAACTATAACTAAAGATGGTTGAATATCTATATTTGTAGTTGTACTAAGTTAGTCTATTGATAAGGTTGACCATAGATATATATTATTATCTAAACTGGTATGAAAGCTGGAATTTTTATCTAAATATAACTTTTGTACTGGATTTGATTCTAAAGGCTCTGGTTTTATATTCTTGCTAATAAAATTAAAAGTTTTCCATAAAATTCTGGTAAACTGTTCTAATGATATATTATTGATTAAATCTTTTCTCGTTAATTCTTGAAGTTTAATTATCTGTAAATTTCTAAGGTTCTTTTGTGGAGAAAGTTCATGTGACTGGTTATCTATATTATCTGTCTTATCAACTAAAGTTGTTTCTGTTTTTTCTTCTTGTTCAGTATCTTCTTTAAAATATTTATCTACAAATTCTAATAAATCTGATTAAGATAATTTTTCTGCTGGTACTTGTAAAAGTCCATTATTTTCTGTCTGTTTAATTTCTTCTTCTTTTACATCTCCCATTTCTTCCTGTTGGTAAGATTTGAATAAATTTTTATCTATTTTTAATACTAATTTTTTGTCTGGTGTTACTTCTATGTACTGGTATGGTTCTAATAAACCTTCTTTAACTATTTGTAAACAATCTTGTTTTAAAGTATCTTGATGATATAATAAAGATCTATTCATAATTATTGCTTCTGTATACTTATTATATTTATTAACTTCTAAATAATTTTTAAGTATATTATATCTATCTATTTTTATTTCTGTTGGATTTCCTACTTTCTGTTTGAAGTGATCAATAATCTTCTGTTCTAATGCTATTAGTTCATTTTCTGTAGGTAAATCTTGATTTGACATTTTATGAGGCTGATGATTATATAGTTAATGTACTTAATAACTTAGTATATCTATTAACAGAATTCCTACTATAGTTTTCTATATCCCAATGTTTTGTGATTAAGTTTGTACGTTGTTCTAAATAATCTTCATAACTTATGAGGTTCTGGTTTAAAGCTTCTTTTAGATTTATAACATTCTGTTTGTTTTATATTTTCAACTATAATTTTACTATGTCTTTTTAATTATTTAGAATATCTTATTACTGCATTAGGTATATGACTCATATTTAAATTCTAGCAAATATGTTCTCCTAGTCTTATTTTACACTGTTCTATTTCTGTTTTTAGTATTATTATTGTATTTTCATAAGTGAAAATTATTTTAATAATTCTGTAAAAAATTTTCCAATTAAAGTTATTCTTATATTTGTATAATTTTTCTAATTGATTATCATATCTTTCTACTGTCTCTGTATATTCTTTTAAACAATCTTTTAATATCTTAAATTCTTTTACTAATCTTTTAGTTTCTGTTATAGTCATCTTAACATATGTAATTTATTTATATATCTTCTAATATTCTTGTTTACTTTTATGTCTTTTTCTAACCTTTCGGCAAACTGTCTAACTACATCTAAGGCTTCAAAATATAAATAGAAATTAAAGCTTTCTTTCTTATCTTCTGGTAGAGTTTTAACAAATGCTAGTAAATTTTCTAATACCACTGTTAACTCTTGTAAGGATTCTATGAGCTATTTTACGTTTCTGTAGCTAATGTTTAATTTTTCAACGAAAAATTTAATATATTTCATACTTTTAACATATACAATTACTTAAGTATTCTCTAAGGTAGTAATTTTCTATTTTTACTCTGTCTAATAGTATTTCTGTTTGTCTAATTAGATTTGACACTTGATTAAATAATTCTGTCTTGTCTTCTGCTAATGTGCTTATATATTTTAATATTTCCTGTAAAAGTTCTGTAAGTTCTTTTATCTGTATGTTGTTGTTATGTAAATCTTTTGCTATAAATTCGTAAGCAATTTTAGTCAACCTAGATCTCATTTAGGCAGTTAATAATCTTTCTAACTGTTTAATTTTTTCTTGCTCTTCTACTATTCTTTTATTACAGTAGAATTCTATCTGGTGGTTATAATATTTTTCTACTCTTATATATTGGTTTTTACCTGGCGATCTAAAGTAGACTATGTTATCGAGTTTAAGCTGTTCTGTATGCTGTATAATATGTCTTTTCTGTTTTATTAACTCTCTAATGTTTTCGAAGGCTGGACAACTCATTATATACTTAATAACCTTTCTAATTCTTTAAGTACTGCTTTTTCTTCCGATATTCTGTTATTATAATATTCCTCTAGATTTATATTATATGTATATCCTGTTATACGACTATAATTTATTCTTTCTCTTTTAACCTGTTCTAATCGTTTGATGAAATACTTTTTCTGTTCTGTTAAAGCTTTTATCTGATGTAAAGCTGGATAACTCATACTATTACTGGTAGTGTTGTTATCTATAACATCTGAATTAACTGACTCATTTGCCAATTGGCTACTATTCTGGCGTTTATTAACTGACTTTCAGAACTAAGTATACCTGGGGTTATATTTATGTCTAATTCTTTAGAGTTCTTTAATCTGGCTTTTCTAATTTCTTTTAATTCTTTAATCTGCTGTTCATTGTCTTTTATTCTTTGTTGGATAAGGTTTAGAGGTGGTAATTCTTCTTCCTTGGCTTGGAGAGATCTTAACAGAATATTTATTTGAGTATTCATTTTACAATTAGTCTGTTAAATACCTAAACTACCTAATTTTACTTCAAGACTGTTAATCTTTTGCTGTTTTTTTAGCTATTTTCCTATCTTAGAGTTTTTCTACGACTATTCTGGCATCTCTACAACATCCATTAATGGCCATATCTATTAAGCTTTCTATTTTAGCTTGCTTAAACTGTGTAATTCTTAGCTGGTAGTAATCTATAAGATTCTTAAGTACTTTATAGGCTGGAAACATTCTTCAGTGATTGTGTTTTAATGATTGTAAAGGCTTTTAAATTCGGATAAACTAATACCTACTTGGTACTTACCATTCCTATATGTATCTAAGTTATGACCTAAAATTCCCCAATTTTATGAATATTTTATCTTTTAACATTTTTTTATATCATTTTTACTCTTTTTTTAGTAACAACAAAGGTATTAGGGCCAAAATATTATGAAAGACCTTCAATAATCAGAAAGATTGCTTAGATAAAGAATCTAACACGACTAAGCCTTAAGATAAATCATAACCTCTTACGACCTAGCATCATGATAAACTATAACCTGGCACGACTTAGCATCATGATAAACCATAACCTGGCACGACCTAGCATTAGATTTTCATATCAAATCTATAATGGTCTACTATAAATCTAGCTCGACTGTCAACGATTTACAAAGGGAATACGGAACAGACAACGCCTTTCTCACGGCAACGACGTTCCACCCGAATATGTGACTTGGGTGTCGACCCACTAGACAACAGTAAAACAAAATAGATCAACATGATTACCTATGCAGAGTTCTCAACAGATTATAATAAATCTCCTGCATAGCCTTCAACAGATTATAATAAATCTCCCGCATTGATCTTAATAGATTATAATTAATCATGCAATCCTTATATGATTATATGAGATAAAAGATTAAACAACAAATATGACTAAAGATTTAGAATCCTCGTTCGGGGCTAGAGAAGCAATTCGAAGAAACTTGTTCAATACCAACTGGCCACGGTTCTAAATAAAAGTTATTCCAGTACTTTTTGCCTTGTTTTGCTTTTAATTTAAAATATAATTAAAGGTTCATATAGTCGTTCGAATTGCCAGAGGAATAGACTTGTTTAATAAAAATACTACCGTAGAGATATCAGCAATAAATTCTCTAGTGAATCTGATTTTTTCATTGTAGTTTGACACAAATGATTTGAAAGTTAATTTTTTTTTAAAAAAATATTATATTTCATTGTTTGAACTTGTTTAATGTTCGATACATTAGAGATGTGCATTGGAAGGATGAGATAATTCACTATTTACGTACTATGTGGAGAATTCAAGTTAAGGTGAACATTTGTTATTTCCGTTTCGAATTTTTGTTCGAAATTTAACTTTTGACTTGACTCGAATTATATTGGGTGACGATTCAAAAGAAAGGAAAGATGAAATTTTATTCGTATCCATTATGTATTTAGCCCGGTTATATATATGTTGTTGTAGTTAGAGTTTTTGGTATTCATTTCTTTTTTCATTTTCATTGCTCTCAAATAGAGATTCACAACTTGTATTATTAATATCTTTTGTCTCTTGTCCGTGAACTGATAAATTTGAGTTTAATTTTTTTCCCCTTAATCCTGTACTTTTATTTTTCTATCGCTGATTTAATGTCTGCCATTAGTTTGTTCTAACAGTGATTATTATAATTTTGTATGAGATAGTTATGTTGATTATAAAATTTTATGTATCTATAATTCTTTTTCAAATTAAAAAAGAAAAAGAAACACGAGTAATGGAGTGTATGTAGCCAAATCCAAACACACGACTCCTACAAATCATACAATTGCAAATTAAGCATATCTGTTAATTATTTGACATATATATTCAGTGCTGCAACACTTTCAAGAACAGCTGTTAAGTTTATCTGTAATTATGACATATATGAAAAAAAAAGGTTCTGAAAAACATGATTAATGAAGTGTGGATAGAAATAGAAGGCAACAAGATTTATATGCACGTGTTTACTGTTCATCAATAGACCAACAAATATTTGCATACGTGAGACATGACACAACAACATTCAAAATGTCAGGGCGTGGGTGAAACTGTTGAGGCCTTGAAATGGGGCCTTTTGTTTTACTTTTAATGAGGCAGTGTGTCTTATAAATTATGAAGGATGTTTACCAAAATTTAAATTACTCAGTATATGATTAATGGTAATGAATATTGTTCATAGTGTCATTTTCAATTTGATAGAAGTTATGTGACCGTTAGTAATTGTTGTTGAGAGCATTTGATAGAAGTTATGTGACCGTTATTAATTGTTGTTACGAGTGTTTAACAGAATATAGAAATTATAGGAATATTATCAGTAAATGTTATTATACGTGTGACATGTATTTTAATTTGGCTTCAAAATTATATTTAAATAATAGATTTTAAAAAAAATACTTAATGCAGTTAATAATATAACATTCGAGTATACGAAAATAACTAAACATATAACATCATAACATAATTTTAAAATGTTTTAAACTCCGTGTAAAAGATGAGTCACAATAAATTTGAAAGGAGGGAGTATTTATTTTCATTCACTTTTGCTAAGCAATAATTACGAAAAAAATATTTACTTGACAATTAATCAATTTATTTGAGGATTCAATATACTCCATGCGTTTCAATATATACGATTATATTGAATTTTTGAAGTCATCTAAAAATATTTTTAAACTCAAAACATACATAGATTCATTTAATTTTAGTTAGTACAATGATTATTATTATAAATTATTTGAAAATATTACTAATTGTAAAATTTATTCATTATAAATTAAAATCAATAAGGTAAACTTCTTTGATTTTCCTCCTATTTAATGTAATTTTGGTTTTCCGATTTGTGCTGTTGCAAACATTAGTATATGCATAAATAATTATCCTCCATATAAGACATCTGTAGTGTAGCTGTTAGTGCTTTGAGCATTTTCAAACCATGCAAAAGTAGGATCTAACTGTATGCAAATATATATCTCAATAAAACTAATTTAAGAACAAGGAGTTAATCCACAATATAAGATGAAAATGAAGTACAAGAAATCTGGATGCCAACATTTATGGTGAGAATACATTTAATTAGACTTAAATAACTTATTATACAAATCATGATTATGCCGTATATTAATAGTATTTTTTATTTGAAGTAACCTATAACAATGTTATTAGAAGAATGAATTCCAAGTCAACAGAAAAATTAACAAGTTCAGAAGATTCTACTAAGAAAAACAAGTAAATTATCATAAGAATGGATATGTCTGGAATATATTTTTGTACCCAAATATTAAATTTAGTGACATAATAAAAGTAATTGTAATAATTATGTCGTTAGTATCGTCTTTAAAAAATATTTATGTTACTACAGATGTACTAAAAAAAATTAGGAGAAATGTATAACGAAGGGATTATCAAGCGGATTTGAAGAACCTTATAGTGCAGCTAAATCCTTCAGTTGCGCGTCTTTCACAATGTAGCTTTCATATTTCAGCTCATATTCTAACAATAGGAAATTAAATACTACTTTTTTCTTTTTCTTTTTTTTTTCTTGTTTCTTTGTCTGGGGTAAAAAGTATCTTTTTCTTTTTGGTCCCAATGAGATTCCATGTCCCACTTTTCAACTTTTTATCTTTTGTTTGTTTACTCTTTTTACTCGGTTTGCAGTTCGATATTAGAGATGTATTTTTTAAATGAAAATTTTTGAAATTTATTTTATGTTTTTAAATGTTCCTTTTGATATCAGTGAAGAATTTTATAACGGTTGTATGATAACATGATGTAAAATATGATAGTAAAATTGAATTTAATTTTAAATTATGGACTAAACAATAAAATATATCTCAAATTTTATAGATATAATAGTAAAAATGCATTTAATTTTAAATTATGGACTAAACAATAAAATATATCTCAAATTTTATAATGGAAAGAGTACTTAATAATAAAAAGAAATTTATAACTTCCATATGGAGAGGTTGTGAAAATATCAGTGATTTCGTGTCACTCATATCTCGTGGAGTGTGTTGAACTCTTGATATTGCAGTTTGAGCCAATAAATCCACTATTAGTGGGTGATCTACTCAAGTTCAACTATCATAAACACATTATTACAAGCACCAGATTATTAAGTGATGATATTTAGCCAGAAAACGCAGCATAATATCTGACCAGATTATTAAGTGATGATATTTAGCTAGAAAATGCAGCATAATATCTGACTTATGAGAGATACCATGTTAACGCCTCACGTAAATACGTATCTGGTTACGGTAAAATTGTCATACATTAATCATTATAAAGTGTTTATAATTTTTTGTTATATTTGTTATAATAGATATTGTTGTATTTTAACTCTGAACGTGCAAGGTCTTGAGTTCAAATTTTCTGCTTAAACTTTTAGGTGATAAAAAAATATCTTGCAAATGGGGCTCTTTAATTTTGTGAAAGAGAAGGAGTATTTGTTACGCAAATTAAATGTCCGAAATTTAATTTGAGTAAGCTTTTAGATGACAAAAAATATAGGGCAAATGTGACTCTTTAACTTTGTGAAACAGGAGTATTTTTGTTACTATAGGCAAATTAAATGTTCGAAATTTAATTTTATTGAACATAAGGAGTATTTTTTAATTACTAGGCAAATTAAACGTTCGAAGTTTAATTTGAAGACTGCCTTTATCTTTGCCTTGGGTTCTTCTCTCTTCAGTTTAATTACGTTCCTCATGATGGTAACAAATCAGTTTATTGTCTTGTCAAATTAGCTTTTTCTTGATAACGGGTTTCATTCTTGAATAAAGAAGATTACCCCTTTAACTTTATCATATATATAATTTGAACTCTTTTGATGAATAAATTTCTCTAGATTCAACCCAGGTTTCCTAAAAGCAAATGTTCAATTAATATATGTATATTCAAAAACACACACAAAGATAATATAATAATAAAAGAGGGGAGAAAAGTATTTTAGAGAAAAATATTTTACTATTATTTAACATACACTTTGAATATATATATATATATATATATAGGAGAATTTTCTCCAACGAACTGGTTCGTCAGCGAACCGGCTATGGCGACGGTTTTTAGGTCTATAGCAACGGGTTGAACCGTCGTCATAAATATGTATAGATATGGCGACGGTTTGAACCGTCGGCATAGACCAAAAAACCGTCGGCATAACCGGTTCGCTAACTTGGAGAAAGCTTCCCTATATATATATATATATATATATATAGAGAGAGAGAGAGAGAGAGGGCATTTCAAGAGTAGAACTCTTAAAAAACATAACTAGCAGAACTACACACACAAAGATAATATAATAATAAAAGAGAGGAGAAAAGTATTTTAGAGAAAAATATTTTACTATTATTTTACATATACTTTGAATATATATATATAGGGAGCATTTCAAGGGCAGAACTCTTAAAAAGCATAACTAGCAGAACTACATTTAGCGACGGACCGACGATGATTTTGTCCGTCGTCATAGGTCCAGTCCGTCGCCATGACTTTTAGCGACGGACAACATATAGCGTCGCTAAAAGCTATGGCGACGGACAAAACCGTCGTCGGTCCGTCGTTAAAGGTAGTTCTGCTAGTTATGCTCTTTAAAAGTTCTGCTCTTGATCCGCCCTATATATATATATATATATATATATATATATATAAATTACTTAAAAAAGTAACCCATCCATCTCTCATCTAATTCTTTTTCCTAATCCCTATACAGCTATTGCATGTTCTCTTTTCTTATTTTATTATATATACTTAGACAAATCCATCTCTCATCTAATTCTTCTTCCTAATCTAATTTCAACTCTTTCATTACCCATCCCAATTCAACATGTTTATTCTCTGATGAAAAAATTACTACAAATATAAGTACAATTTTCCAAAAAAAAAATGAAAGTATTAAAAAATTTAAATTTACACCCATGAGAAAGTTTTAAAATTTTAAAAATAGTGGAGAGAGAAATCATACCTAGAATTTTTTAATACTATTTTCCGAAAAAATGAAAGTAATAAAAAATTCTAGGTATGATTTCTCTCTCCACTATTTTTAAACTTTTTTAATACTTTCTCATGGGTGTAAATTTAAATTTTTTGACACTTTTATTTTTTTTGGAAAATAGTACTTATATTTATAGTAATTTTTAATAATAAACATGTTGAATTGGGATGGGTAATGAAAGAGTTGAAATTAGATTAGGAAGAAGAATTAGATGAGAGATGAGTTTGTCTAAGTATATATAATAAAATAAGGAAAGAGAACAATAGTTGTATAGGGATTAGGAAAAGAAATTAGATGAGAGATGGGTGGATTATTTTTTTAGTAATTTTTTTACCACCCCCATGCGGGTGGTACGCATAAGAAGGGGGCTCTCTCTCTCTCTCTCTCTCTTTATATATATATATATATATATATATATATACACACACACACACACACAACGGTTAACGGACCGAGGACCGACTATAGCGACGATTTTTTCCGTCGTTATAGGTCTATGGCGACGACCTACATATGTGAATCGTCGCTATAGACTTATAACGACGGAAAAAACCGTCGCTATAACCGGTCCGTTAACGGACCGGTCCGTCAGAGAACCGACACACACACACACACACACATATATATATATATATATATATATATATATATATATATATATAGTGGTTTTTTATAGGCTTTATAAGCTTATTTAGTTAGGTAAGCATGCATCTTTCCAATGTAGTTAAAAGTTTGAGACATATTTTATTACACTCACTTTCTAGCTTCACACACACACGCACACATATATATACATATATACACATACATGCACACACACTGGTTTTTATAGGCTTTATAAGCTTATTTAGTTAGGTAAGCATGCATCTTTCCAATGTAGTTAAAAGTTTGAGACATATTTTACTACACTCACTTTCTAGCTTCACCCTTTCGCTACACCTCATTGGGTATATTTTCCTCATAGTGGTCAATGCATACATAAAGAAGTGAAACAAAACAAGTGCGCAATAGTTTGATTTTTCTTGTTTTGTCGATTTCATAAAAAAGATAAAAGGCAATAGTTATAGTGGACCCCACTTCAAAATTTGTACAACAAATGAATGATCCATGGCACCCCTATAAATTGAACACCTTCTTAGTTTAAAATTTTCATAAAGGAGGCTCAATTAAAAACTGCGAAATGAAGGGCTGTGGAATTTATATGGAGAAGAACAAGCCTTATTTTGCAGTTATTCTTGTTCAATTAATTTATGCTGGCATGGCTTTGTTCTCAAAGGCAGCCATAGTTGAAGGAATGGACCCTTTTGTATTTGTTCTTTATCGACAAGTATTTGCCACACTTGCATTAGCTCCATTCGCCTTCTTCCTAGAGAGGTTAATTAATTTTTCGAATATGATATTTTAAATTGAGCATCGTAATTAGTTTAATCCAATGATCGAGCCTTTTATATGATTTGTTTTTTTTTTTTTGATTTCTTGTAAATTTTGCAGTAATAAGGATGTTCAGTTATCGTACAAATTGCTCTGGAAAATCTTCTTGGTTTCTTTATTCGGGTTAGTGACCATAAATATTTTTGATTATAAGAATTTATTGATTTTTAAAAGTCAATTTAAAATATTTTCATGTTCAATATTGATATGATTTATTAAATTATACAACAATTATTATAATTAGTAATACTTTTTACATAATTTATCATATCCATCAATATATATAGAGTAAAACTGAATGAATGTATGTTAATTTTGAGTTTCTATGCATAGTCATTCCAGGTCCATGGAGATAATTATTATAAAATTGATAATACCTATAATGGATGAAACACCATATAGATGAGGACTATAAATTGCTGAATCACTACTCCTCCAGAATATCTGGTAATACCACTCAAGGGCGGCTAAACCGTCTGCAAAAATGTCTCATATTGATTTAAAAAAACTATTTACGATTTTATATTTTGAAACAGATGGAGTATATTGACTTCAAGCTATTTAATTTAATTGTCCTACATGTGTATTTGGAAAATATTCAGGATTACACTAAGTTTAAATCTTTACTACTTCGCGATGAAATACACTTCGGCAACATTTGCAGCTGCCACGACCAATACCATTCCTGCCATTACATTTGTGATGGCTGTTCTTCTAAGGTATGTTGCTGGGAAACAAAAAACAAAAGATTCTTACACATTCTTTCCCTCAAGAAAATGAATATATTCTAATAAATAAAGTAATTTGCTAATTTAGGAAATAGGGTTAAAATTCTTGAGCTTTTCAGGATGGAAAGCATTTCCATAAACGAATGGCATGGAATAGCTAAGGTGATGGGCACTGTAGTTGGAGTATCTGGGGCTTTTGTGTATGCTTTTGTCAAGGGACCTCCGATCAACTGGTTTTCAGTAGACCAAAAGGAAATATCAGGTCAATCTGAACTCAATAATTCCAAAGAGGATTGGGTAAAAGGTTCTCTAATCATGGTCTCAGCCAATACAGTATGGTCTTTTTGGCTCATTATGCAGGTACTCTCTCTCTCTCGTCAATGCTATATTCTCTGTCTCTCTCATAGTCAAGGTGTGATCTAGCCTGGATTACTGGCCCACATTTTTTTTAAAGAGAAAAATTATATATATTAATAAAAGGAACAATACATCAGATTTATATCCAAAAGATTTAGATATAAGATCAAAACAAACCAACCTCTCAAGCTCCATATCAAAATCAGTAAATCACCCCATGAGATAAAGATTTAGATTTTTACGCTATATAGGTAAAAATACGGTATGTTAGGATGGTTTTATATACATGAGTATTTCTGATTAGGAATTGTCTTAAAATCTAAATGCAATAATATCAAGTTTTTTTGAAAATATTTAGTTGAATCAATAAAATAATTATTTTCGTATAGTACAAATGTGATGTTTTTCAAAATCTTGATATTATGCAACTACAGGTCAAACGACAAAGTAGTATTTCGATATGTCAAAAATAAAATATCGCTAAAGTAAAAATCTATAATTCATTAAATCAACAAAAGTATCTGATAACTAGATCTATACAAACTCATCTCATTGTTCTCAAATTAGCAAGTATAACAATCGGAACAATTGGTTATAAATTAAACAAATGCTCTGTACTTTTTTATTATTATTTTTAATAATCAGGTATCTAATTCTTATAAATCTTTTTTTTTTCAGGCTGGTGTTCTCAAGCAATATCCGTCAAAATTGCGTCTTACAACTCTACAATGTTTCTTTAGCTGCACACAATCAGCAGTTTGGGCCATTGCAATGCAAAGGAACATATCCTCATGGAAACTTGGATGGGATGTCAATCTTCTCTCTGTGGCCTATTGTGTATGCCTTTTTATTTTTTATTTTATTTTAGGTTATGATTCGGAATGCATGGAAATTGAATTGCATATCATTTTATTCTTTATTTTTTCCTCATTAACTGTAAGAAAAATACTACACCAACAAAAAGTTCAACAGATAGATTCTTTTGTTGCTGTATGCAACATTATAATTTTCTCAATAACATTTTTTTAGATCAGTTGAGACTTGAACTCACTACAAGTTCACCCAAAAAATCATAATAGAAAATATTATTGATAGTAACTAGCTTATATAGCTTATATAGGTATCAAATATTCAACATATTTCGATGTCTAATTTCGACTTGAGGGCAGGTTATTACAAAAATTTTCACTTAAGTACCCGATGTCTTTATTCTAAGGCAAACACAATCAAACATAAGTCAAAATTTGTTTCTCCGGTTATTATGAGATAATATCATATACATTAATTCATATCCCCACCTCTTATACATCCTTTATCCATATTGAGATAATATATATCAGTCGTCTTCGTATTCTCACCTCCAAAAACCTGAGTAGATATTATAATTTGTTCATCTAAAACAACAAAAATTATGTCAAATAAAAACCTCATTTTGTGAAAGATAAGAGTATCTTTTAAGCAACCCTTACTTCAATATGGTAGAGCACACAAATGGAAGTTTTGGTGGGTTAATAAAAGTCTAAAAGTAATTGTCAAGTCCCCTACAAATTTGTTAATTATTGTGTTCGACTTGACAGCACCTGAAAAACAGGTATATCCAAACATGTCGCATCATCATGGATTATGTTTATTTTAAAGATGCGAAATAAATATGTTGATTTTTTTTTTCTTGAAAATATCGGCAGGGAGTAATTGTGACAGGCTTTAGCTACTGGTTGCAACTATGGGCAATTGAGAAGAGAGGCCCCGTGTTCACTGCCATGTTCACTCCCTTGGCACTCATTATAACCGCCATCTTCTCAGCTTTCTTGTGGAAGGAGATTCTTCACTTGGGAAGGTTCAAATCCCTACTTTAAAATATCTAATTATTATTTCTTTCCTTTCACTTTTAAAAAAGAAAGTCTCACTTGCACCCAAAATAAAATGTCCATCTTTTTATTTTTTTTATTAATTAATGATATGAATTGATACAAGTCATTAATCATCCCAATTACATTATCAGGTCATTACTAGTAAACTAAATGTGAGCTAATCATGAAACAAAATATAATTTAAAATTTGCAACTATAAAGATATATTTTTCTTTTATTTTATCCTTAAATATACCGAATATTTAGTTTAATAGTAGTGACATGTTAGTAAAATTGTGTTATTATATTTCAGAATATTATGTTATTTTATACAATCATCAATAAAAAAGAGAACTATTTTTGCGGAAGGATATATCTAATTCTTTTCATTCTTTTCAAATGAGCTCTTTTATACGGAACAGATGGAATATTATGTATATATTATCAACTGAATTAGATCAACAATCTCATTTTTTGTCTCATCTAGTATCACATTTAAGGTTGTTAAAATCTCGATCTAAATTGTAGGATCACAATCTCATGGAAGGAAAATGATTCGAATCGGAGTAGGATCGCAAAAATAGATATGATCGCATAGAATCACATAGGATTGTATAGAATCATAGGATCGGTGTGAGATCGTACGATCATATTAAAATGAACTAAAAGTATGTATTTTGGCTTTTTTTTTACTTGTACAAGTGGCTCAACTAAATCAAAAAAATTTAAACTCCTAATTTCTAAAGCTTTAAAGCTCAAATGTAACTCTAAACTTTTAATTTAATATGTATAAATTATAGATGAAATTCATTTGATCTTTGAATATTGCTACTAGGTGCTTCTTTCATTAGTTCAATAAGTTTATAGTACATAATTGGTGTTCAAGTTGATTGGTTGATAACTTATCACTTAATATATGTGAAATAAGTAATTGATTTTTACAAGTATTGAGTTAATTGACGATATATATTTGTAAATGTAATAAAAACTTCATTTTATTTGAAGTTTATCACCGAATTCTAGAAATGTAGCAAGTAATGTGAGAATTTACATTTTATCTTCTCTAACAATTTAAATATGAGATGATACAAATATAAAATATTATTATGATAAGTGTATTTGAACTACATTTTCATATTAAAATAATTTATATTTTTTTTTTTGTAGAATCTTACAATTCTACGATTCGATTATGTGCACCCAAAACGATCTTGCATGAGATCCCTATTTTAACAATCTTGGTCACATTCCATGTATTGCTTGCAGGTCATTCTTATATCTATTAACAAAATTAATTGTTGGTAGAATTATTATATATAGCATTTGGCAACAATTTATATAATGGGACAATAAAAGAGATAATATTTGAGACTCAAATATGAAGATTAAAGCTGATTTACTTTGTTTCAATTTTGTGACAGTTTTTGTGGAGCATTATTGCTGGCAGTTGGGCTCTACGCCGTGTTGTGGGGGAAGAATAGAGAGGTATTATTGGACACAAAAGCAAGTGAACAAAAATTATCACAAGAAGATCAAATCAAGTTGGAGTACATTACCTGCACATCAGTGACTAATGACAAGAAATAAATGTTGATTAATGGCTCAAATGAAGGAATTTTCATAGATTTGTAGGGTATGTATAGACATGCACAAAATCTTGACTAGGATATCAATTTGTACCTTGTCTTGCAGTTTGGCTAGAGAGGGAGAAAAAGAGGTGCACCATGGCCCCTCCATATATCTGGTGGAAGAATATATATCTTGGATACAAGAATATATACTTTTGAAGATATTTTCTTAATCTAAAACTAATGAGACAAGTTAATGTTTGGTTCTAATTGCTTAAAAATAGGAAATAACTAAAATTTGAAAAATTGAGCTTTAAATTTAAGAAAGACGATTGATATAGTTAAATTTAAGAAAGAAGATTGATAATACTATAACTATATTTATGCTGTCACATCAAATATGCATTTAATTACAATTTGTACTTGTTTTAACATTATTTTAAATTTTCAGCGATATTTATTATTTTGACAGCATAATTATTATTATGGCATTTTCAATTGCCTTAAAGACCACTATTCTTGATTCTCTTCATAGTTTAATCCCAAACCTAAAAAACAAAAAGATAAAATGTAAAACCGATAAAATTCTATCAAAGATGTAACAATTTTTTTATCTTATCTAATTTCACCTATTCATCTCTTTTATCTTTTATAACATGATGTGATGATGCGCGTTTGATCCAAAATTAATGCAATTCTTCACATACCTGCATGTTGCTTTTAGTCAAATGGAGGAAGCTTTTTATGATTAGTCCCCTTTATAATCCAATGAGCAAAATTAGGCTTTGGGAAAACAAAGACATGCCTTATTTGGAGGTCCCCAAAAAAAGTTATAGAATCTAGGAAGCAATAATGGGACATATGAAGCAATATAGGAGTCCCTCTGTACTATCATAATCATCTTTATATGTATAGTGGACAATGTGTGAGGCTCATGGAATTGTAATGATAGTAATAGCATTTGTATTTCCAAAACCAAAGATGTTTTAACCCTATAGTTATTTGACACACTGAATTATAAAGTCACAATCCGAGATATATATGCCATGAGGGCCCAATATGTTAATAGGACCTTTGTCTAAAGCGTCGAAGGAGACTTCATAATCAAAATGCAGAAATGATCTGACTAAAAAAGTTATTCAAAACTTGCAAATTGATCGAACAACCGACGTTTATTGAAGAAGGTAATGTGTTATGAACAAGAATTTCCAGCAAAGCCCAACTGATCATGACAAGACAATAGGTACAAATACAAACTCTGTAGAGACAGAACTGGTGATCACACCATCAATTGAACAAGGAAACACCCATGAAGATGCTCAAGAATACCATGAAAATGATCAACAAAGCTTTGGAACTGAAAATATCCCACATGGTATGAAAAGGCATGGGACATGACCAGGGCATTATAATTAGTGGCATAATGGATGAGCAAAACACAATTATTAATACTATGACAGCTAAAGAAAGTGAAAAAGAATGATAATGTGAATGAATATGATAAGATGGACAAGAAGGAAAAAGAGATTGACATGGAAATTGCAATGGAGCAATCTGGGCTGGAGGATCTCATTGTGCTGAATGGGCTGAGAAAGTCAAGGAGAGCAACCTGTGAGCCCAGCTGGATGCATGACTTTGTTAAGGGTAAAAAGGAAACGGCGAAATCACGGTTGTTGTTAAAGTCTGTTAGCCTAAGGGATAGCATATTTGTAGATAAATAATTAAGATATATGTGAGGCTAGGATCTTTTCTCTTGATTTCTGTGAATGGATGAGAGCATAAAAGCGAGTGAATGTGACAGAAATCAATATGAATGAAATTGATTACTTACTCCCTAATTTTCTTTCTCTCTTCCTCTTTATTTTTCTGTTATCAGTCTAGCCAGAGAGCCGATGAGATTTTAGTCAAGTAGTTAAGATTGAGGTGGTACCGTAACATTTATGTCTCAAGTTTGATTCTCACTTAGGTGAGTTTATTTTTTCTATTATTAAAAATTTAATTTGTTTTCTTTTTATGTGAGACAAATTGTTTGTTAGAGACTAAAAATTTTAGTAATAACACCTGTATTTTCGAAACCAAAGAAGTTTTAACCTTATAATTATTTGAATTATAAAATTCTACATCAGACAAATAAAATCCGTACATTCAATAAATAAATATGATGAACTATTAAGTGATTACTTAGTACGATAAAAATATTACTTTTAGTAAACATACTAGCAACACAAATATTAACGACGAATAATGTATTGCAACTTTTGGTCACTAAAAGTCTATTAGAAAAAGTTACATAAAAAAGTGTAATGAACAGAAATTGGATACGCTCTTGTAGTACTTCCAAAATACTTTTAATCACCGAACCGCCTTACACTTCGAAATTCAAAGAACCCCTTGGTGAATTGTAGACTGAGCATATTTTAGCAGCTTAATTTAACTTATTAGCACTTCAGTCTGTTCAGATATCCAATGATAATGAGTAGTACATACTCCCAACTTCTCAAAAGATGAGTAAAATATAATTTGCACACATATTAAGAAAAATAAAAGTAAAAAAAAGAAAGTAAAAAAATTTCAAATTTATCCTTAGTGGCTCCACAAGATTATATAAAGTGATGAGTATTTATACTTTTTTATACTAATAGACCACGCTAAATGACATATTTACCCTTCACTTTATTTATTTTATCTCATCTTTTTAGGGATAAAAAAATTTGTACTTTGAGGATGGAGGGAGTACATGATTATGCAATTTATCTCCAAGCTCGACTCATTTGAAATTTTATTAACCAAGGTTTAGTTATTTTCAAATTCCCCACCCTATAAAAACAAATAGGGAAAAGATAAAGACAAACATACAACAAAATAAAATCCTAACAAGGTTGGCAAGAAATGGTGTCCCCTTCAGTACAGTTGAGGACTGTTTGCTAGACTAATTTGAACACATGGCCTATAGTGTCAATAACTCTTATGGTCTTTACTGGGCTCCATTATTCTTGTCAAGCTGAACTGTTGCACCCCCAACATATATCGGTGTCCCATATAAGAATTTCAAATGTCCAAATAGAACAGTTCATAACTGTTACGATTCATTTGTTTGTTGAATTATACCGCAATGTCGCTAGAAAATGGGAATAAAGACAACGCACAAGATAGACATGTACGTTCAATTTTTGACTCATGTTCGCGGGCAAAAAGAGAAGATAGATTCATTAACCTCAAAATGTACGTTTCTGTTGGATTATTTTATTTTAATATAATTTTTATGTGGCCTCTATTATTTATAAAATTTTTGGACTTATGCATTCCATTAATTTAATCACGTTATTTATGAGTTAGTAATTATGTGATTCATAAATATTATTATTAGCATTAAGGGTTTCATAATCTTGATGGACGATTTTGACCCCTAACTTTTTATAATAAAACATGTAGGGTTTGGTCCAAATTATTGTCTCAAGAATTTCTGTGCCTACACATCCGTCTTAAAAGTGAGAGAGACAATTGAAGATCTTTCACCTTTAAGTTCAAGAGATTGTGATTACTATATAAGATGTATTCTCTTAATTAATGTAAGTACTATAATATAATATAATGATTAATTTAGTTTATTTTTATTCTATGAAATAACACGACCCCAATAATAATTTTAACATCTGGTGTATCGCCTAGAATAATTTAGTTATGTTGTTAAGCTAGAATTTTAATTCCGTAGAACTGTTTTATTGGTATTGATATAAAATAATGTGCTAAATACACTTCTGGTACACCAAGTTCCACCCTCCTCATAATTTAGCCCTCAAATTAATTGGCCTCATATTTTAGCCCATAAACTACCTAATTTCATATAATGTCCCACTCAAATTTGAATTCCGGTTGAAATTGGCCAAAATTGGGCATGTGTCGGTCACTGTGATGCCGGAATACGCGGTGACCATACTAAAATACGGTCTGATCGTATATTTGTGATAAAATAATAATAATTCACTGTATTTTCTACATTTTCTCTGTATAAAAATATAAACTACAATATCCCAAAATCAATCAAACAAATTAACAACTTAGATTAAAAAATGGCAGAAATACTTCAAAATCACAAATCCAATTTAGAAACTACAGAAATACACCCTTGATTCTAGTAGCTTCTTTGTATTTCTCTTACAAAATACACACCAAATTTGGTGATAGTTGAAGAAGTAAATAGATAAAGATGTATTTGGGGAAAGAAAAGAAGTCGTCAATATTTAGCAACAAAAACATAAGCAACCAACACCATACCTTTTAGATTTGCTGCAGTTGGGGCCGATTGGAGCTATAATCGCTCTTGTGAGACTCAGATTGGAGAATATGGAGCATGGAGTTCATCATATTTTTCATGGGTACGTTTAAGAAGTTCTCATGACTAGGCTTGATGAGAATTGAGATGGAGATGATAAAGGAGTTCCAAACTCATCAATATCCACATGATTTCAGATCTGAAGAATCAATTTTGCTTTCGATAGGGTAAACTCACTTTTTGAATTCGATGTGACAAAGTTGCAAGATAGAGAAGAAAAGGGAAAGTAAATGTTAGACAATATATGAACCGTATTTTGAGTAATATACGATGTTAAGTTATTTTTTTAATAAATCAGTCGTAATTGATTACGGTCAAACCATATAAATCCATTAGGGTCCTACCGGGTTGTCGATCGGGTCGGGTATTTCGGCCAATTTCAACCGAAATTCAAATTTGAAGGGGGGAGGGGAAGTACATTGTGTAAAATTAGGTAGTGGCTAAATTATGAGCTCAATTAGTTTGAAGGCTAAATTATAAGGAGAGTAGAACTTGGTGTAATATAAGTATATTTAACCCTAAAATCATTTTGTATGTTTCCGTGAAAAAGAAGTTTTCCAAAGGAACACAACTTTGTTTCAGTTTTATTATTATCTATTATATGTTTTCTTATGTGTTGTATTCATGAAATCATTAGCATGCTTAATATTCCTTTTGATTACCTTTAATTCATAACATAATGTGCATACACACTACTTCCTTTTGATGTCTACTTACATGTTTAATATTCCTTTTGATTATATTCAGTTTTGTATAAATGAAATCATCAGTAGTATACACGGGATTTATTAGTTATAGACTAAAATACAGTTTGTAGAGTAAAGTTTGTAAGATTGTTGAGATTTGCACTCCAATATTTAAAACGTATTTGAGTGCATCCCAATTTTTTTTCGATGTTTTAATAGTTCAAAAGTGAGGTTGTTTAGCACAACGAACTTTGGAGTGCATTTTGTTGAGCTAAAAAGAATTTTGTGGTGTATTTTGATTAGTTTAAACTTCGGTGGATACATTTTGTTTAACATAAAAGATTCTTAGGTGCACTTAGATATGTCTTAAATATTCGGGTGCAAACCTCAACTCCCTTACAAACTTTGGATTGCAAACTGTATTTTAGTCTTAGTTATATGCCTATATAATATTATTTTATATTTATATACCATGCCATCATGTATTCAAGTTAGAATTAATGTTAATATTTTATAATTAATTCATATTCATAATTATAGATATCTCAATTAACATTTTGAAACATGATGTGATATATTATCAGGGTTTGTAAATTGCTGCATGTAATTGTAAATAATGTTAATTTTCAAACTTAATTAATATGTTATCAACACCTATCTATAACAAGCCAGCCATAAGTCGATCCGCCAAATGAGTTAATTAGGTAAATTTTTTTAACATGAGTTTCAAGTTAACGATAAAAAATAAACTAATTTGGCTTTAGCCAAAAGTTCAATTACGTTAAATATGTTAAAATATGACCGAGTCATTTTCGTTCGTACGAGTCATACTGTCGAATTTGGATTGAGAAATCGAAGCGTTGCTCCTCCATAACAAATCCTACTCTCTTATTTGGATTGTAAAATCGAAGAGTTTCATAATCTTCTTCTCCAAAAAATTTCTTTCTTCTCTCCAATTAACCTGTATATATATATGGATTAATCTTTTTGAAAAAAATGGATGGATGATATAGATTAAAGAAAAAATGGATAAATGATATAGATTAAAGAAAAAATAGATGGATGATATAGATTAAAAGAAAAAAATAGATGGATGATATAAATAGAGTGTGATAATTAATGTGTGGTAGATATTGATTACATTTTACTATAAATAGGGGGGTTTAGTATAAGAAAAATCATAACTTCCTTACTTGCTTATACTTCCTCTCTCTCTCTCTCTAAATTTCTTAAGTTCTCTAGGTGTGCTAGGCTATTGTGAGTATTTGTGAGAATACTAGTATTGTCCAAAGTTAGTAAACTTCATAGAAAGCAACATCCAGTCTTTTATTAATGAAGGTAGGGGATATCATTTATTTCATACTCTTATGTAATATCATTTGCTTCCATGTTCATAAGTGATATTATACTTATAAAGGTTGCTATTCATTCTTTATTAATTTGTGGGTATAACCTGTCCGTGCGGATTGACGCATGCCTGGTGAATATCCTTTTGTATTCATTCTTTATTACTCTGTGAGAATAACCTGTATGTACGGAGTGTCGTACCTGGTGAATAACCCTTTGTATTCATTCTTTATTAATTTGTGGGTATAACCTGTCCGTGCGGATTGACGCATGCCTGGTGAATAACCCTTCGTATTCATTACTTATTAATCTTTTGTGGAAATAATCTGTCTACGCGAATTATTGCATGATGGGTGAAAATCTATTTACAGTTCATATATTCTTTTATACTCGTATAAAGTATAATTTTCTTTTGTACTCTTTAAGGGATATCATTTTCTTTCACATTCCTCCATTTATGATAAGAAATCTTTGTTTGTTTCCAAAACCTTATTTTTAAATGGTGAAAATCCCGAAAAATTTGTAGAATATCCTTAATAGTTTGTGCTTCATCTAATATCTTTTCACCTAAATCTTTTTATTTCGTTTTATACGATATAGTTGATCGTGAACTTTATTCTTGAATATCATTCTTGAATTTGACTCCACAATTTGGTCATCATGTTGGCAATTTGGATAATCTTCGATACTGGATAAATTAAATTACAAATCTATAATATTATTCTTATTCTTGATCTCACTGTATTTAGTTTATATCATTGTCATCATCTTCATACTTTAATTATGGTGATAGTTCTCTTTGGCCCGTAGTGCAAAGATGAACTGACGTGACATGATTATGACCAAACTGTGTATTGGTATAATCTTGACTTTTGGTGTTACAAACAAAGACGGATGGTGAAAGTTCTCTTTGACCCGTAGTGCAAAGATGAACTGGCGTTTGGCATGATCATGACTGGTGATGTTACAAATAAATATCTTTGGTACGTAGTGCAAAGAGAGACTGTTGAATATAAACTGTTGATTGGTGTTACAGGGATAAAATATTGGTGGTGATCCTTTAACTTATAAAAGATGGTAGATATTATAATCTACTTGACTTTTCTAATGGATTGTTCGTTCCGCTACAGTTGTTGTTGTTGAACAATTAAAGTATCTTTAAATCTCTGATTTATTATTGTTGAAGGCTAAATATAATTTTTATTCTTCATTATCTTAGTCATGATATTTCTTACTGGGCTATTTGTGCTCACCCTTTTCCTTTTGTTCCATTATTCTCCTCAAGAAAAGAGAGTGTAGTTGGGACTAGCCAGAGAGTGGAGTAATGGTCCGAGTTAGTGGTTGTCCTCATCAAGTTATAACATAGTATAATAATAATTGTACTGAAAACTTAAAACGTGTGTTGCCGTCGTTTTACGACATTGTAATAATTTGAGTTTGCATACCATGGTACCATACGGTACGATATTTGTATGGAAGTCACAGTATGTGTGTTGTCGTATTTTGCACGATAAATATTAGTTGTAAGTGGAAAAATTCGTATTTGTATTTGTATTTTTGTAAAATATTATTGGCGACTCAAAATGGGTTGTGTGGACCTATTTTGGGGGCGTCACAGAGTTGGTATCAGAGCCAGGTTATGATTCTGTAGATTGCCTTTAGGCTTGACCTGTGAGTTCTGGGTAAACCACTGGGTAGACGTAGGAGTTTGTTTTTGATTTGTAGTTGATTTAAAGAAGGTGAAATAATTTATTAAGGTTATTATTGTTATGCGATGGAGTAATGATATTAGTTTAGAATTGTAGTTGGATCATTAAGGAGAATAAAGTTATATTTTGTACTAATGAGAAATGATCATATATGTAATGCGATTATGATATGAGTATTTATATCAGCAAGTATTTGATTTTGGAGAATTATTTGTTGGAGTTATTTTTGATAACAATTTATTATGATCTTAGAATTGCGAATTTGGATTATACTTTAATTTTGTTAAGCTTATGGATAATTTAAGGTATGTGTATTGATGGGATAATATGATAAAGTGAAAACTATTAAGTATAGATGATCTATTGTAAACTTGAGTTGTAGATATTCGAGGTAATTAGATTAATCATTTGAGGCTAATGATCAATTTTGTGGCTATTTTCTAGTAGAATATTGAAGTTATGTTGTATGAAGTTTCTTTGTGATAGTGAGAGAGGATCTTAGAATTTATTGGGTTAAGGATTGCAATAAGAGAATGATTGATTCATTAAATGATTAGATACTAAGTGATGAAATTCAATAGATTTTGAGAGACATTGAACAGTTTATAATAGACAGTTTACTTATGCAGATAATAGAATGTGACTTGAAGTTTGATATGGTGATGAAGAGATCTTAGTAGTATATTACTTGGTGTAACAATATTTGAGAACTAATTTGGATTGAAGTTTTGATATTTTGAAGCTTTTGAGGTGCTATATTTGAATCTGTCTTTAGTCTCCTAGTTCAGCAAAAAGCAAAACTCAGTTTTAACCTCAATTACAGAAGCTGGATACATTGTTGCAGGCAGTTGCTGTGCACAAATCCTATGGATGAAAAATCAGCTAGCTGCCTATGGATTTGAGTTTAAGTCTATCCCTGTTCATTGTGATAATACTAGTATAATTGCTATAACTCATAATCCTGTCATGCACTCAAGAACCAAGCATATAGATATAAGATATCATTTCATTAGAGATCATATGCAAAGTGAAAATATATCATTACACTATATTCCTACTGAAAACCAGCTTACTGATGTCTTTACAAAACCTCTAGATGAATCAAGGTTTAACATGCTGATAAGTGAACTAGGAATGCTAAATTTACATCCATGATATTATGCTTTGAAACCTACTAACTTTGCAGAAAGAAAGTTCATAGAGTGACATCAGAAATCGTCGAGTGAAATTGGAAAATTGTAGAACACAGGGGAAACCAAGCTGCCGAGACTCACTCTACGATCGTCGAGTAAGATCGAAATCGTAGAGTAGAAAAGACTCAAAGATAAATCATAGAGCTCAGAAGGAGCTAAGGACAAAACAGTCTTTTCCGTCGGACTAAAATATGTGTACTCATTCAACACTTGACATGTGACCCACTCAACAGAATAAGAGGGAAGTTTTACGAATTCATTTCAAAATTTTCATTTCATCTGAAAACTCTCTCTCTCTCCCTCTTCGCTGAAACCCTAGCTCTCTGCTTAAATTAAACTCTCAGCAAATTTCGTTCTTGTTCAGCAAAATCAAAGAAATTCTTAAATGTCACCCTCTCCAGTCATCTCAGGCAACTCTTTTGACTTCGAAAATTTTGCCACGGCTGAGACGAAATACAAAAGAATCATCTCTCTGCTACAACGAGAAAGACTCTACGAAGCCCTAGACACCAATACTCGAGTATATTCAAATTAGTGAGGGAATTCTACTGAAATGGAATTGTTGGGGGATAGAATCCTATCCACGAAGGTCAAAGGGGTTTCACTTCAACTAAGTGCTTCAGACATCAACGTAGCCCTAGGATTCAAAAATAACGGGCTTATAACTCTCCAGTTCATCAACACCGAAGAAGGACTGAAGCGAATGCACCACAAGAACAACACAGGGCTGAAGGGATTAAAGAAAAAGGAATTTTCTCAAAAGTATGAATTTCTGGCTGATGTTGTTGGTAAATGCATTTTGTGCAAGGATTCAGCTCATGATTCTGTTAGCGACCTTCAGCTAAGAATTATGACTACTATTATGAAGAAGATCCAAATAAACTATGGTGCCCTGCTCCTATAATGGATTGAAAATTGGGTCTCGAATGATGGAAAAATCAAAGGAGCAAGGAAAATATTTTATGGCAGATTTATAAACATCATTCTTTAGAAAGCACTAGGAGATCAAATTGGGGATAATGAAGGAGAAGTCATAAATGTCAACAAAAGGATCACCTAAAGGCTATTTGTGAACTGGAAAAGGAATCCAGTTGAAAATTTAAGATCAACTCAGACAGAAGACAATGAGAAAACTCAAAGTGAAGTCAGAAAGTGCTCAATAAAGAATATGTCTGTGGTTGAAGAAGAAACTGATGAGGTGGATCAGGAGTTGCCAGCTCTAACCAGAAAGAGCAAAGGGAAAAAGAAGGTGGTGTCCCAGACTGAAGAGGAACCTCAAGGTTAATCAAATAAAGGACCTGCATCTTCTGCTGCTCAACCAATGTCTTCCCTTTCATCAGAAGCAAAGAAGAAGAAAAGAAAGCAAACTAAAGAAGCTTCTCGTAAAACATCACCAAATATAAAGGTGTATCACAAGAAGGGAAATCTCAGCTCTAAGCAAAGCCTCCCTACGATCGCTGAGAATCCTCACTCTACAATCGTAGAGTTAAGAGCTGAAGACGCTGCTGAAGATGCTGGTCAGCCTAACTCTATGGTTGTTGATGACGAACAAATGGCTGGGAAGGTTGCTGAACTCGAGCCAAAGAAAATGAAGAAAAAGCTGATGACTTTAGCTCAAAAGGAGCTCAATGAAGCAATGCTAAGGATCAAAGAAGAGGAAATGAGACTATTAACCTCTGATTAAACTGTCGCTCCAACTGAGAGGGAGCAACAAGAAGCTGCTGAGCAAAGATATGCTCATATTGAGGGGGAGACGCCTGATGTCCCTGAGCCAGTCACTGCTCATATTGAGGGGGAGCAATCAGAAGCTCATCATGAAGATCTATCAATCCCTCAAGAAATTAGAACTCATGCTCAGGAGTACGAAGAGCATATAGATATCATTGATGAAAAGGAAATAGAAGAAGAGGAAGAGACAAAGGCTGAAAAAGTTAAGGCTGTTGATATAAGTGATGAAAGCAATGAAAGTGAAGATGAAAGCCTGGAAATTATTGTTGAGGGCAGAGATGAGGAAAGACACATCAATTATCACTGCTTGTTCTCATACTTACCAAGGATGTACTTCTATCAAGCTCTAATCCTCAATTCTTGGGATCATATGTTCTGGGCCTACAAAGCTTACCCAGCAATCTCAGTGCTTGCCCAAAGTTTTCCCAGTAATGCTACCTTTGCTCAGAAGCTGATTTCTAACAGTGCATTCCAAAGCAATGAGCAAAAGGTATACTTCATTCCTTCATCATTTAAGATAAATCACTCTCCATTGCCAAATTTCTCTCTTTTTGATGAAAAACTAAGATGGAATGAGGTCATCTTTGACCCAAAAAATCTGTTTTCAGTTACAGGGTCTCAAAACTCTTTCCCTAATGGACCAAATACCCAACCATCTTCGGTCGTAGAGTCCCTAAACTCTACGAGTGATGCGCAACTCACCCTCCAAACTCAAAACGTAGAGTCAACCCACCCTACGACCGACTCTGCGATCGTAGAGTGTGATGACCCTACGAATGACAATCAAACTGCTCACTCTCCCACACTTCAAATAAATGCCCCAACCATTCCGGCTGATGTCCCATCCTCCTCCCATAATGAATATTTTGACCTGACCATTGCTGTGGTAAATCTTCAAGGAAGCAATAAGGAAGAATCTTCATTAGAGACCAAACAAATCCTAGAGCATGTCAATCTCCTTCCCACGAAGGATCAGCTGGCTAACCTCACAGCTCAAATGACAACTAACATGGAGGAAAATCTTGAAGCCAATTCTCTCACCCTCCATAGAAGGTTTAACAAACTTGTTGATGCTGTTAATGCTCACTCCAACAATCTTGGTATTGAACTGACTAAGAGGTTAAGAGCAATTATCAAAGAGTTAATGAACGACATTGACAGAAGGGACATATTCTATAAAAAAGAAATTGCTGATCACAAATCCGCAGTTCTTTCCTTTTAGGAGTCTGTTGGTCGATTTCGCAATCAATAAAACACGCGCAAGTATACGCGGTCCACAAGTAATATAAGATAAGTAAAGTGTCGAACCCACGAGGAATTATGCTAAATAATTACCAAATACCAATCGCATGAAAAATCAATCTAATTTAAACAATGACAAAATGGTTTGTGTTTGTTGTTGATTATAACTAAAATAAAGACAATTTAGAAAGCAAGGTTTTACTAACACGGATAAAGTTCAAGATAAAAAGGTCTAAGATTACAATATCCCCCAACTCTTCATTTAAACATCATACTCTCTCTTGTTTGGTACATTAGAACATAAGAATTGCTATCAGAGAAATCACAAGTATATATAAGCCTCTCTCGATGGTCGAATACGTATTTTCTATTGTGGTGTATAGATATATTTCTATTTTATACACTAGCAAGACTCTCATATCAAGAACAATTAATAAGACACATGTCACGTAAAATCCCATTAACCATTCTATCAATTACCAACTTTCACAATAGAAATCATTAAACACGGATTCTCAATTGGATACATGTGGTATTTAGGTATATGTCTATCCTAAATACAATCAAATTATCAACCCTCAAGAATAATACATAAGACTCACGTCACATAATCTCATACATTATCCATAAAGAACCTCTAATTTTCACATGAATTCATAACTAGGTCTCAACTTATACTTCCTCTCTCAATTCCATATAAGTTACCAAAGTAATTACGGGCCAAGCAATTAATCCTTAATCAAAGGTTATAAACTCCAATTCACAAAATGCCTAATTACCATTCAAGAGAGAGCATTCAATTTAAACTACAAGTTGGGTTCCATTGCAATCTTAGAATGAAGAGTTTAGCTCATATTAAATCTCAATAACATCATAATCTGATTATAGTACATGGTTGAAGTTACAAAATAAGAAAGAAGAACTAAAACATATGAAGATACACCCTTTTTGTGATAAGGTTCCCGAATTGGTGTGGTGTAGTTCTTCTTCTCTAATCCTTGCTCTCCTATTTCGTGCTCCTAGTCTCCTTGGTTGATGAAATTCTGATAATCTTTCCTTTAGTTCCTTTGTTCTTCTCTTTTTAGCTCCAAACCCTAGCTTTTTCAATGTGTGTAACTAAGCATGAATGATGCAAAACCAACTCCCTGGATGCCTGATAATTCCTCTCTCTCTCCTCATTTTCCCGTTCCTGAAATTCCTCCACTAGTGCGCCACAAATGCAGAACAGACAAAGCAAGCCGCTCCAGAAAATCGCGCTCTCGCCCCGGCGAGAAAAACAGCCTGGGGAGCTCGCCCCGACGAAGTTTTAAGCCTTGGAGGCTCGCCCCGGCGAGGAAAATGGCCTGGGGAGCTCGCCGCGGCGAGGTTTCATGTCCTGCGGAAATTACTCTTTTGCCCCTGGACTTGCTAAAAACCGCCACGATCGTCCACAACTGTTCTCTGCATAACAAAAGCATAAAACAAGTAAATAGATACTATAAACACCTAAGGATAGCAAAGAATTGAGTTCAAAAGATAACTAATTCGTAGGTATAAAACCCACTCATCAAATACCCCCAAACTTAAGACTTTGCTTGTCCTCAAGCAAAAAACAACGGAAATGAAAAATACACAATGCAACTAATTAAATGAATGCAAATGCATGAACTATAAGCCTAGAGCAGCCAAGATAAGGAAATCAAGCCTCAACAATCAGAAACAAATACACAACAACATCTCAAATGTAGGACTATCAGAAATGAGACACGCACCAAATTTCGCCAAATGATTAACCCTTATGTGTGTGTGTGGTCAGAAAGACATAGTACGCAATAATCACAATTCGATCTAAGAACTATAGTGCTCAAAAGAAGATAAAATAGTCAAAAACCACCACTAGCATCTGACATGCTCACTAGCTTTTATTATCACACTCCATTTAGCTATATTCTATAACAATCACCGAGTGCGTTTTACGCTCCATCTCGATGTTAGGTTTATTTACATCTAGATCTGTGCAATGTTTATCTTCATTAGGCTTTTCAATGTCACCCATGTAGCAAACTTTCCACCGATGACTCCCAAACCAGATGGTTTTAGGGCACCAAGCGTAGAACGCTCCAAAGGGCTTACTTGTTCGAATGACACATGCCACAAAGATAAACTAGTCAAGATTTGCTCATATCTGTCTATATTTCATTTTCAATTATAACCAGCAATCAAGACAGACATCGAAGCAGTAAATAAGCATAAAATAAACAAATTTTTTTTTTGAACTATCCTATCTTTTAATGAGCAACAACAGTTTCAAAGATTTGAACATACAATCTCACGTACTCAACAACATTGATATGTGCATTAGTAACTCAAAGGGTTAAAAATTTAAGAAAATTAGGCACGAGTTAGCATTTCTAATATAGCAATTCGGATCCAAAGTGTTGAATATCATAAAAAAAATTTATCACCATGTCATCATCGGCTCTCCTTAAGTGCGCTGCTCAAAAGCTTTCTAAATGCAATTTTTTTTATTTATTTATTTATTTATTTATTTTTATTTTTTTAACAAAGCAGACGATGAATATGTACAATAATCATCACACAAATGACAAGAACAGAAATAATCATTAAAATCAAGAAAAGTCATTTTGATGATATTATAAATGCTTAATTATAACATAAGTTTGAAACATACTACGTGAATGCAAAACTACAACTAAATGCAGCATACTAAAATACTATAACTTAAAACTAAAAGCTCTAAACACCCCCAAACTTGGAAATAACAATGTCCTCATTGTAGAAAAGATAAAGACATGAAGAACTGAGGACTTCCCTATGATATCACTCGGCGAGGTGATCGTCCGTCTCCTCGACGTCAGAGTCTGATGGTGGGAAAGGTGGCAGTGGCATAGGCACGGGAAAGGGGAGTGGAGCTGCACCCGGGTGCTGTGCTGCTAGAGCCGCGCTGAAGCTGGTAGTGAAGTTCCACATGTGCTCCTGCCTCTCTGCTATGCGCTGATTCTGCCTCTCTAGCCTCTTAGCGTGTCTGTCTATCAGTAACTGGAGGCTGCGGATCTGAGAGCTGAACTTAGCCTTAGGCCGCGATGAACTAGCAGGCAACTGCACATCCTCCTCCTTCTCCTCCTCGGAGGTAGCCACAATGATAAAGCCTCGGCCTCGAGGATGTGACTCGGCTCCGTCCCATACCTTGTACCTCGCTATCAGTCTGTGGTCGAGGATCTGTGATGGCTGCTGTGTGACCTCATCATCTCGCCACTGTACCCCTGCCTGTCTGCACAAACCACAAATGAGGGAGGGGTGAGGTAGTCCGCCCTGAACATTACCCCTCAGAAGCCGGCGGATACTACCCTCAATGATGTTCCCTACATTAATCGAGAAATCTATAACAATAGCGTATAGTAACGCTGCCTTCTCCTTCGAAACGTCGCTCACGTGCTGGGAAGGCATGAGCTTGGCACTCAGGAATGCGTACCAAATCTTTTCATACAGGCTGAGGTCATTGCTAGGGAAGAGAGAAGCACCTCTTTCTCGCCTAGTGATCCATGTGGTACCTGGTTTGCACAACTCTGTTACAATCTTGTCAAAATCAGGCTGCGAGCGAATGAACTCTGTGTACTGGCACAATGCAGGAGGCACCAAGTTGTAGTAGTGATTAATAGCCTGTGCACTAAAGGGTACCCTCATCCCCCTGACTATGGCCTCAAAAGGCTGTCTGTCCTGAGCGTTGGCGTAAAACTCCTGTACCACAGGAACCACTGCTGGGTCGGGGTGGTGGGTGAAAGTGTCCCACACCCTCTCATCAATCTGCTCCCAAATCTCCCCATCAACCCCTCTCTCAGGCCTGAGTCCTCGCTCGGGAGTTAGAGCTTTACCCGTGATGAAGTCATCAAACCTGTCTGCCGCCTCGGCACTAACAAACTTACTGTGGTCATATTATCTGGGTGGTGCGGAGGAGGATCCCTCTGTACGAGATCTCTTAGGAGGCATGGTAGCAATAAAGCAGAATCTCCTATTCAAAACAGACCCAAACCCCGCTGATTTCAATTCACTGCTAGACAGAAACTTCCCCCAAACTTGAATTTTTCACAAACCCAAAATTTCCTGCAAGAATTCTCAAAATACACAAAATATATCCCCAATCCACCAGTTAAACCAACACAACCACAACTGGGTACTTACTGGAAACCAAATCAACAATAAGCAGATAACTGACAGTTCACAATGGTATCACACAATACTGCAAGACTCAACTGGTTGCCCCAACTACTCAATTCTTACCCAATTGCCTTCTCAGATGCTATATCAATCAAATTAACAGTAAACACAGAGATAATAGCAGTGAGAAAAAAATTTCAGTCCATAATTTGGTATACCTTCCTTCTGACAGTGGCTGTGTATGAGGATGAAGGCAATACTCCCTTGGACTCACCAAATTGAAGCTAGGAACCAAATTGAAGCGTAATGAGACTGAAGTTTAGCCCCAATCTCTCCAAGTACTTGACCAACTCGAGCGGCACCAATGGTGGTGACAGTCACGGGTGGAGGTGGGAGAAACCCTAATTGGAGATGGTTTTGTATGGAGAAGGGTTGCAAGACCCTTAATTAAATTGAAATTGACAGTGGGTTTGTGCTAGGGTTAGGTTTCGAATGCTTTAGGATGGATTGGGAGTGCTGGGTTTTAGGTTACAGAGAATTGGGAAGGGGGGAGAATGGTGCAGAGTCGAACGGGATGAAGTTTTTTAGTTCTGCAATTCCACTTCTCTCGCCGGGGCGAGAGATTCCAAGCCTAAAAACCTCGCCGCGGCGAGCCCCCCTGCTGAAGCAAATTTTTGATTTTTGAAAATTGAATACAAGGGCTATGTTTGATACTTGCTCCCTGTATCCCTGCAACCTACAAAACATACATTAGAAACAATAGGCCAAAAATGACCCTCCAAAGCGACTTGGTGCTAAAAAAAACACTAACAACACACAAATACTAAATTAAAAACACAAATACTAAATACTAAAGCCTATACCCCCAAACTTAAACTTGACATTGTCCTCAATGTCTGAAATAGGGAAAAAAATAAAATAGAAGACTTCCTGAGAACGTGTCAAGCGCTATTAATATCATCTTTCAAGTCCCCTAAGTTGGGAGCGCACACCAATTTGCTTAGTATTCGGTAACTGAAAGCAATTGACTAAAGAAATTAAAATGCAATTAAACAAACTAAAAAGCAATTGAAAAAAATCAAAATCAAAACAATAAAATTGGGTTGCCTCTCAAGAAGCGCTTGTTTTAAAGTCTTCGGCCTGACTAACTCCCTACTTTTATCCAATTCCCTATCGATAATTGAGGAACCCACCATCCATTGATAACCATGTAATATTTGAGGGCTTCTCCTCATTGGTGATAGCCATGGAACTAAAGGCACCTAGCTTGCTTTCTATAGATAAGCTCTCAATTTCAAATGTCAAATAGCTAGGTGCATCATCCGTTGTGTCTGTGATAAGATTGAGGCATTGGGGCTTGTCAAACACAACGGGCTCTTCTTCTATCTTCATTTCCTCGGTCCACCATGGTTCCACATTCATACTAGCTCCATCGTCACATAGAGCCTCGCCTAAGAAATGACTACCAAGTGGACACGGTTTTGCAAAACTGACTGGATTCTTGAACTTTGGTGGAGAAGGCACTTGGGGTATTAATACAACCGGCTCATCATCGTTGGAACTCAAGGCTGGATCCTCGGCCTCCTTTTCCCGCTCCCCACTTGTCTCCCCACTTTCGACATCTTGTAGCTCATCCAGTTGCAGATTTGGCGTGGGTCGCCCATCAATCTCAGGAACCATGTCATAACACCAATTATTTTGAGGACAGTTGTTCAAAGCTTTGGACATTTGATCAATCTGATTCTGAAGATTTTGAATTGATATTTCCTGACTTTTCAACATCTCCTTATTCGAAGCCATGATCTTGGACACAAGTTCCTCAAATTTTGACATTCCTTCTTCTTGAGTAGGAGCTTGATTCTGAGATTCAAGAGTGTATGATAGGCTTGGAGCATAACATTGATCATCATAATTGTAGCTCCATGTAGTATCCGGGTGATACCCCCAATCTTGGTGATAATAGGGATAATCATAGTTGTTGGGGTAATCACCACCGTATTGTACCGGTCCAAAATTGACGGTGCATTGATGACTCGGGTGATTGTCAGCACAATAATCACAAGTAACCACCACACTTTGAATATTTTGTGCTTCTAAAGCATCAACCTTCCTCGAAAACGTCTCAAATTGTGCTAACAATGCAGAAAATGCATTGAGTCTATCAATCCCAGTTTCGCTTGGTTGAGTCATACTCATTTACAGCCATTGATCAACAAAGTCATCCATGGTGTACCTTGCAAAGAAGAAAGCATTAAAACAGAAAAATAAATGATAAAACAAACTAAAAGCAAATTTATATACAAGTTTAAATTAAGACTAATTTGATTATGACTAATATTGAAAAAACACTAGAAGAATAATTCCCCGGCAACGACGCCAAAAACTTGTTGGTCGATTTCGCAATCAATAAAACACGCGCAAGTATACGCGGTCCACAAGTAATATAAGATAAGTAAAGTGTCGAACCCACGAGGAATTATGCTAAATAATTACCAAATACCAATCGCATGAAAAATTAATCTAATTTAAACAATGACAAAATGGTTTGTGTTTGTTGTTGATTATAACTAAAATAAAGACAATTTAGAAAGCAAGGTTTTACTAACACGGATAAAGTTCAAGATAAAAAGGTCTAAGATTACAATATCCCCCAACTCTTCATTTAAACATCATACTCTCTCTTGTTTGGTACATTGGAACATAAGAATTGCTATCCAAGAAATCACAAGTATATATAAGCCTCTCTCGATGGTCGAATACGTATTTTCTATTGTGGTGTATAGATATATTTCTATTCTATACACTAGCAAGACTCTCATATCAAGAACAATTAATAAGACACATGTCACGTAAAATCCCATTAACCATTCTATCAATTACCAACTTTCACAATAGAAATCATTAAACACGGATTCTCAATTGGATACATGTGGTATTTAGGTATATGTCTATCCTAAATACAATCAAATTATCAACCCTCAAGAATAATACATAAGACTCACGTCACATAATCTCATACATTATCCATAAAGAACCTCTAATTTTCACATGAATTCATAACTAGGTCTCAACTTATACTTCCTCTCTCAATTCCATATAAGTTACCAAAGTAATTACGGGCCAAACAATTAATCCTTAATCAAAGGTTATAAACTCCAATTCACAAAATGCCTAATTACCATTCAAGAGAGAGCATTCAATTTAAACTACAAATTGGGTTCCATTGCAATCTTAGAATGAAGAGTTTAGCTCATATTAAATCTCAATAACATCATAATCTGATTATAGTACATGGTTGAAGTTACAAAATAAGAAAGAAGAACTAAAACATATGAAGATACACCCTTTTTGTGATAAGGTTCCCGAATTGGTGTGGTGTAGTTCTTCTTCTCTAATCCTTGCTCTCCTATTTCGTGCTCCTAGCCTCCTTGGTTGATGAAATTCTGATAATCTTTCCTTTAGTTCCTTTGTTCTTTTCTTTTTAGCTCCAAACCCTAGCTTTTTCAATGTGTGTAACCAAGCATGAATGATGCAAAACCAACTCCCTGGATGCCTGATAATTCCTCTCTCTCTCCTCATTTTCCCGTTCCTGAAATTCCTCCACTAGTGCGCCACAAATGCAGAACAGACAAAGCAAGCCGCTCTAGAAAATCACGCTCTCGCCCCGACGAGAAAAACAGCCTGGGGAGCTCGCCCCGACGAAGTTTTAAGCCTTGGAGGCTCGCCCCGGCGAGGAAAATGGCCTGGGGAGCTCGCCGCGGCGAGGTTTCATGTCATGCGGAAATTAATCTTTTGCCCCTGGACTTGCTAAAAACCGCCACGATCGTCCACAACTGTTCTCTGCACAACAAAAGCATAAAACAAGTAAATAGATACTATAAACATCTAAGGATAGCAAAGAATTGAGTTCAAAAGATAACTAATTCGTAGGTATAAAACCCACTCATCGGAGTCTCAGACAACTCAGAATAAGTTAGTAACTGAGAAACTCTTTAAATTGAGCACCTCCATCAATAACTACCAGCGCCTATCCCTCCAACAGATGGAAAGGACTGACAATGCCCTCGCTCTAATGCACCAACAACGGGAAAGGACTGAAGCTCAATTAGTTGAACAAAGAGCTGACAACATTCAGTCTCGGTTTCAAATGCAATAGTTAGTGCGGGGTATATAACAGCTCTCCTAAAAGGTTCGAACTCTAGATGCTGACATAAAGGAGGAGAAAATAAAAGGCAAAGAAAAGGGAGAATTAAGCAGCAGTAGGGGAAGAGACCAATCAAGGCCAAGGCAGCCAAGGCAGTCCGAGTCATCAATTCCAATTGGAGAGCCCATAAATGCTATTCCCATAAGGAATGAAGTCTCTGGATCCTACAAAAGACTGCCTGATGTAACTTCAACAGGATTTCACATACCATCAGGTGATCCTGCATTGTTAAATTGACACTTGCATGGGACTCACCCCTATGGTGAAGGAGAAAGTCATATGCCCTCTTCTGGCCTTAGTCAAGAGCAGATTGAAGATTTCCATCATATGACTGAAGAAGGCAGGAAAAACTACAGAAGAAGAGTTGAATATGAAATGGCCAATCCTCTAAGGGCCAAAAGAGGAGCAAGAAGAAGAAAGAACTAAGGTTTGAATTTTTTTGTAATTTTCTCTTTCTCTTTATTGATGTAACTGCCATATAATGTAATATTTATATGATCATCAATAAAATTCATGATTTTATCTAGAAATACAGTTGCTCACTGTACTATAAGACATGTTTATTTTTATAAAAATTTGCATTAGAATTGATGATATGATTCAAAACTACTAGTTTATGTCAACATCAAATAGGGAAAGATTATTAGGAATCACATGGTTTAAATTTGATGTTGTTTTCTTAATGTATATTTGTTTAAGTAATTAAATTGTAAAGTTCTTAAAAGATATGATGTACAAGGACTTAGATTAGAAAAGATCAAAACTGTTAGGTTGATCTTGTGTGTTGAAATAGACTGATCGTAGAGTACTATACAAATATCTAGTGAAGGATCGTAGAGCAGTCAACCAACTTAGAGTCCAGCCAACTTCGCAGAGTCAAGTATGCCATCGTAGAGTTTGCCAGACAAACGTAGAGTGAAGCTCGACAGATCGTAGAATTCTTTCTCGGTAGAGCGTAGAGCACTCTTGGCAGGACGTAGAGCTCTCTCGGCAGATCGTAGAGCTCTCTCGGCAAATCGTAGAGTTGTCTCGGCAGAATGTAGAGCAATGCTAACTCTCAGGATCGTAGAGTCAACATAGTCAGTGACTCTACTATTCCCAAAGGCTGTCTACAATCAAGTGCAGAATCATAGAATTGTCTCTACCAGTATTTTCAAAGATTAAATCAGCACTTCTGAAGAACATAAGGCAAAGCATTGATGCTATCTTGGAGTGATCAAAGTGAAATATGAAGATCACAGTGAACATATGCAAGCATCAAGTCTTATCTAAAGATTGTAGAGAAGTTCAGACAAGCAACTTTATAATCACACTAATGACACTACGACTAGCAAGATCGTAGAGTCAGAACATCAGACAAGTAACCCATATTTGAATTGAATATTCTAAGTTACTCATAATGGATTACCAATATCCATATCAGTAGAATGGCATGCCCAAGACAATTGTTGATTACTTAAATGATTTAATAGAAGAATCAAAGTTACTAGGGGATAAACAGCCATAATATACAGAAGTAAAGGGTACTATCTCTACTATTATGTTGGTACAAGTTAATGGAAGCTGACTCACCCCACTACTACAGTCAACAAGGAATAAACTATTCCTAAGATCAGCAACACAGTTTCAACAGAAACAATAGATGTAATGGTCTCATTTCAACGGGAAGATTTCAGAGACATCTATATTAGGCAAACAGATTGAAGATTAAAAGCAAGCACGAACAAAAAGAAATCGGGATCTGTCAAAGTATCATTCTACAATCCGAAGAAAAACATCTTGCTTCGCTACTAAGTTCATCTGAACTAATGCCTAAAGTAACTTAGTAGCTCAACACACTCTCTTAACAAAATGTATCAGTTCCAAGACTGCTGGTCTTAAAGAGTACTCAGTGTACTGGTGATTCTAAGGCTACGAGTCTTAGTCTAAAGTGTTCCAAGTCTGCTGGACTTGACGAAGTTCAAAAGTGAACTAGAAGTTCTAAGGCTGTTGGCTTTGAAGAGTACGTTGTGTACTAGAGTTCCAAGACTGCGGCTCTTGAAGGAATCTTTGTGATTCAGTTGTAACGATATCCTTAGTGGATTTGCTACTCGAGGAGTAGAACAATGGCGTAGGAGGTTTGTGTGCTCTGAACCACTTAAAGTCTTCTCTCTCTCTCTCTCTTGCACTCCTTAACTGTCATAGCTGCTATAACTGTTATATCACTACTTTATCATATCTATTATAGATGTTCTATCTTTAAGGGAGATTTTATCAATCATATATTCTGTTGTGCTTAATTACTTGTTAATTAACCAAACTGATAAGTTAATCTTTTGAAACCAAGTTAAAAAGTTTTAAAGAATCTATTCAGCCCCCCTTCTAGATATCTTTTGTGCCTCTGAAAACTAACAGTATGGACATGGAGATTTATGAAGGTTTTCTTGTTAACTTCATTATGACTTATCTTCCTGCGCATTTTGGTCCATTTAAAATTAATTATAACGCGCAAAAAAAGAAGAAAAAAAAGTGGAAGATGAGCGAGTTAACCGTTGTGTGCTCAAGAGGAAGAAAGGTTTAAGGTTAAAAAACTTGATGTTGCTCATTTAACTACCTAATGTTGAACCCGACATTATTGAAAATCACATTCTTAAAATTATCTAGCCTTTACATAGGTCGGATACACCTAGAAAGCCTATTATTTTTGATGATTTTATAACCTATCTTAATAAGATTGCCTATGGTTTAAGTAAGATTAATGGTCCTATCTCTTATAAAGAGGTCATTACGAGTGCTCAATCAACTCAATGACTTGAAAGCATGAATGATGAGTTGAAATCAATTAATAGAGCTTAATAACATTGGGATCTTGTAGAGTTATCAAAAGGTATTAAACTTGATGGTTTGTAGTGGGTCTATAAGACCAGATTTGATCCTAAAGGAAACATTGAAATGTATAAAGTTCGATTGGTTGCTAAGGGTTTCACTCAGAAGGACTGTGTGAATTATAATGAAACTTTCTCTTTAGTATCCAAAAAAAGATTCATTTATAATAGTCATGACTCTAATAACTCATTATGATTTAGAGCTACATCAGATGAATATTAAAACTACATTCCTTAATGGTAACTTGCATGAGAATGCCTATATGGCACAAGTAGAATATTTTCTGGTTAAAGGCAAGGAACATATAGTATGTAGGCTAAAAAAGTCCATATAATGGTTAAAATAGGCTTCTCGACAATGGTATCTTAAGCTTCATGAGGTGATGATGAAGTTTGATTTTAAGAAGAATATAATGGATCAATGCATATACTTAAAAGGTCAGTGGGTGTAAATTTGTTGTTCTTATTTTTTATGTTGGTGATATACTACTTGTAAGTAATAACTTAAACATGTTGCATGAGACCAAATATTTCCTTTTTAAAAATTTTGATATAAATGATCTCGGTGAAGCCTTTTATATCATAGGTATCAAAATTTATCGAGATAGGTCTCGCAGGATATTAGGATCATCTCAAAGAGTTTATATTGACAAAGTTCTTAACAAATACAACATACAAAATTGCTCCTATATTGTCGCCTTTGTTGTTAAGGATAACAAATTTGGCACATATTAATGTCCTAAGAATTAGCTAGAACGTGATCAGATAAATCTTATTCCCTATACTTTTGTGGTTGGGAGTCTTATATATGCTCAAATTTGTACACGTCCAAATATATCGTATGTAACTGATATACTTGGACGTTACCAGACAAATCTAGGTTTGGATCATTGGAAAACATCTAAAAATATTTTGCGCTATTTATAGGGTACTAAGAATTTCATGCTTACATTCAGAAAAACATATAATCTTTAAGTTATTATTCGTTATTCTGATTCTGATTTTGCTAAATGTAAAGACGAGAAGAAATCTACATCATGGCACATTTTTATACTTCCAAGAGACCCTATTTCATGGAAAAGTTATAAGAAGGAGTTAACAACCACTTCAAAGATGATGGCAGAGTATATGGCTTGTTATCATGCTACTTGTGTCACGTCGTATTTTTGAGGAATCTTATTTCAAGACTTAAGATTGTGGATTTCATTTCAAGGCCGCTGGAAGTGTTTTGTAATAATAATTCTTCTGTTAATTTTTCTAATAGTACTAGTTTGATTGGTGCTGGACTGTACCTCGACAGTAAATACTAAGTACTTATTTGTCAAGTAAAGAGTTGAAGATTAAAATGTAGTCAATAAGTATATTAGTACACATGATATGTTAGTGAGTCCACTTTCAAAATGCTTATCGCCCAAGCTCTTTCTAAAGCATGTTGCCGGTATAAGTTTAACTGGTAGTCTTAATTAATTAATTATTTTGATGTAAGATAATGTTTTTGAGCTCTTAAAATTGTTTTGAACTTCACATTACGTTTATGGTTTGTTATTCTCTTTATTATGCACACTCGAGAATTTGTAAGCAAATAGTTATGTTTGGAGTATATAAATGGGTTTAATTCACTACCATTTATGTAAAGTCTATTTATACTTGTTATGCTTTATGTTAATCCTTATTCTAATAAGAGTACTAATTGTGTAACTAATGGGGATCTTGTGTTAATAGTGACATAAAGAGTATATTGATTCATATTAGTGCTTAATTTTGTTTGAACAGAATGTAGACATAAATTAATACTTGGCTAAATTAATGTTTGCAAGTGAAGGTCAATAGTAATCTAGAAGGGGTGGTTGAATAAATTATTATCAATTTTAAATTTTCCTAGGCCTTTTTAAAATTTTAATTACTATGTGATAATTGAATGTGCGGAAGTAATTAAAGAGACATAAGACGATCACACAGTACACACAACTTTAGTTGGTTGCCAACATATAACCTGACCATATGTTGCTACGTCCAGTCTCAAACTCCTCTTCAGGATTTGAGATCCTATTACTATCAATAATAAATACTCATTCAATAGGTGGAGAAATAGTTACAAAGCTTTTATAGACAAAACTTTCAAACTCTTCTTACAACTAATTTCCTTGGATAGTAGCTCCCCGCTTCCTCTAGTGTAGTTGTACTTGTTTCCTGAGTTGAGTTCTATCTTAAGATCTGGTATTGAAATAAAAGTCAGCCCCTCACCTCACAAACACGCTAGAGACCAAACTACTTATCGACTTCTCTATGATTCTAGTCTTGGTTCTAGGATTACTCTTTTCTCACATATAAATAAAATAAACTAACTTCTCAAAAATTTATTTTTGATAAAAAGTTGCTTATTTGAAATATGTTTCACATAAGCAAATATATATAATTCAGTGCAATTTATAAAAGTTCAAACACTTTTATAAATAAAAAATGTGATTCTAAATTAAGCAGATAATCTTTTCAGTTCAAGTATATAAAAGTTAAAAGTTTCAATTAACTTTTATGTGTGTAGAAATGCTTCTTGTTTAAGAATATATATATATATATCGAGTATATAAACATTTGTACTTTAATTATATATTATCACAAATATAAATGAATGATAAGTTTAGAACTATACTTGCAGTATATAAATTTAATCAAGCATGAATGAATCAATTTATGTTAACTATACTTGAAACAAATACATAATCACAGATAATAATATTGTATACCCGAAGTATATATGATTATAATCTATTTAATTATGAAGTGAAGATCAAAATACCACTTGACATTGATACACACTGTTATTTGTTATTTGTTTCGTGTACAAAATGAGTCCTGGTATCGTTTTAGAGTTCATTGAATTTAATAATTCACAACTATACTTATATAAATATTTTCTATAGATCATTGGTAGAGAATATATAAGAAAATATCCCGCGTTTAAGAGATAATCACACAATGATTCAAAATTAATATCGAGTGTTTAGTATCTAAATATTTATATAACTATAATATATCTATAAAAGACTAAAAGTCTTTACAAGATATAAATAAATAATATATAAATATATATAAACTTGTAAAACAATATATATAACTAGCGGTAACCCCGTGCCTCTGGCACTAATTTTTGTTAGAGAGAAAAAAAAATGTAGAAGAAGAAGGTATTGGAGATAGGGTTTGAAGAAGAAGAAAAATGTAGAAGAAGAGGAAATAAAGAAGGAGAAAATAATGAACGGTCAGATTTATGCCAAACTTTGGATGGCTCAGATGATTTATTAGATGAGCGGGAAATTCAAAATCATTTGTATTTTGTTATATAGATAGTTAAGAGATGAAGTAGATTAATGCACAAATTAACAAACACTTATCTCAATAATCAGACTAATTTTATCTTCACTAGAATAACTTAAAAATTTAGAAGAGGCAGCTTTAGAAAGCTTAGTAGAGAGAATATGTTGGTAAGAGGGTTTGAAGGAAAGGCTTTCTATTTATAAGAAATTCCAAGGCTAGGGCATTTTGGTTCAATATATGTTTAATGTTTGTGATCATGTAGGAGTATTAAAATTTGAGTGGACAATATGACTTGTTAGAATATTTTATTTCCTTATATGGCCTCTACTATTTATGTAATCATTGGGCTTACATATCGTATTAATTTAATAAGTTTATTTATGGGTTTGGTAATTAATTATGTGGCCTATAAATAATATTACTAATAGTATTTGGCATAATGGGCCCTAGGGTTTCATAATCTTGATGGACGATTTTGACCCTTAGCTATTCTATAAATAAAACAGTTAGGGTTTGGTCCCAATTGTCGTCTCAAGAATTTTATACACACCTATACATCCATCCTAAGATTGAGAGAGGCAATTGAAGGCTTTCACCTTTAAGTGCAGCGGAAGCGTGATACATACAAGATGTCTTTTCTCAATTCATGTAAGTACTCAATGTTATGATTAATTGATTTTATTTTATTTAATGCAATAGCACGTTCCGATATAATTTATTTAACATTTGGTATCAGAGCATGGTTACGCTATTGTATAGAATAAATTAATTATATTGTTATGCTAGAAATTTTAATTCCACATAACCTCTTTATTGGTATAATAGAGAACTATTCAGTATGCAGTATGTTAAGGAATTTTCGAAAGGAATATAAATTTGTTTCCATTCATAATTCGTGATTATGATTCCTCATGGGTTGTATTGATAATGAAGTCAACTTATATCCCTTACGTACTGTATTCATTTTGTGGTATATAATCTATTCTTTAATACTTATTTTTCGTTATCAAGTATCTATGGCATCATGTTGGCTTTATTAAGCATTATGTTTCATATTATAGTATTATGCTTGCTCACTTGATCTATTCATGAAACTATAAGCATGCTCAGTAGTATTACCTTTTAATTTATGATGACATGCTGAACATATATTATACATGTAATATATTATTTTGATGGTATTTATATTAATTCAATTTTACATGAAACCATCAGTATATACATGTATTGAATTTTATTTTATTTTTTAGCCATTCAGACTATATGGTATTTTTATGTCCTCATGTATTCAAGTTAGAATTAATTTGATTATTTTATATGTAGTCAATTCATGTTCATAACTATATATCTTAATTTAAGATTTTAGAACGTGATGTGATATATTATTAGGGCTTTTAAGTTATTGCATGTAAATTATAAATAGTGTTAATTTTCAAACTTGATTAATATATTGTTTAAAGAAAATTGAGTTTGATCATAATAATTTACATGTTTGCGTGACTCTTTTATTGTTAAAATTAATAATCAACCCAACAGAGGGTTATTAATTGAAACAATTAAAGATTAAGAAAAGTCACATAATGTTACATTTGATAAATGAAAATTTTAATTTTACCCAACGGAAAAATTAGAATTAAAATTTATTAAATGGAATTTTATTGCATAAGTAACATATTTATTTCGTTTCTGCCCAATGGTGATACGTGGATAAATGTGTTGTGCATTATTTTATGGAGATGTTATTAGCATATTATTAATTGGACCAACGAAAGATTGATAATTATACACCAAAATCTCATTAAAATCTATTTTTTTGGTGTTGTAAATAGATTTTATGTAACTAACTGCTTGCCCTACAGTTGGTTTTTATTATGATTAATTATTAATTATTGTTGTACATTGTGGTTTTCTTTTAGTTTTATGTAAGCATGCTTATGAGCTTAATTATGTTTCAGCATTGACTCCAACTAGTATTTCTAGTATCTCTCTGGAATTGAAGCCTTGAATGGGTCTAATTTTACTGCTTGGAAAGAGCAAGTGAAAATTGTTCTCGGCGTTATGGTTATGGACTATGCATTACGAGTGGATCCTCCTGCTCCACTTATAGCTACAAGCTTAATTGAGCAAAAGGTTATTTACGAAAAGTGGGAGCGATCTAACCGCATATCCCTTATGATTATGAAAAACTCTATCACGACAGTAATTCGAAGAGCCATTTCTGACTTTGAGAATGCTAAAGAATACTTAGTTTAAGCCGAGGAACAATTTAAGGGTTCTCTTAAAATAAATAAATAAATAAATAAATAAATAATCTAATGTTGCTCATTTGACTTCCACTGGATCCCATAAGAAGAAGGCTTATAAGAATGGCAAAGGTTTTAAGAATAAGGATAAGCCAATTTCTAACAAAATAAATAAGGCAAATTATTCAGGTAAACACTCCGATATAGGACATAGTCATGGTCCATTTGCCTTATTTTGTCAAGAAAATGGCATCGTCAGAGTATTATGGTAAACACTACGATACGGGATATAGTCCTGGTCCATTTGCCTTCTTTTGTCAAGAAAATAGCATCGTCACTCAGTATACAATGCTTGGTACACCGTAGCAGAATAATGTAGCCGAGAGGCGAAATCGTACCTTTATGGATATGGTACGTAGTATGTTATGCCATTCTAGTTTACCTATGATTTTGTGGACTAAGGCATTAAAGACAGTTGTTCATATTTTAAACCGGGTTCCTAGCAAATCTGTCCCTAACACTCCTTATGAAATTTGGACATGTAGAAAACCTAGTTTAAAATACATACGGGTGTGGGGCTGTTTAGCCGAGGCTAAGTTTTTTTTAATCCACAAATAAAGAAACTTGACTCTAAAACCATTAGTTGCCATTTCATTGGATATCCTGATAGATCTAAGGGTTTTCAATTTTACTGTCCCTCGCATACCATTATAATTGTTGAGACTAGGCATGCAGAGTTTTTAGAAAATGGCGATTTAAGTGGGAGTGGTGAGCCTAGAAAAATTGATCTTGAAGAAAACAGGATTTATGTTCCTAATCCTGTAATTCAAAAGGGTCAGACACAACAACCTCCTATTGAGGCGAATGATGCCCCTGAGATAGTTGAGCCACCACCTAATGTTGAACCCCACATTATTGAAAATCATATTCCTAAAATTGTGCAGCTTTTACGTAGGTCCGAAAGACCTAGAAAGCCTGTTAATTTTGATGATTTTATAACCTATCTTAATGAGATTTGACTATGATTCAAGTAAAATTAATGATCCCATCTCCTATAAAGAAGCCATTACTAATGCTCAATCAACTCAATGGCTTGAAGCCATAAATAATGAGTTGAAATCAATGGAGCTTAATAACGTTTGGGATCTTGAAGAGTTACCAAAAGGTGTTAAACCTGTTGGTTGCAAGTGATTATATAAGACCAAATTAGATCCTAAAGGGAACGTTGAAAGGTATAAAGTTCGATTGGTTGCTAAAGGTTTCACTCAAAAGGAAGGTGTGGATTATAATGAAACTTTCTCTCCAGTATCCAGGAAAGATTCATTTAGAATTGTCATGACTCTAGTAGCTCATTATGATTTTGAGTTACATCAGATGGATGTTAAAACTGCATTCCTTAATGGTAACTTGCATGAGAATGTCTACATGGCACAACTAGAAGGTTTTCTGGTTAAAGGCAAAGAACATATGGTATCTAGACTAAAGAAGTCCATCTATGGGTTAAAACAGGCTTCTCGACAATGGTATCTTAAGTTTCATGAGGCGATGAGTAATTTTGATTTTAAGAAGAATATAATGGATCAATGCATATACTTGAAGGTCAGTGGGAGTAAATTTGTTATTCTTGTTTTGTATGTTGATGATATACTACTTGCAAGTAATAACTTAGACATGTTGCATAAGACCAAACGTTTCCTTTTTGGAAATTTTGATATGAAGGATCTTGGTGACGCCTCTTATGTCATAGGTATTAAAATTCATCGAGATAGGTCTTGCGGGATATTAGGAGTATCCCAAAGAGCTTATATTGATAAAGTTCTTAACAAATACAACATGCAAAATTGTTCCCCTACTGTCGCCCATGTTGTTAAGGGTGACAAATTTGGCTCATATCAATGCCCTAAGAATCAGTTGGAACGTGATCAAATGAATCTTATTCCCTATGCTTCAGTGGTTGGGAGTCTTATGTATGCTCAAGTTTGTACACGTCCAGATATAGCGTATGTAACTGGTATACTTGGACGTTATCAGACAAATCTGGGTTTGGATCACTGGAAAACAGCCAAAAAGGTTTTACGCTACTTATAGAGTACTAAGGATTTTATGCTTACATTCAGGAAGACAGATAACCTTGAAGTTGTTGGTTATTCTGATTCTGATTTTGCTAAGTGTAAAGGTGAAAAGAAATCTACATCAGGGTACATCTTTATGCTTTCAGGAGGCCCTATTTCGTGGAGAAGTTATAAGTAAGAGTTATAAGTAAGAGTTAACTACCACTTCCACGATGATGGTAGAATATGTGGCTTGTTATCATGCTACTTGTCACGCTGTATTATTGAGGAATCTTATTTCAGGACTTAAGGTTATAGATTCCATTTCAAGGCCATTGAAAGTATTTTATGATAATGATTTTGCCGTTAGTTTTTCCAACAGCACCAGTTCGAGTGGTGTTGAACTATACCTCGACACTAAGTATTTATTTGTCAAGGAAAGAGTTGAAGATCAAAACGTTGTCATTAAGTATATTAGTACGCATGATATGTTAGCAGATCCACTTACAAAAGGCTTACCACCCAAGCTCTTTTTTAGAGCATGTTGTCGGCATGGGTTTAACTGATAGTCTTAATTAGTGAATTACTTTGATGTAAGACAACATTTTTGAGCTCATTGTTTTGAACTTCACATTACGTTTACAGTTTGCTATTCTCTTTATTGTGCACACATGAGAACTTATGAGCAAACAATTACGTTTTGGACCATATGAATGAGTTTAATTTATTACCAATTATGTAAACTCTATTCATACCTATTATGCTTAATGTTAATCTTTGTTCTAATGAAAGTACTAATTGTGTAACTAATGGGGATCTTGTGTTAATAGTGACACAAAGATTGTGTTAATTCGCATTGGTGCTTTTATTTGAACAGGATGTAGATATTAAATTAATACTTGGCCAAATGAATGATTGTAAGTGTTATGTTTTGTATATAAATAGTATTTCGGCCAAGTGGGAGATTGTTAGAATATTTTATTTGCTTATATGGCCTCTACTATTTATGTAATCATTGGGCTTACATATTGTATTAATTTAATAAGTTTATTTATGGGTTTGGTAATTAATTATGTGGCCTATAAATAATATTACTAATAGTATTTGGCATAATGGGCCCTAGGGTTTCATAATCTTGATGGACGATTTTGACCCTTAGCTATTTTATAAATAAAACAGTTAGGGTTTGGTCCCAATTGCCGTCTCAAGAATTTTATACACACCTATACATCCATCCTAAGATTGAGAGAGGCAATTGAAGGCTTTCACCTTTAAGTGCAGCGGAAGCATGATACATACAAGATGTCTTTTCTCAATTCATGTAAGTATTCAATGTTATGATTAATTGATTTTATTTTATTTAATGCAATAGCACGATGTTTAGGTAGAGAGAAAATTTCCTTTTTCCAAATTTTGAACTTCTGGCACATGTTTTAGCTCACAACTTTGGTGCAAGGATGGAACTCATGGATGGGTCAACTAAACAAGTTAGTTTTGACCAAGTAAATGTCTTAACTGAATTTTGCAATTGTAGGATTTAGTTCTTTTTACCTTTTAAAGCCTATTTTAGAATTGACAATTAAAGTGAGTGTTAAGGTATATTTTTCCAGAATGAATATTTTGAAAAATCATTTTAATACGGAAGATCTCTTTTCTTGAGAAATGTTATTATATGATATTGGGTTAATTACACTTTAAATCTTCTAAATTCCACCTGTTTTATAATTACGCTATTAAAGTATAAATCATTTTCAAAGTAAGTTTAAATAATTGATATAGACCCTTTCTAATAGTTCAACCATTTTTTAATTGAAAATAGTCACGTGCACCCGGAAAACTATCCAAAAATATATCTTGATCATCTAAAATACGATTTGACCAAATTAATTGACATGTAAATAAATTATATAAAAAAATTAAAAGCAAAATAAAAACAAAATAAAAATCTTTTATCCTCTTTCTCTTTCCTCTCCACCACTGCTTCATCGTTCACCCTTTTCTCTCCCCTCCCCATCACCATTTCATCTTCCACCCCATTCTCTCTCCTCCCTCCGTCACCATCCCAAGATTAGAAGCATATGCAAATTGAGTCTTTTAGAAATCCCAAATCATCAAAGATTTCTTATTCCATCAAAACTAATATAATCAAAACTAGTTTTAGACTATTGCTAATATCCCAGCTTGTTTTTTCTTGATTTGAGGGGGAATCAGTTGGCATCTCTCCCTGCTACCTTTGGTAGATTAGTTCGGCTTCAGGAGCTTGATTTGAGCTCAAATCTTCTTCAAGTGCTTTTTGAGTCGATTGGGTCACTTGTTAGCCTAAATTTTTTGAATATTAAGACTAACAATATTGAAGAACTTCCACATACTATTGCTCATTGCTCCTCACTCAAGGAGCTCCGTGCAGACTATAACCGTCTTAAAGCCCTTCCTGAATTTAGGATTCAGTTTGGGGAAGAAATTAAAAGACTAATTTGGGGTTCAATTTAGTATGTTATGATAAATTAAAATTCTCTCCTCACAAAATGACTTTTATTTGATTTTAATTCTATTTAATTTATATTATTCTATAAATTAAATTCTCTCCTTCTCACAAAAAGACTTTTATTTGTTTTACTAATTTTGATTATTTTAATTAAAATTTTATTGTATTTATTTGTCATTACCCTACTTATATTTGTTTTTATAATATTTAACCCCACTAATAAACTGAAATAAAATCATTAATCTAAGTAATTAAATCAAATTAGTGCATATTTGGGATTGAAAAAAAATATTTTAAAATGAAATTTTAACTATTTTCTTTAAATTGAAGGGTAAAATCGTAAAATAAAACATAAATAATTTTAAAATTTTAAAACAAAAAATTCATTTAATCAAAATAAAGGTAAAAAAACATACTTAAATAACACTTTAAAAATAAACAAATTAATAAGATAACATTTTAAACATAAACAAATAATAACATTTATTTGATTTTTTAGAGAAATCCTTTTGGGTTTGTTTGATCTTAAAAATAGAGTGAGAGAAAATAAGGGAGAGAGAGAGAAAGAGAATGCTTATACTTTAATAATAAATATAAGTATTTATATGATTTTAATACGTCGCCAAACTAAGTAAAATACGGTCTCAGGCAAACAAATTCGTCGGATTACCAACTATGCATCGCGCTTACTTAAATGTATTTTAGGATTTATAACTATATTAGGAGGATTTATAAATATAAGTATTTATATGATTTTCTTTCTTTATTTGTCTAAATATTTGTTATCATTCAAATCAACTATATAAGTAAAAGCATAAACTTAGTTTAGTTTGATTTCACTAATTTTTGGTTCAATATTTCTAATTCATATTAACATAAGTACTATTCAAATTTTTATCAATTAAATACTATCTAAATTTAAAAATATTCTTATCTCTAAGAGGAATAGGAAAAAAGATCTTTTTCTTTCCTATTCAAATTAGTATAAATACTCTACAAATTTAAATAAATATTACATGTTATTCATCAATAATTACTGAATGTATTCTTTTTAATAGTTTTTTTAGTTTATATATCTTAATAAATTTGTACAAGATAATTTTATTAAAATATTAAGATGTCAAAAAAATCTCTTAAAATATCACGCGATTTAATTATGTTAATATTAGTCATGAACTTTATTATTAGATTAATATCCTAACTAATTTCATTCATTAAAACTTGAAATTTTATCAAATCACATGATTAATTATATTAATAATATATGTGAATTTGGAACATCAAAACTGTAACATTAGTTGAAAAATTATAGTAGATTTATTACTAACTAATTTTCATAATTAAATTAAAATTTATTAAAACTTGAGTTTTATAATTCTATTTGGATTAAAAGTTCAAGCAAATTTTGTCAAGATTAACGCTAATATAGAATTTCATTACAAACTTAAATAAAATTAAAATAATTATTTTCTCATAATCATAGCTAAACAAATCTATAATAATCCATTCAAATATTTAGCTTAAAAATTGATTGAAAGAACCTGCAATATATAATTCAATAATTAGTTATTTGAATAAATATTTAACTATTTAATAACTACAACTATGTTCTCGAAATCACAATTAATTTTTTTTAATTATTAATATTATAAGTTATTGTTTATGCCACCCGTGTTTCGTACGGGGTTGGAGATTTTGTTCTATAAAAAGTGGAGACCCAACGATAAACATTATGTTTTGTATATAAATAGTATTTCGGCCAAGTGGGAGAATGTTAGATTATTTTATTTTAATATAATTCCTTATGTGGCCTCTACTATTTTTGAAATTATTGGACTTACATATTGCATTAATTTAATCATGTTATTTTTGGGTTGGTAATTATGTGGTCCATAAATATTAATATTACTAGTATTATTCTGGCATAATGGGCTCTTAGGTTTCATAATCTTGATAGAAGATTTTGACCCATAGTTATTCTATAAATAAAACACGTAGGGTTTGGTCTCAATTGTTGTCTGAAGAATTCATATACACACCTACCCATCCATCTTAAGATTGAGCGAGACAATTGAAAGATTTTCACCCTTATGTTCAAGAGATCATGATTACTATACAATACGTCTTCTCTTAATTTGTGTAAATACTATTCCCCCCATTCTAAAATTAGAGATACAATTTGACTTTTGAGGTCAAACAACAACATATCAAACGTCAAAATTGGTATGAAAAATAAAAGTTTAGAATGAAATAAATTGTGATTAATAGTTTTTGTTATATAATATACAATTCTAATAATTGTATGAACTAAAATTAAATAAATGCACATCAATTTAGAATACATTCGTTTGACCTCAAAAATCAAATTGTATCTCTAATTTTAGAACAAAGAGTGTATAAGTGTATAATATAATGATTAATTATTTTATAAAATAACATGATCCCAAAAATAATTATAACAGTTTGAAGCAATAAATCTGGTGCGTTTAAGTCTCAAAAATTATATTTGTGAGTTAAATAACCGCATTTAAAATAATTTGTTGTAAAAAGAACAATATTCTCAAGCTTGTTTGGTTCATGCATTTAGAACTTAAAAACACATTCACTAAACGTCGATAAACGAACAAGCACTATATGAAATAAATACATTTTTTGTAATTGCAACCTCAAATTAATTACACCCAAATTCTCCAACATTTTATAACTTGTGACAAATTTTATTTTGGAATAGATCATGGAGAAAATTGGGTCGAAGGATCAATAACTCGCAAGAAATCTCTACCTTAGCCACTAGAAATTTGTTTATTAACACCAAATTAAATGATGGGATAAGATATATGGATGAATCCTTCTATGAGAAGCTATTAATTATAAACCATGAAAGGTAGGAAAATAAGATAGAAAATAATAGGATATATTCAGCAAAATAAAGTAAATTAAAATGACTCCAAAAATAATCGATTCATGCATATTCAGAAAAATAAAGTAAATTAAACTCAGCGTATAATGGAAAAAAGAAGAAGAAAAAAAACCAGAAATTAGATTTACTTATCTTTGTTTTTTTAGCATTTCAACCAGACTTTTGAGGGAGAATGAGATGAGAAGTAATTAAAATATGTCGATCACCCTTACGCATCAAATGTCTGTCGTATGGAAATGGATGATCCCTTTACGATTTGCTCAAAAAAAATCTAATTCTAGTGTTTCAAAAAATGTAGTGTTAGGGGCTGTTTGTTTAGAACTTAATGGGTCTGAATGGCTGAATCGGTAAGTGGTTGAATCATTAAGTGCGTTTGTTTTGGAAAAAAATCGTCTGAATGGCTGAATCGGTCAGATGCTTTAGCTGAATGGTTAAGTCAGAATTTTTAGTCTGAATGGCTGAATGGTTGGCTGAATGAAGTAAAAAAATAAAAAAAAACTAAAAAAATAAAAAAAAATATTAACTATTATATTATGTAATATTAAATAAATTTACAACAACTTTGAATTTTTTCAGAGGGGTAAAATATTAAAAATATGTCATTCAGATCTTTAAGATATGTTAATTATCAAACAGCTTTTTTCATTCAGATTCAGCTCATTCAGATTCAGATTCAAATTCAGCTCATTCAGATTCAGATTCAGATTCATTCAATTTTTATCAAACACCCCCTTAGTGTATGGACGTCCCTCAGGCACATTGACCAGGCCTAAAGGTCCATTCTCTGGGTCCAAAATTAAGGCCCACCTATAATAAGGACCCCACCTAACGAGAGGATCGACTGGGCGTTGAGGTGAACAGTTGGAGCTCCCAGTGCAGTTGTAATAACCAAGAATGCCTTGTAATTAATGTATATTATTTAAATAAATTTTATACGAAGCTCTTTGTGATATATATATATATATATATATATATATATATATATATTTGCAGTTATGTGATGAGATGTGTATTAATAGTTAGTTTGAACTAATTTAATTGTTTAATCTAACTAAGAGAGTTAACATTTGTATTAAACGCTAGTAATGAAGCTAAAACTCGAATTTGAGTTTGGAGTGAAATTTGGTGACGCGGACTAGATATTTGAGTTCGGAACATCGAAATTAGTAAGAATAGAGTATAAACACAAAATGTGACGGAGTTAACTTTTTCGGTCAAAGTCAACTAGTTGACTTTTTTGGGTAAAAAGTCAAACTCAAATTTCGGAGTTGAATTTGACAAAACGAATATTTCCACGACGTTCGGAATGTCGATTTTAGTAGAAAATGACTGTAATTAGGAAAAAACCGACTTTCGGAGGTCAAAATGGTCAATTAAATGGTTAATTGACTAATTAAAAAGGAAAAATAAATAAAATCAGTTGATGGGGCATTGGGCTACTTAATTGAAATTGGGGATGTGGGAGTTACATGTTTGCATGAAAATTGAAAGGAGGGAGTTTTTTTTTTCTTTAAACCCAAGGACCTTTCAAATTCTCAACTCCTATTTTCTTTAATCCTTGCAATTGATTCATAGAAAATTCCAAGGGGCTGGTAATTGATGAATTCAGAGTTAGGATTGTGAAAGAATGCAAGAACTATATATATACTTCCTCTCTAATACTTCTCCTTTTGGCTAAAAATTTCCTATCGAGAGAACTTGTGAAATTGAAGAGTGGGAGAGAGAGATAGTGAGAGAGCTTGACGAATTTGTTGGAGTTTGCAAAGGATTAAGCAAGCAAGAAAGGAGGATTAACAAGCTTTAATTCAAGAGAAATTTCATTCAAGAGGCAAGTCTAATGAACTTTCATTTATACATAAGAAATAGAGAGAAAATGCATGAAAATATAAATGTGTTTGAATTGTGAATTGATAAATTATGATCACTGATAATCATATGTTTGATACGAATGAAATTCATGGGTTAATCTTGCCTAATAGCTATTGAAATCTGGAAATTAAAGTCATGTATGCTTTATGTTTATTAAAATGCCAAAAAGATGCCAAGTTGCTTAAAAAGTAGGAATTTGATGAAGTCATAAGTTATGCTAGATGTGTATATGCTATGCTAGGTGATCTAAACCATATGAAAAAGTTAATTGCATGCTAGAAGTGAATTCACGGATTTTTGCCAAATTGGGTTTAATTGGAAAACTGTGAGTTTTTGCAAAATTCGGGGCTTTGGATTTATGCCTTCGAGTAGTTGATATGCTTATGTAATAATTTTTTAAAATATTAGGTAGTATGATGTCTATGCAGACCAAATTTGAATGTAAACAAAATTAAAACGAGTAAGATATGATTTTTAGGATCTGCTATGAAAATAAACAAAATCTGGAAATTTGCCAAGTGTTGAACAGCCTGTACACGCTATTTAAGGCAGCAGATTTGATGTCTTGTTGTGCTAGTTTCGTGCATGTAATATTTTTATAAAATACTATGTTGTAAGAAGTCTAATATGTTGAAAAATTGTTGTAATCCAATGTGTATCGAAGGAGAAATAAATTCGCAAAACTACTTGTGGAAGGAATTTTTTTTTCCAGAACTGAAGAACAAGCGCTGCAGACTGGCCAGCGCAACTGCGTCAGGAAGCAGCGCAGTTGCGCCAAAGGCATCCAGCATCCAGAGAATTTGGCGCAGTTGCGCCAGACAGCAGCGCTGGTGCTGTCTGGGCGCAGCGCGCGCGGGAGCGGGCTAGCATGGGGGTGCGTGGACGTGCGGCATGCAGCTTTCCGAACGCTATAATGTCATGCCACGTTTTTTATATTTCGTTTAAGCATTCCTAAAATATGAACATTATGAACTTTCATATATTAAAATTAAGATTAAGTATTGAACCAAAATGAGTATTAATCCAATGAATTGAGTTTAAATGTGACTAATTTGTATGACGACTTTAATGAAATATGTAGGACATTTGAAGGATAATTTAATTGCGTTATTTATAGAAGACTTATCAGGCAGGTATCCTATCTTTATTCACTTTATTGCAGAGAATGTAAATTTCCTAACTTGTGCAATTTATCATTGTACAAGTTTCTTATGTTGCAAGCTATAACTCATACAAACTTATATATTGTGAAAATTTTATTGATGATATCTCAATTATTATTTCAATTGCTTATTCTTTAAAGTTCTTAAATATTCATGAACTGCTTTAAAGATGTGTCTTGGCCATTTGTTTCGGTTAGACGTTGTTGATGTTAAATGTTACATTATTGAATTATTCAAATTCGTTCTAGCCATTTAAAGTCTACCAATCCAAATTGCTTTGGTATGGACTCGCATGAAAACTAAGATGAACAACTCGGATAACGAGGTAACCGATGTCGGGTATATAGTCCCATTTTACGCTTATGCGTCAAACTTTATATGTTGTGCACAGTGTAGAGTACGGTAGGTTGATCCCCTAGAGTACTTGCGGAGAATGTTTTACAGTCTAAGTGATTATTAAAATGTTCTGATGGTGATGACATAAAACAATGTTCAAGGTATTTATTATCGCTTAGTATGCTGATGAATCATTTGTAAAACTCCTATCTTTGACGTTCGATATTACTTCACAATTACTCTTTCAATTATTGAAGAAAGCTATAATACATGAACCTATTATTGATGTCCAGTGTTAAACTGCTTTATTTACTTGTTAGGCAATTTGTGAGAAAATAGAAGGCTCGGGCAAGGACAAAGGGAAGGCGAAGATGAACGAATAGAATACTTCTTGTAATAGTTTTTTATTTTCGCATTAATGTAATAAGCGATGAACGCTAAGTTTAGGTTTGTAAAGGTTTTATGATCATGGGATTAGACGTGAATTATTGTAATTATTATTAATTTAGGTTATTTAATTAGATAGATGATGGTTTATGTTGTACCGTAAGCACCACATCCTATGTTTGATGATACATGAATTTGGGGGCGTCACAAGTTGGTATCAAAGCTTTAGGTTATAGACTTTAGGTGGGAGTACCTTAGAATATAACCTTACAGAAAATTAGTGGAGATAGTAAGGAGATGAACTCATGTAGAGTTTTAAGTGATGTGTATAGTTTATTTTTACTAAAACAAAAATGTTTATTTTGAAATAGTAATTAAGTTTTTTTTTTTTAAATTTGATTGTAGGATGTCAGGTGAAGAAGAAGTTAAAGATATCCATGTGGTGAGTGAATAATTGATAGCTGCACCTGAGCTAATAGTTGAGGCAGCAACTGGTAGTGAACCAGAAGAGGACCCTGAGGAAGATAAGCCCGAGGAGAACTCTGAGGGAACACCTCGGGAGAATGCCTCGCCTGAGGATAATTTGTTAGACGAGCTGATGGATAGGAACACCGAGTTGGACAACAGAGTCCATGAGGTAGAGGGTCAGTATCAGGCAGAGTAGGGGGCTGTGGCTCAGCTAGGTGCATTGGTGCACCATCTGTTGGCTAGAAACGCAGAGCTAGCAGACAAGTTAAAGGCAGCAGACCACAAGACGGAGAGGTTGCAAGAAGAGAAGGAGGCCATTCGGGCCAACTTGGGAAATAAGGTGAGTGGATTGGAGACAAGAGTTCAGAGTCTCCAAACAGACAATCAGTTGATTACCACTTACTGGAGGGATGAGATGATAGGCCGTGTAAGGGCTGAAAACCAAAGGAATGAGTTAGAGGATGAAGTAAGAAGTAAGAAAGTTAGAATGGATAGGATGCGGTATGCGTTTAGAACAGCGCATGAAAGGTTTCAGCATAGGGTGTACCACTACCTGGTGGAGGGAGACCAATCTAGGCACGCCATAAGTCGAGGGCTAGTTCTGGATTTAGCTGGTAAGGAATACGAAGACGCCTTTAGAAGGGGTATTTGTTTAATATGTAATGAACTTCTAATTATTGATGTAAATATTTAAATTCTAACTTTTATTTAAGTTATGGGATAGTGATATAAATAGCTTAATGTTATCCGATGTAAGGTACTATGGTACTATAAATTTCGTATGAATAAAAGATATGTTTATTTGATATGTGATGTAATGATTAAATTTTTATACAAATTATATATGCTGTAAAAATTAGTAGAGAAATGATAACATATAAATTTTATTAAACAGAAAATGCCTAGGGGAAGACCTCGACGACAAAGAACACCAGAAGAGTCAGCTAGTAACGCTGGGGATCAACCAAATCCCATGCAACAATTTGTAGACCTGCTAATCAGGGCACTGTAGAATAGGGCACAAAATAGTAATAATGTAAACCGTCCGACGACCCAAGTGGCAACTTTCAAAGATTTCAAAAGTACGGGACCTCTAGAATTTAGAGGGACCACGGAGCCTATCGAGGCTCAAACATGAGTTAAAGAGATTAAAAAGGCATTCGTGATCGCCAGAGTAGGGGAGGAATAAAAGACAATATTCGCTACGTACATGCTGAAGGGAGAAGCCAACTTTTGGTGGGAATCGAACCAAAATAGGGTTGGAGCAGGAGTAGTATCCTAGGATAGGTTCAAAGAAGTATCCTTTGAGAATTATTTCCCTACGAGCATGCAGAGTCGTATGGAGATGCGATTTCTGGAATTGAATCAGAAAGATATGACGGTACCCCAATATGCCATGAAATTTAACGAGTTGGCGAGGTTTGCACCTCATCAGGTTGATACCGAGGAAATGAAGATAATGAGATTTGAACAAGGTCTTAAACCATGGCTGTATAGTAGGCTATCGATGGTGCAGACAAACAACTTCGCTACTTTGCTGGAAAAAGCTATAATTGTTGAGGTGGAAGTGAAGCTTTGATAATATTCAATAAGGAAAAGAAGAATAATAATGAGGGAGGAAACAGAGGTGAAGGAAGCAGTGGAGGTTTTAACAAAAGGAAGTGGAACAACAACAGCAGCTTCAACCCAGTGAGTTCTGGGAATAAACCAAGAGATTCGAAGAAGATAGTAGAAGCTTGCAAAGATTGTGGGAAGAATCATTCGGACGCATGCCTAAAAGGGAAGAATATGTGCTTCAACTGTGGGCAAAAGGGGCACATCTCTCCTAATTGCCCCATTCCAAAGAAGAACAAATGTTTTAATTGCGGAGCACTGGATCATCAGGCGAGGAATTGCCCGAGAAAGAGTACAAGTGGAGGAAATTGAGGCCGGGGAAACAACAGTGGCAATCTCACAATCATTGGACCACCATCTCAGAATTGACCAACTACAAGGACTTTCAACATGATAGTTCAAGATGCAATTGCATCTAAAGACATTGTTTCATGTATCATTCCGATCAATATATAAATGCAAATGTATTATTTAATTCGAGTGCTACTTGTTCTTTCGTATTGTATGAGTTCGCGCAACAATTAAATTTACCTTAAGAAGAGTTAGAGTATCCTCTGAATATAGAAGTTGCAAATAAAGTAGTAGTTCCGGTTGGTCATATTCATAAAAATTGTTGTGTGGATATTAGGGGGCATAAGTGGCCTATTGATTTGATTCCAATACAACTAGGAGAGTTCGATGTAATTCTAGGAATGGATTGGTTATATAACCATAGGGCAATGATAGATTGCCAGAAGAAAAGTGTAAACGTTTAAACTCGAAATCAGTCTAAGGTAGTGTTTTATGGTAGTAAGTCGCCTAGATACTCTTGTTGTTTGACGATGATGCAAGCGAAATTGTTAAGGTAAGGATGTATAGGTTATCTGGCCCACATTGTTGATACCCAGAAAGTGGGAGAAGAGACGGGATAGATACCCGTGGTAAGTGAGTTTGCGGATGTATTTCCAGAAGATTTGCTAGGTCTTCTGCCAGATAGGGAGATCGAGTTTGTCATAGATGTAATACCGGGAATGGCACCGGTTTCGAAGGCACCATACAAAATGGCACAAGTGGAGTTGAAGGAGTTGAAGGTGCAATTGCAGGAGTTGTTGGATAAGAAGTATATCCAACCAAGTGTGTCTCCGTGGGGGGCACCAGTTTTATTTGTTAAGAAGAAAGATGGATCGATGAGACTTTATATCGACTATCGGGAATTAAATAAAGTGACGATAAAAAATAAGTACCCTTTACCTAGGATCGAATATCTATTTGATCAATTGAGGGGATCGAGATATTTCTCTAAAATCGATTTGAGATATGGATATCACTAATTGAAGGTGAAGAAAGAGGATATGCCTAAGACAGCGTTCAGGATTCGTTATGTCCATTACGAGTTCCTGATAATGTCATTTGGGTTAACAAATGCTCCGGCTGTATTTATAGATATGATGAACCGAGTGTTCAAGCAATACTTGGATAAATTTGTGGTTGTGTTCATAGATGATATTCTGGTCTACTCTAAGACACATGAGGATCATGTTGAACATTTGAGAATGGTGCTGGAATCACTAAGGAGAGAGAAATTATATGCAAAATTTTTAAAATGTGAATTTTGGTTGGATAAAGTGCAATTTTTAGGTCACGTGATTGGTAAAAATGGATTTTTTGTGGATCCAGCAAAAGTGGAAGCAGTAATTAATTGGGAACAACCAAAGACACCAACAGAAGTGAGAATGTTTTGGGATTGGCAGGTTATTATAGAATATTCATTCAGGATTTCTCAAAGGTAGAGGGATGTTTGCAATGTTAATGGTTTAAGAAAAGCTAATTCATGAAATGACAAGAATGGAACTGGAGATACAGAAACCGAAGGAATCAGAGGAGAAATTATTTATAATGAAGGCTAGTCCGACTTTATTGGACAAAATAAGAGATGCGCAAGGCAGAAATGAAGAATGTGAAAAGATAAAGAAGAAAATTTTAGAAGGGGAAGAGCTTAAGTTCTGGGTGGATAATGAAGGACTATTAGGATTTGAGGAGAGAATTTGGGTACCGTTAGTGTCTGAATTACGAGAAGAACTTTTGCATGAGGCTCATAATTCGAGTTACTCGATTCACCCGAGAAGCACGAAGATGTATCAAGACCTTCCCTAACATTATTGGTGGCCTAATATGAAAAAAGAAGTCACAAAATGCGTCAACAAATGCCTAACTTGTTAGAGAGTTAAGACAGAACATCAGAAACCAGGCCGGTTACTTCAGCCTCTGGAAATTTCAGAATGGAAGTGGGAGCATATTACGATGGACTTCGAAGTAGGACTTCCAACTATTCAGAAAGGATAAGATGCGATATGGGTTATTGTAGATCGATTGACTAAGTCAGCGCATTTTTTGCCGATCAAGATCAAATTCAATTTGGATCTGCTAGCTAAACTTTACATTAAGGAAATTGTTTCCAAACATGGAGTGTCAGTATCGATTATGTTAAATCACGATTCGCGGTTCACAACGAATTTTTGGAAAACCTTTTAAGAGCGCATGGGAACGCAATTGAGGTTGAGCATTGCATATCATCCTCATATAGATGGGCAAAGAGAGAGAACAATTCAAACATTAGAAGACATATTGAGAGCATGTGTAATGGATTTCAAGGGAAGTTGGGATGATCATCTATCATTGGTAGAATTTGCATATAACAACAACTATCATGCAAACATCGGCATGTCGCTTTACGAAGCTTTGTATGGAAGAACGTGCAGAACACCACTGTGCTGAAATGAAATATGGGAACGTCGACTGCTCAATTCGGAGTTGGTTCAGCAGACTGCAAACATTGTACAGATGATATGAGCAAGATTAGTGGCAGCTCAAGATCGATAAAAAGGAGTATGCAGATCAACATAGGCAACAACAGGATTTTGACGTCGGAACCTACGTGTTCTTGAATGTGTCTCCCTAGAAAGGGAAGATGAGGTTTGGGAAGAAAGGAAAACTGAGTCCGAGATTTATAGGACCTTTTGAGGTATTGAAGAGGGTAAGGGAAGTAGCTTATGAAATATCTACACCTCCTGAGTTAGAGCATATTCATAATGTGTTCCATGTGTCAGTCTTGCGACCATACAAGCAAGATTACAAGCATGTAATAGAATATGAACCTATCCAGGTTGAAAAAGACCTAATATATGAAGAGATACCTGTGCAGATAATTGATAGAAAAGAGCAGGTTTTAAGGAAAAAGATAATACCTTCTGTAAAGGTAGTATAGAGGAACCACTATGCCAAAGAAGCTATGTGGGAACTTGGGAAGTTGTCGTTAAGCAATCCAAAACTAAACCTCACTTTACTCTACAAATTCAAATAATAAGCACAGTAACAAGTAAGGATCGATCCCACAGAGAATGATATTGCTTTAAATTTATTCTAATATTTCTAACTAAAAATAATAAATAAAGAATTAGGGGGTTTTAAATTATGATTAACTAAAGAAAATAAAATTAAAATAATAAAAATAATCAAATAAATTAAAGCTTCAGTTCTTCAGTTCAGTTTCACCAATTTTCAGCAATAGTGTAATCAAGTTATCATATTTCTCCCTTCCACAAGATTAATAGCACTAGGCAACAACAAGCTCTGCTACCCGAAATTCCTCTTAGATTATCACTCAATGAAACAAGCTCTTCACAAGATTCTAACCATTATACAACCTAGAATAAGCTCTCTAGATTTAATATAACAGCAGCATTAAGAACTAAGGAATTAGACTATTCCAAGCAACAAACATATAAGCTCGGATCGTTTAACCTGTCTTCTGATAACCATAGCAATAAACCAAAAGCTTGACCACAATCAGCATCACTAACTGCTACCTATGATTAGAAACAATATCGATTACGTAATACTTTTCCTGAATCTAGCAGATGATATTAATCAGATTAATTTAACTGGCCACATCAAATTAATCAAATAAAATAACATATAATCAATTAAAACAGATTATCAAAATAAATCTCATGTACGAAGGAATCAATAATAAAACTCAATTATACTATTAACTAAAAATAAAGTTCCACATCCCCTTAGAACTGAATAAAAATAAACTAAGCTAACATGCTAAATAAAATATGATCTAAGATGATGATCTAGGATGTCCAAGATGTTCTCAACTGATTACAAGTGAAAGGTATTTATAGATGCTTCAAAACCCTAGAAGAATTCTAATCCTACTCTACTTCGGAAGTCTTCATTCTGCATATATGGTAGGATTCTAAATCCTTGTCAATCTCTGAAATCCAGCTTTAAGCAGCTTCCTTATCAAATTAGATTTAGTTTCCAAATCCAAGTCTTCTTCCGTTTCCTTTTCCAGTTCAGCACCAGTTCCCATATCCGCTTGGACTTATATCTTCCATATCAGATTCTACTTTCCATAATCAGAGATACTTTCTACGTATGATTGTAACTTCATCTCCAAATCTTGTTAGGAATCATATCTTTAAGCTTCAATGTTTCAAATCCTACTTAGAATTGGAAATTTGCATGTCGACCAAAATCGTAGAGTAACACTCTCTCAGCAAAATGTAGAGTATACTCCGCACCATCACTTATCGCGATTGTAGAGTAAACCTCGGAATCATAGAGTAACTAGCTGCCGAGTAAACTTGTCAATCGTAGAGTAAACTTCGCCGCTGGACTGAAAACGTAGAGTGTTGTGAGCCTGGTCGTGGAGTGAATCTCGCAATCGTAGAGTGTAACTAGGAATCGTCAAACGTAGAGCCTGTGATTGTAGAGCTGCCAGACTGCACCATAACACTACGAACGTAGAGCTCTCAGTGATCGTAGAGCATTCTGCAAATTAACATAAAACTCAGCATTAAACTCCATATTTGCAAAATCACATCAATTCTTCATAAAATCTATAAACACCTTAATTAAGCTCATAAACACATAAAACATATAATAATACTAAGCATAAAGGAACTAAAAATATAGAATATTTTACACCTATCAAATTCCCCCACACTAAGTCTTTACTTGTCCTCATGTAAACAGAGATCAAAAACTTATCTCACTTATTCAACCAAGATTTCAAAGGTCTCAAAATAAACATCAATGAATAATAGTACCTATCACAGAAACCTGACCAACACCTCATCAACCAATTCACAATAATAACTATGTCATTCTCCACAAAACATCATCCAAATTAGAATATATTCACATAAATATCTATAATATAATCAACACAAATACCCAACCCAGTTTATATGGAACAACAACTTTGAACACTGACTCATAACTCAAAACCTGATTATCCTGCAAAAATTTGCAAAACTTTCTAGCCCACAGAACCTGCAGACTTTCTTTAGGTGAATGCATTTTATGCTCCATTTCACCTTTCACAATTTTTTCTTCCAAGTGAGTGCATTTTATACTCTATCTCACTTCTTTGCTTTCCAGCGAGTACGTTTTACGCTCCATCTCGCTCTTGTGTTTATGGGTGAGTGCGTTTTACGCTCCATTTTAACCCACCACAAGACATCTGCACTTTTTTTCATTCTGCAATTTTCACAATTTTCCATTTTTTTTTTCAAAGATTTTTCTTGCTCAAGGTTCTGCAAGCAAAATAACAGTTTAAACAAGTCTCAAATCTCAAAATCAGTGCACAAAGTATAATCCCACAAATAACTTAGTCAAGTAATCATGTATCCCATATTCAAGTATCCATGCAAAGCAATCCTAATCCAAAATCAGTTCATATGGATCCTAACTAAGTTATCATTATTTATCAGTTAATAAAACATCAAATCAAATTCTGTAAAATAACATCAATATTCACTCTACGATTTCAACCTTCAAAAGCTTAGCAGAACACTACGATCGTAGAGTCAAAAAAAATTTCAAAATTTTTTCAGAGCATCATCATAAGCATCATATCTAACACAATAATCCTAAATAATAATCCTAATAACTCAAATAATAACCTAAACCCCTCCCCCACACTTAAACCTTACATTGTTCCCAATGTAAGACAATCATGCAAAGAAGAAAGTACTACTAACTAGCATGCAACTAAAAATAAAAAGTAACAGGAGGAGAAAATCAAATCTGAATCTTGGGTTGCCTCCTAAGCAGCTGCCCTTGTTTAATGTCATTGGCTTGACATCATTCCTCTCTCAATCTATGTAATTGGACTTGTATACTACAAGTGAACTGATAATGGTTCAAGCTTTAAAGTAGTAGCAACATCCTGTATATGTTGACTTTGCTTCATGCCTTCAGATAGCTCCCAACCCTTGGTAATTGCAGCCTTCAAATTATCCTTGCTTGTTTGCTCAAAGGATTTCTGCATTATAGGGTCAAAAACATCAATAGCAAAAAGAGAATTAACAATACCAAGATACCTCATAACCTCATAATCATTGATCTGAATCTGTTCATCATCAAACTCCATAGCCAAGATATCTGTGTTTTCATCAAGCACTGTATCATCCATGTTCTCATTGTAGAAATCTGGAGGAATTATCAATTCATTGACCTATGGTAAAGCTTTCTCTTCTTTGGCATCTTTCTCAGTATTATTTAGCTCGTGTCCTCTCCTCTCCAATTCTGCCAGGAATTCTTTATACTCTTCTGTATATAACTATGAATGTTTTCCAACTTTGTATCTCTTCGTTAAAACTTGAGGAAAAGGAAGCACTGGTTTATACTCAGAGAGAGGTGGACACTTGTGTTTGCATATAGTACCACTGCCTGTTTCACCACTGTCGGACTGTTGTTCTTGCTGCCATTCCTCTGCACCATTTCTCAATATTATTGCACTTACATTCTCTTTTGGATGGACAACTATTTGTGAGGGTAGCTTCCATAATCCTTGAGATTCCAACATTCCTACTGTGGTAGTAAACTAACCCACATAGTATCTCAGATCTTGAACAAATCAGTTCTTGTCTCACGCTGGAACTGTTGTGTTTGACTCGTGAATTATTGTGTCTGACTCATAAATTGTTGTGTCTGTCCCATGAGTTCTTTGAACATATCCTCCATAGATGTTCCAGGTTTTTCAGGAGCTACTTGGTTAGGTTAATACTGAGTTTGAGCTGGTTGGAAACACTGCTGCCTATTACCCTCATAGCTTAAGTTGGGTTGATCTCTCTATCTTGGATTGTAAGTGTCAAGATAAGGATCATAATGATGTGGATATTGTCCTAGAAATGTCCCCACAACATTGACTTTTTGAACAATTGCATCCTCTTACAGTGTTGGACAATTATCTATATTATGTCCTAATTTTAAACAATTTCCATATACTCTTGCTTTTTGCATGTTCCCTGCAACCATCTATCGAACCAAAGCAGTTAAATCAGATATTTGTTGCTCAATATGATCAGTGCTTACCTCATTCACCCTTGTATGATTTATCCTGGTTCCATACTGCTGAGAGTTAGCTGTCATGTTTGCAATTAAATTTCTTGCAGCTTCTGGTGTTTTATCTATTAGTGCTCCTCCACTAGTTGCATCAATCATGCTCCTATCCATTGGCAACCGTCTCTCATAGAAGTATTGGATCAGGTGTTGATCATCTATTTGGTGAGGTGGACAGCTAGAACATAACTTCTTAAACCTTTCCCAATACTCATAAGGAGTTTCTCCATTGAACTGCCTGATTTCATATATCTCCTTCCTTATATTGGTAACTCTTGAAGCAGGAAAGTACTTCTCCAAGAATAAATTTTGCATATCAGTCCATGATTGAATTGCTCCTGAAGGTAGATAGTATAACCAGTCCTTTGCCAGATCTGCCAATAAGAATGGAAAAGCTCTAAGTTTGATTTGTTCCTCTCTCACTCCTTGTGGCTTCATGGTTGAACACACCACATGGAACTCCTTCAGATTCTTGTATGAATCTTCACCTGTAAGACTACGAAAAGTAGGCAAAAGATGAATTAGTCCTGATTGTAATTCAAAAGCAACATCTAAAGTAGGTTATTCAATACACAAAGCTGGTTGATTAAGATCAGGATTAGCTAATTCTTTCGAAGTCCTATTGTTGGGAGTAGCCATCTCTATTTCTTCTTCTGATTCAGTAGATGAATTATTTGACAGTAATTCAATTGCTATGTTGAGACCAGGTAATGGGACAAAGGCTTCTTCTGGATCTGCAGTTGTGCTCTACGATTCTCTTGTCTCAGCCTCCTTGCTTTTTTTTCTATCTCTGGATCAAATTTCAATTCAATAGAGTGTGAGGATTGAGTCATAAACTAAAAGAAAATAAAATAAAAGAAACAAAGGATAAATCAAAACAGATAATCACTCCCCGACAATGGCGCCAAAATTTGGGAAACTGTCGTTAAGCAATTCAAAAATAAACCTCACTTTACTCTACAAATTCAAATAATAAGTACAGTAACAAGTAAGGATCGATCCCACAGAGAATGATATTGCTTTAAATTTATTCAAATGTTTCTAACTAAAAATAATAAATAAAGAATTGGGGGGTTTTGAATTATGATTAACTAAAGAAAATAAAATTAAAATAATAAAGATAATCAAATAAATTAAAGCTTCAGTTCTTCAGTTCAGTTTCACCAATTTTCAACAACAGTGTAATCAAGTTATCATTATTTATCCCTTCCATAAGATTAATAGCCCTAGGCAACAACAAGCTCTGCTACCAAAAATTTCTCTTAGATTATCACTTAATGAAACAAGCTCTTCACAAGATTCTAACCATTATACAACCTATAATAAACTTTCTAGATTTAATATAACAGCAGCATTAAGAACTAAGGAATTAGACTATTCCAAGCAACAAACATATAAGCTCAAATTGTTTAACCTGTCTTTTGATAACCATAGCAATAAACCAAAAGCTTGACCCAATCAGCATCACTAACTGCTACCTGTGATTAGAAACAATATCGATTACGTAATACTATTCCTGAATCTAGCATATGATATTAATCAGATTAATTTAACTGGCCACATCAAATTAATCAAATAAAATAACATATAATCAGTTAAAACAGATTATCGGAATAAATCTCATGTACGAAGGAATCAATAATAAAACTTAATTATACTATTAACTAAAAATAAGGTTCCACATCCCCTTAGAACTGAATAAAAATAAACTAAGCTAACATGCTAAATAAAATATGATCTAAGATGATGATCCAGGATGTCCAAGATGTTCTCAACTGATTACAAGTGAAAGATATTTATAGATGCTTTGAAACCCTAGAAGAATTGTAATCCAACTCTACTTAGGAAGTCTTCATTCTGCATATATGGTAGGATTCTAAATCCTTATCAATCTCTGAAATCCAGCTTTAAGCAGCTTCCTTATCAAATTAGATTTAGTTTCCAAATCCAAGTCTTCTTCTGTTTCCTTTTCCAGTTTAGCACCAGTTCCCATATCCGCTTGGACTTATATCTTCCATATTAGATTCTACTTTCCATAATTAGAGATACTTTCTATGTATGATTATAACTTCATCTCCAAATCTTGTTAGGAATCATATATTTAAGCTTCAATGTTTTAAATCTAACTCAGAATTGGAAATCTACATGTCGACCAAAATCGTAGAGTAACACTCTATCAGCAAAACGTAGAGTATGCTCTGCACCAGCACTTATCGCGATCGTAGAGTAAACCTCGGAATCGTAGAGTAACTACCTACCGAGTAAACTTGCCAATCGAAGAGTAGACTTTGCCGCTGGACTGAAAACGTAGAGTGCTGTGAGCCTGGTCGTAGAGCGAATCTCGCAATCGTAGAGTGCAACTAGGAATTGTCGAACAACTCCGCCTAGTCTTTCTGCGATCGTAGAGCTGCCAGACTGTACCCTAACACTACGAACGTAGAGCTCTTAGTGATCGTAGAGTATTCTGCAAAACAACATAAAACTTAGCATTAAACTCCATATTTGCAAAATCACATCAATTCTTCATAAAATCTATAAACACCTTAATTAAGCTCATAAACACAGAAAACATATAATAATACTAACGATAAAGGAACTAAAAATATAGAATATTTTGCACCTATCAGAACTCGAGAAAAAGATGATGAAAAATTATCCTAATCTTTTTGTTTAACCTTGTAATGATTCTGGGGACGGAATCCTTATAAGGGATGATGAATGTAATAACCGAGAATGCCTTGTAATTGATGTATATTATTTAAATAAATTTTATATGAAGCTCTTTGTGATATGTGTTATATATATATATTTTCAGTTATGTCATGAGATATGTATTAATAGTTAGTTTGAACTAATTTAATTGTTTAATCTAACTAAAAGAGTTAACATTTGTATTAAACGCTAGTAATGAAGCTAAAACTCGAATTTGAGTTCAGAGTAGAATTTGGTGACACGGACTAGATATTTGAGTCTAGAATGTCGAAATTAGTAAGTTTAGACTATAAACACAAAATGTGACGGGGTTGACTTTTTCAGTCAAAGTCAACTGGTTGACTTTTTTTGGTACAAAGTCAAACTCAAATTTTGAAGTTAAATTTGACTAAACAAATATTCCCACGATGTTCGGAATGTCGATTTTAGTAAAAAATGACTGTAGTCAGGAAAAAGTCAAGTTCCGGAGGTCAAAATGGTCAAATGGTCAATTAATTGGTTAATTGACTAATTAAAAAAAAATCAGCTGATGGGGTGGGCCCCATTGGGCTACTTAATTGAAATTGGGGAGTTATGTGTTTGCAAGAAAATTTAAAGGAGGGAGTTATTTTTCTTTTCTTTAAACCCAAGGACCTTTCAAATTCTCATCTCCCATTTTCTTTAATCCTTGCAATGGATTCATGGGAAATTCTAAGGGGCTGATAACTGATGAATTCAGAGCTAGAATTATGAAAGAATGCAAGAACTATATATACTTCCTCTCTAATACTTCTCGTTTTGGCTAAAAATTTCCTACCGAGAGAACTTGTGAAATTGAAGAGCGGGAGAGAGAGAGAGTGAGAGCTTGACACATTTGCTGGAGTTTGCAGAGGATTAAGCAAGCAATAAAGGAGGATTAACAAGCTTTGATTCAAGAGAAATTTTATTCAAGAGGTAAGTCTAATGAACTTTCATTTATACATAAGAAATATAGAGAAAATTCATGAAAATCGTGATAAATGTGTTGTTTGAATTGTGAATTGGTAAATTCTAATCACTGATAATCATATGTTTGATACGAATGAAATTTGTGGGTTAATCTTGCCTAATAGCTATTGAAATATGGAAATTAAAGTTATGTATGCTTTATGTTTGATAAAATGCCAAGTTGCTTAAAAAGTAGGAATTTGATGAAGTCAAAAGTTATGCTAGATGTGTATATGACATGCTAGGTGATCTGAACCATAAAAAAGGTTTAACTGCATGCTAGAAGTGAATTCACGGATTTTTACCAAATTGGGTTTAATTGGAAAATTGTGAGTTTTCACGAAATTCGGGGCTTTGGATTTATGCCTTTAAGTAGTTGATATGCTTATGTAATAATTTTCTAAAATATTAGGTAGTATGCTGACCAAATTTGAATGTAAACGGAATTAAAACGAGTGAGATATGATTTTTAGGATTTGCTATGAAAATAAACAAAATCTGAGAATTCTGGAAATTTGCTAAGTGTTGAACAACCAGTGCAAGCTATTTAAGGCAGCATATTTTATGTCTTGTTATGTTAGTTTCGTGTATGTAATATTTTTGTAAAATACTACGTTGTAAGAAGTCCAACATATCCAAAAATTATTGTAATCAAATGTGTATCGAAGGAGAAATAAATTCGCAAAACTATTTGTAGAAGGAAAAAAAAAATTTCATAACTGAAGAACAAGCATTGTAGACTGGCCAGCGCAGCTGTGCCAAAGGCATCCAACATCCAGGGAGTTTGGCGCAACTGCGCCAGATAGCAGTGCAACTGCGTTGGTGCTGTCTAGGCGCAGCACGCGCGGACTGGCATGGGCGTGCGCGGGAGTTCGGCGTGCAGCTTTCTGAATGTTGTAATGTCATGCCACATTCTTGATGTTTCGTTTATGCATTCCTAAAATATGAACATTATGAACTTTCATATATTAAAATCAAGATTAAGTATTGAACCAAAATGAGTATTCCAATGAATTAAGTTTAAATGTGACTAATTTGTACGACGACTTTAATGAAATGTGCAGGCCATTTGAAAGACAATTTAATTGCGTCATTTATAGAAGACTTATCAGGCAAGTATCCTATCTTTATTCACTTTATTGTAGAGAATGTAAATTTCCTAACTTGTGCATTTTATCATTGTGTACAAGTTTTTTATGTTACAAGCTATAGCTCACACAAGCTTATATATTGTAAAAATTCTATTGATGATATCTCAATTATTATTTCAATTGCTTATGCTTTAAAGTTCTTAAATATTCATGAAATATTTTAAAGATGTGTCTTGGCTATTTGTTTCGGCTAGACGTTGTAAAGACCGTGAATTTTTTAAACTTCATTATTAATTAAATATAAATTTAATTTTAATGAGTTAGCTTTGTATGATTATTTAAAATCTTATGTGATTAATTGGTTATGTGATTATGTATCTTCGCGTAGTTACCAAAATTTATTAAAGGGAGTCACTAATGATTTAATTAAATTAGTGGACTAGCCCTAATGGGTTAATATCAGAAGAATTGATAAAGTTGCCTATTATAATAAATATTCAATTTACTTGAATATAGTGGAGGAATTTAATTTGCATAGATTAATTAATATAATTATTAATTAATGTGTGCAATATTGGCACTAACATCTAATAGTCTAATTAGTGGGTTTAATACTAAGCGGACTAGATTAAGTTATTAATTCCATCTTTTATACTAAGCGGACTAGATTAAGTTATTAATTCCATCTTTTATGTAATTACGAATTGGGTAATAAATGTATACTAGATTAATTGAGTTTTGTAATTGTGTGGTTCATTTAACTAAGTAACAATAATATGGGACATATCCCATTTATTTTTAAACCATGGTCTGTAATAAGGGAGAGAGCAATCAAATAGTAAAGGAACAGTGGAAGTCCCATCTTTCCCTTTCTCTAACCATGTTTAGGCATGACGCCTAAGCCTATTGCTTGCATCAGATGGTGAGCATGATGAATGTGAGAGTGGGCAGCTCACCAAACCATCATTGCCCAACAGCTTCTTCTCCTCGTTGGTTCTTCAATTTAGACAAAGGCATTGCTTGGGTAATGAATTCTCTATAAATTGGAGCTTCTTCTTCATGATTTCAGTTGGTACAATCTCAGATAGGTTAGTATAGAGAGTGAGCATTGCTGAGAGTGAGAGTAATCTGCTATTAAGCATTTAAGGATTTCAAATTAGCATCAAGAAGGTACACTGTTCTTAAATTTTTAGCCATGAAAATTCTATGAAATCCATGATTCTTGCTAATTAGTTTGTTAATTAGTATAAAGTTGTTATATGGGTCTATATACATGTTTGGGACCAGTGTGGTTGCACTGACTTGCGTTTAGAAAGGTTAGGCCATATGAATTTTTGAATTCTGCAGAAGAGAGCTGAACCTGAATCAGTGCAGGAGTGGCCCGACCGCGCCACTCCCAAGGCCAAAACCAGTGCGACCGCACTGGCTTCCAGAAAATGTTGCTATGCTTTGATGTTTTGAGCATGCTAGTTTAGTCCATTTATGCATGATAATAGGTTTGCTATGTTATCTATTGACCCTATGAGTGCCATGACTTGCACACGTCATTCTAGCATGTATAATAGGACTCATTATGCCTATAGTCAGATTTAGCATGAGCATCATCTAGTTAAATATGGATTCGACCTATGCTCGCATGTTCAAGGAAATGGAATTTCAAGTGTAAACTATGTGATTAATGTGTACGTGTGTTATGTAGGCATGAGCATGCCTATTATGTGTTGTTTAGTCTCACTATGTGGTATTATGACCATAATAGTGGATTACTTGTGAAATAGATTCTTTTGGCCTAAATCGTAGGATTTCCTGACATAAAGCCTTATGACTTTGGATGGGATTTAGAATGAGCATGCTAGGTTCCAAACTCAAGTTAATAACCTTATGAGCATGTGTATTTGATTTATATCAGTAACCTGTATGTTAGAGAATAGGCTCGGATTCCAACTAAATGAAATTTCATTCTTGGTCTGTCCAGTGAGTGGCGCCTTCACATTACTAATTGAGAGACCGGTTTGTTAATGTTAGGTCGTCTCAACGCAATTTAATTAAAGCTAGATTACTTGTAGCTGAGCAAACAGGCAAGTTTCCTTTAAACCTACTCAATGTACATTCAAGTAGGATGTGGTGTATTATGCAAGTTTCCTATCCTTACTCATATTTTATTAAGCAAGTTTCCCTTGACTTATACTAACTTGTGCAAATATAATGTTGTTGTGCAAGTATCATTGATGACATATATCCGAACTTCATTTTTGTGCAAGTTCCCCGAACCTATTCTTGTATTGTTTATTGCAAGTTATTTATTTAAGCTTGAACCTTTAATTCCTCAAGCATGCTCTGAGTGGTTTAATTACTTAACAATTATTCCACATCATTGTTATTGACATTCGCACATTGTGCAATCGTTTTCGCGTAGACGTTGACTTGTACTTTATTAAAGTTCTAATATGGATGAACTGCCATAGTTAAGTCTTAGCCATTGTCCGACTAGATATTTGCGGTATAGATTTTAAAAGCTATCCAAACCAATTGATGGTGCAGAATCTTGGACTTTATGAACACCCCTTCAATATAGGGGAGTATCCCACGTATCGAATATAAGATCCAAATAGCGTAGTTAAATGCTATGCATACACATAGCGTACGCGAGGCTGATCTCCTCAAGTACATATTCCGTAGCTAGTAACCAAAGGGTCAATTAGCTATTGACTCTCTTGGAAGTTTATTGTTCAAAGTCTACTTGACTATCATTCGCTCTAAAAATAATTATTATTCTTGCTTTCGATATTCATATTATTGAATTCCTCTCTTTATATTCTGTTCATCATGATATATCCTTTATTGTTGCATTCAAACTTGCTGAGCAAACTAGTTGCTCATCCTTATTATATCATAACTTTTATTGCAGTTAAACCCGAGACTTCAGGGAAGGGTAAGGGTAAAGACAAGATGAAGTAATAGACTTTCAGCAATTGGATATTTATTCCACGTTTTGTTCATAGTTAGTGTTATTGTAATGTGAACCTTAATTAGTATCCTAGGGTATGTTTGGATTGTGTAATCCAGGTTATGAATCTTGGGACTAGTAACACCTTTTGAATGAACAACATATGTTTATTATATTCTGCATTTAGTCATTTTATGTTGTTTGAAGGTGGATGTTTGTGTTGGATCGTGATGACCAAATTCGGGTGTTTGAGACCTGAATTTGAGGGCGTCACGGACGTTCTTGATATTAAATGTTACATTATTGAATTATTCAAATTCATTCTAACCATTTAAAGTCTATCAATCCAAATTGTTTTGGTGCAGAATCGTATGAAAACTAAGATGAACAACCCGGATAACAGGGTAACCGATGTTGGACATATAGTCCCATTTTACGCTTATGCGTCAAACTTGACATGTTGTGCACAATGTAAGGTACGATAGGTTGATCCCCTAGAGTACTTGCGGAGAATGTTTTACAGTCTAAATGATTGTTAAAATGTTTTGATGGTTTTCGATGAAATAAATATAATATTCAAGGTTTTTATTACCGCTTAGTATGCTGATGAATCATTTGTAAAATTCCTATCTCTGACGTTCGATATTACTTCACAATTACTCTTTCAATTGTTGAAGAAAGCTATAATACATGAACCTATTATTGACGTCCAATGTTAAACTGCTTTATTTACTTGGTGGGCAATTTGTGCTGATTCTTGCTTAATTAAACATTTTAGCTAAGTGTGAGAAAATAGAAGGCTCGGGCAAGGACAAAGGGAAGGCGAAGATGAACGAATAGAATATTTCTTGTAATAGTTTTTAGTTTCCGCATTGATGTAGTAAGCGATGAACGCTAAGTTTAGGTTTGTAAAGGTTTTATGATCATGGGATTAGACATGGATTGTTGTAATTATTATTAATTTAAGTTATTTAATTAGATAGATGATAGTTTATGTTGTACCATGAGCACCACATCTTATGTTTGATGATACACGAATTTGGGGTTGTCATAACAGTCACATCAGCCGTTCGTGCAGGGTATAGAGAAGTGCAATTGTCATACTATGGGACAACTCTAAACACCTCACGTGGGTCAGTCCTAATTGCTCCTCAATGGGATAGGTTCGAAAGGACCCTCCAAGGTTGTTTCACATAAAAGGGACGATCGGTCACTATGGAAAGGTTATACATACTTTAAAAACTTGAAACCTTTAAGATTAATATTCTATCTTTCTCCCTACCTACTAATAAGTACAATCACAACACACCGGAAGCCCAACACCGTTATCAATCGTGGGAATGTTCGTGCAGATCCGAAGAAGTTGGGGCCTACTGTTGAATAAATTATTTCGGAACGTACTATTGCATAGAATAAAATAAAATCAATTAATCATAATATTAAGTACTTACATGAATTGAGAGAAGACATCTTGTATGTGTCACATTTATACTGCGCTTAAGGGTGAAAGTCTTCAATTGCCTCTCTCAATCTTAGGATGGATGTATAGGTGTGTGTATAAATTCTTGAGACGACAATTGGGACCAAACCCTAACTATTTTATTTATAGAATAACTAAGGGTCAAAATCGTCCATCAAGATTATGAAACCCTAGGGCCCATTATGCCAAATAGTATTAGTAATATTATTTATAGGCCACATAATTAATTACCAAACCCATAAATAAAGTTATTAAATTAATACAATATGTAAGCCCAATAATTACATAAATAGTAGAGGCCACGAAATAAAATATTCTAACAATCTCCCACTTGGCCGAAATACTATTTATATACAAAACATAACGCTTACAATCATTCATTTGGCCAAGTATTAATTTAATGTCTACATCCTGTTCAAATAAAAGCACCAATGCGAATTAACACAATCTTTGTGTCACTATTAACACAAGATCCCCATTAGTTACACAATTAGTACTTTCATTGGAACAAAGATTAACATTAAGCATAACAGGTATGAATAGAGTTTACATAAATGGTAATAAATTAAACTCATTCATATGGTCCAAACATAACTGTTTGCTCACAAGTTCTCAAGTGTGCACAATAAAGAGAATAGCAAACTATAAACGTAATGTGAAGTTCAAAACAACGAGCTCAAAAATGTTGTCTTACATCAAAAGAACTCACTAATTAAGACTACCAGTTAAACCCATGCTAGCAATGTGCTCTAAAAAGAGCTTGGGTGGTAAGCCTTTCGTAAGTGGATCCGCTAACATATCATGCGTACTAATATACTTAATGACAATGCTTTGATCTTCAACTCTTTCCCTGACAAATAAATACTTAGTGTCGAGGTATAGTCCAGCACTACTCGAACTGGTGTTGTTGAAAAAACTAACAGCAGAATCATTATCACAAAATACTTTCAACGACCTTGAAATGGAATATACAACCTTAAGTCCTGAAATAAGATTCCTCAATAATACAGCATGACAAGTAGCATGGTAACAAGCCACATATTCTGCCATCATCGTGGAAGTGGTAGTCAATTTCTGCTTGTGACTTCTCCACGAAATAGGGCCTCTTGAAAGCATAAAGATGTACCTTGATGTAGATTTCTTTTCGTCTTTACACTTAGCAAAATCAGAATCAGAATAACCAACAACTTCAAGGTTATCTGTTTTCCTGAATGTAAGCATAAAATTCTTAGTACCCTGTAAGTAGCGTAAAACCTTTTTGGCTGCTTTCCAGTGATCTAAACCTGGATTTGACTGGTAACGTCCAAGCATACCAGTTACATACGTTATATCTGGACGTGTACAAACTTGAGCGTACATAAGACTCCCAACCACAGAAGCATAGGGAATAAGATTCATTTGATCACGTTCCAACTAATTCTTAGGGCATTGATATGAGCCAAATTTGTTACCCTTAACAACAGAGGCGACAGTAGGAGAACAATTTTGCATGTTGTATTTGTTAAGAACTTTATCAATATAAGCTCTTTGGGACAATCCTAATATCCCACGAGACCTATCTCGATGAATTTCAATACCTATGACATAAGAGGCTTCACCGAGATCCTTCATATCAAAATTTCCATAAAGGAAACGTTTGGTCTCATGCAACATGTCTAAGTTATTACTTGCAAGCAGAATATCATCAACATACAAAACAAGAATAACGAATTTACTCCCACTGACCTTCAAGTATATGCATTGATCCACTATATTCTTCTTAAAATCAAAATTACTCATCACCTCATGAAACTTAAGATACCATTGTCGAGAAGCCTGCTTTAACCCATAGATGGACTTCTTTAGTCTACATACCATATGTTCCTTGCCTTTAACCAGAAAACCTTCTGGTTGTGCCATATAGACATTCTCATGCAAGTTACCATTAAGGAATGCAGTTTTAACATCCATCTGATGTAACTCTAAATCATAATGAGCTACTAGAGCCATGACTATTCTAAATGAATCTTTCCTGGATACTGGAGAGAAAGTTTCATTATAATCCACACCTGCCTTTTGAGTAAAACCCTTAGCAACCAATCGAGCTTTATACCTTTCAACGTTCCCTTTAGGATCTAATTTGGTCTTATAGACCCATTTGCAAACAACAGGTTTAACACCTTTTGGTAATTCTTCAATATCCCAAACGTTATTAAGCTCCATTGATTTCAACTCATCATTCATGGCTTCAAGCCATTGAGTTGATTGAGCACTAGTAATGACTTCTTTATAGGAGATAGGATCATTAATCTTACTTGAATCATAGTCAATCTCATTAAGATAGGTTATAAAATCATCAAAATTAATAGGCTTTCTAGGTCTTTCGGACCTACGTAAAGGCTGCACAATTTCAGGAATATGATTTTCAATAATGTGGGGTTCAACATTAGGTGGTGGCTCAGCTATCTCAGGGGCATCATGCGCCTTAATAGGAGGTTGTTGTGCCTCACCCTCTTGAATTACAGGGTTAGAAACATAAATCCTGTTTTCTTCAAGATCAATTTTTCTAGACTCACCACTCCCACTTAAATCACCATTCTCTAAAAACTCTGCATGCCTAGTTTCAACAATTCTAGTGGTATGTGAGGGACAGTAAAATCAAAAACCCTTAGATCTATCAGGATATCCAATGAAATGGCAACTAATGGTTTTAGAATCAAGTTTCTTTATTTGTGGATTAAATAACTTAGCCTCGGCTGGACAACCCCACACTCGTAAATATTTTAAACTAGGTTTTCTACCTGTCCAAATTTCATAAGGAGTGTTAGGGACAGATTTGCTAGGAACCCGGTTTAAAATATGAACAGCTGTCTTTAATGCCTCAGTCCACAAAAATATAGGTAAGTTGGAATTGCATAACATACTACGTACCATATCCATAAGGGTACGATTTTGTCTCTCAGCTACACCATTCTGCTGCGGTGTACCAGGCATTGTATACTGAGTGACGATGCCATTTTCTTGACAAAATAAGGCAAATGGACCAGGACTATGACCTGTGTCGGAGTGTTTACCATAATACTCTCCGCCTCTATCTGATCTCACTACTTAATTTTTCGGTCAAGCTGATTTTCAACTTCAGCCTTGAAAATTTTAAACATATTTAGTGATTCAGATTTTTCATTAATCAGGTAGACATAAGTATAACGAGAATAGTCATCAATGAACGTAATGAAAGATTTATGTCCACCAATTCCAGGAGAAAATGGTCCACAAATATCAATGTGAATCACCTCAAGAAGTGCACCACTTCTAGTGGCTCCTTTCTTACTTCCTTTCATAAATTTTCCTTTTATACATTCAATACAATGGTCAAGATCAGAAAAATCTAGTGAATGAAGAATTCCATCTTTTATTAGACGTTGCATTCTATCTTTTGAAATATGGCCTAAACGTTTATGCCACAATTTTGAAGAATTCTCATTGTCTAGTTTTCTCTTATTTCCACTTTTAGAGGTACTTTCTGTCACATTCATTGTTAACAAGGATTCAACAAAGATATTATCCAAATTTATCTTATAGAGGTTTCCCTCTAAAGAGCCAGAACTAATAACATGAGAGTAATGATAAATAATTATTTTATTATTCCCAAACTTAAATGAAAAACCATCAACGTCAAGTTTAGATACAGAAATTAAATTCAGTATCATACTAGGAACATAAAGAGTATCATATAAATACAAGGTGAAACCACTCTCCAAAACTAAAGGAAGAGTTCCTACAGCTTCAACTTGTATAGACTCTCCATTGCCAACTTTAATGGTTCTTTCCCCCTTTTGGAGTGTCTTCTTTGAAAGGAATCCCTGCAATGAATTAGTAATGTGAACCATAGCACCAGTGTCAAGCCACCATGTATTAGAAGGAACATCAATTAGAAAGGATTCATAAGTTACATAATTGAAGGACATACCTTTCTTTTCAAGCCATTCTCTGAACTTAGGGCATTCCTTCTGAATATGTCCTTGCTTCTTATAGAAGCGACATTTAGGACCTGCCTCAGAGTTGTTACCTGAATAATTTGCCTTGTTTGTTTTGTTAGAAATTGGCTTATCCTTATTCTTAAAACCTTTGCCATTCTTATAAGCCTTCTTCTTATGGGATCCAGTGGTAGTCAAATGAGCAACATTAGGTTTTTCAACCTTAAGTCTTTCTTCTTCTTGGACGCACATGGCGATTAACTCGCTCATCTTCCACTTTTCTTTCTGTGTGTTATAATTGATCTTAAATGGATCAAACTGTGCAGGAAGAGAAGTCATAATGAAGTGAACAAGAAAACCCTCAGAAATCGCCATGTCCATACCCTTTAATTTAAAAGCCATGTCGTTCATCATCATAATGTGCTCGCGCACTCCACTAACCCCATCATACCTGCTAGTGAGCATTTTCAAAATAAGGGTACTTGCATGAGTTTTAGAAGAACCCTTAAATTGTTCCTCGACTGAAGCTAAGTACTCTTTAGCATTCTCAGAGTCAGGAATGGCTCCTCGAATGACTGTCGTGATAGAGTTTTTCATAATCATAAGGGACATGCGGTTGGATCGCTCCCACTTTTCGTAAATAGCCTTTTGCTCAATTGAGCTTGTGGCTGTAAGTGGAGCAGGAGGATCCACTCGTAATGCATGGTCCAAATCCATAACGCCGAGAACAATTTTCACTTGCTCTTTCCAAGTAGTAAAATTAGTACCATTCAAGGCTTCAATTCCAGAGAGATACCCAGAAATAGTAGTTGGAGTCAATGCTGAAACATAATCCAGCTCATAAGCATACTTACAAAAAACTAAAAGAAATCCACATTGTACAACAATAATTAATAATTAATCATAAATAAACCAACTGTAGGGCAAGCAGTTAGTTACATAAAATCTATTTACAACACCCAAAAATAGATTTTAATGGGATGTTGGTGCATAATTATTAATCTTTCGTTGGTCCAATTAATAATATGCTAATAACATCCCCATAAAATAATGCACAACACATTTATCCACGCATCACCGTTGGGCAGAAACGAAATAAACATGTTACTTATGCAATAAAATTCCATTTAATAAATTTTAATTCTAATTTTTCCGTTGGGTAAAATTAAAATCTTCATTTATTAAATGTAACATTATGTGACTTTTCTTAATCTTTAATTGCTTCAATTAATAACCCTCCGTTGGGCTGATTATTAATTTTAACAATAAAAGAGTCACGCAAACATGTAAACTATCATGATCAAACTCAATTTTTTTTAAATAATATATTAATCAAGTTTGAAAATTAACACTATTTATAATTTACATGCAATAACTTAAAAGCCCTAATAATACATCACATCATGTTCTAAAATCTTAAATTACGATATATAGTTATGAACATGAATTGATTACAAAATATTCACATAAATTCTAAATTAAATACATCTGCATAATTCCTAAACATGATGGTATTATAATAATATATAGGCAGAATAACAAATAAAGTCAACACATATTACTTTAGGTTCTGTCATGTAGGTTATGAATTAAAGATAAAACATGATGCAACAGAATAATGAATTGATAAAGAAAAGTAAGTATTCATGAATCATGATGTAAGAGAATAATTAATTGAAAGATGTAATTAAGTGACCATAATTTACATCAGAATACGAAATAATAAAAATTGAATTAAATTGTTGATATAATCGACAAAACTTTTCCTCACCGAAATAACATGATTCAATTAGTCTACGACATTAAAATTTTTAACATAACAACATAATTACTTTATTCTATATAATAGCGTAACCATGCTCTTGATACCAAATGTTGAATAAATTATTTCGGAACGTACTATTGCATAGAATAAAATAAAATCAATTAATCATAATATTAAGTACTTACATGAATTGAGAGAAGACATCTTGTATGTGTCACGTTTATACTGCGCTTAAGGGTGAAAGTCTTCAATTGCCTCTCTCAATCTTAGGATGGATGTATAGGTGTGTGTATAAATTCCTGAGACGACAATTGGGACCAAACCTTAACTATTTTATTTATAGAATAACTAAGGGTCAAAATCGTCCATCAAGATTATGAAACCCTTGGGCCCATTATGCCAAATAGTATTAGTAATATTATTTATAGGCCACATAATTAATTACCAAACCCATAAATAAAGTTATTAAATTAATACAATATGTAAGCCCAATAATTACATAAATAGTAGAGGCCACGAAATAAAATATTCTAACACCTACACTGGGGACGTACATTCGAGGGATAAGGTATCGTCATGTAGTGATTGCTGAGGAGGAGGATTATGGAGGAGAGGAAGGTAAAGATCTCATGTTCTTTTGTTACTCCTTTATATGACAAGGGAGTTAAAAATATAAGAATTTTGATTTGAAGTTGCTATAAAGTAAAAAACAAGTTTTTTCCATTACAACTAGGAAAGGCGTCAACACTAAAGTTCAAGGTGAAGCCAGCTATGGTCATTCCTTATCACTGTCTAGATTCTAGGGCAAAGGAGGAAGCTTATGCTTAAGTTCAAGTCAAAGGTTTACCATCATATTATGTCACCAAATTACATTACAAGAATTTCAGGTTATGCCGACCAGCTATACTGATGGGTGCGGAATTAACGTAGTTATAGATGCAGTCTATAGCAACGGGATTATAATCCTCTTCGTTACACTTATTCTCCAATTTCTCTTAGTACATATTCAGCGACACAAATATTATATTTAACGACAAAATAAAATTCATCACAAACAATTAGCAGTACAATAAAATTTGTTACAAATAATTATGTGTCTAAAAGCATCGTTAAAAATAATATTTGTGTTATTGAATGTGTATAAGAAAAAATTGAAGGATATGTTTGGAGAGTATCCTAATTCATAGCGACGGTTCTGCCTGGACGACACAAACTTACGAAGTTCAAGTCAAAGGTTTGCTATACATCATGCATATTATATATGCCACCATATTATAAAACATAGTGTAACTACTTTACTAACATAAGCCGAAAGACTTGAAGGTTACCTTACATACTAAGAGCTTAACCTATACTCAAATTAAGCTTAAAAGCCGGCTATTAAAGAAGTCCCACCCCTATATCATTATTTAATGTTGGCAAATAAATAAAGTTATTAGAGTTAATATATCATAAGCTATCTAAACTGTTAATATTTATGAAAAACTAACATGCAAACACGTATAAACTTACATATAAATCGATTAGTATCCACGAAGCGGAAGTGATTGAACTGAAATGCCAAATCTACTAGCAACACCACGAACACAACTACTACGATCCTTCGTGCAAACGCTTCTCGTCAATATGAAGTTGTTACTAGCAACTATGCAAACTAACTTAGGTATCCACACCAAGTACACTCAAGCCTATTGATGGAAGCTTGGAAATACTAGAGAGAGAGTATTTAGGAGAAAACTATCTGAGAAAAATAATACGTTATTTTTCCTTAGCCTTACACTCTGCTGGAAATCAGTATTTAACGATAAATCCCAATTAATATGGGATAAGTCTGCAATTGAATAAATCAGGAGATCTATCTCATATAGAGTCTTAACCATATCAAATATTATCTAAAATACTTCCAAGTGATATGGGACTCTTTCAATCCTAATTGAGTTATCCAATATCCATACCCAAGTGGATGTCTGTGATCCACGGGTCTGACCCGGATCAATTACTAACATAAACAAATAGAGAAAGATGTGATAATAGATTTAAGGCTGTAAACGAACTAAACAGTTCGGACTCGATTCAAGCTCGACTCGAAAAAATACGAGCGAGACTCAGATTTGTTAATAATATGATCCAAATTTGAGCATAAAAAATAGTTCGAATAAAAATATGAGTAGAATCTGAGCAAAATTATACTCGACTCGTTTAAGATTCAAACTATTTGAATTCTCGATTGTGATTCGATACATACTCGATTAATACATATTCGATTAGATACTCGATACACTCTTTTATAATATATACAAAATTAAATCAAATTAGGATAATTAATTATTATTATTTTGTTTTGTTTTTAATTTTAATTATGATTTTATATTTGTAAAGTGTAATAGTAAATATATTTTCTCATTTCTAAGTAAAATAACAAATTCAATTTATAATTATATTTATTATAAAGCTAGTTATTATGTGTAGACTCGAATTCGAGCTTGAATTTGAAGCTCGCGAGTAGTTTGAATATAATTCGATCCGAGTCGAATCGAATTCGAGTAATAAATATTCGAGTCGAGTCGAATCTGAGTAGAATTTTTCAAATACAATTCGAATTCGAGTCAAATTCGAGTATGAATTTAACGTTTCGAGTCGAATTCGAGTAAGTCTTTGTTCGCTTTGATTCGACTCGTTTACACTCTTAATTAGATTATGCTGCTAATCCTATGAAGAGACTCGTTGTCGTGTTTGTGTGTGACACGGAATCATTTTAAGAGATCACCAAAAAAGAATCTGATGCTAAATTTTTTATTGATTGATGAGATGTATACTGAGGAGCTTGTTTGGTGGTAGTACAATCAGAGCTATCACACCCATTGAAATTTTGATAAAGAGAATCTGTCAAATGTCAATCCAGTAGAAAAATTACATTCCGTGTTACATGGTTCTAATAAAGTTTATAATAATTCATAAATTTTTCAAATTATATTTTTGTCTCATTCTACTTTAACAAGCTGATTGCCCCCGATTCGCTTCCCATCTCTGTGCTTGATTTCCATTCTTTGATGGGGATCAGAATTGATGGAGTTGTCAAACTTTTTGTTAGATTGGTATAACAAAATTTGGATCCCCTAATATGGGGTGACAATTTGAACCAAAATCGAATTAACATCCGATAAATTAAATAGAATCGATCAATTTTTAATTCAACCGATGAATTGATCAATGCAGTGCCGTGCATTGCAATACTAGTATTTGATGTTGAATCAATGGTTCAACATCGCACTGCAGCAGATGCATGAATTGGTAATGCCGCTTTTGAACTGATGTATTATACATATATTAAAATAGTACATAGGTATTGGTGGATTTGTATTAACTTATGATGGGATGAAATACTTAAAATACTTGTTTCTTATTTCTTATATGAAACTATTGGTAAGTTATGTAAATTCTTAATCTATAATATTATTTTATTTCTTGAAACATTTTAATTTATGTTATTTTAAAATTATTTATCGTTACAGTGCGATGTAGTTCAAGAGAATGAAAAGCCCAGTGCAATTTTGATATAACATTTTGGATCGGTGTGGTCTAGTGCAAAATTTTATTAAGGCCGTTGTAGTACCAACTTACTTGATAACTGCACCGCACTGTTGTCATCTCAAATAGGCTATTTATTTTTTTGTTTAGGATTATTTTATTTGAGATACAACAATTATTGTAACTAATACAAAATAAATAAATAAACTTACTTATAATATAGCCGAATAGCAATTCGGCTCGTCTAGAGTTTTTAGAATACTCTAAAATGTAGAGTTCACTAAATCTCAACCATCCATCCCGATTTAATGGTCGAGATGACAACACATAACCCCGACTTAATTATATATGCCACCTAATTACTTAGCCTGATTCCAACTCATTACTTCTCTCTCTTACTTATTTCTGTCTCCCCAGTTACTTCACCAAATTATTATTTTTTGAATATACCATGAAAGTTTAAAACCCTTCATATTTTACTCTAAAATTTTAATAATATTTAATTTTGTTCTCTAAGTTTAAAATTTTAATTTTTAAAATTAGTTACGCACTAAATATGAATTACATATACAATGCGTGTGCCCATACCTTAGTTTGTGGTTAACTGTGCATTGGATATCGAAATATACACCATTTTACACTTAATACCCCGAAGTCTAATTCCTCCCATCTCGCGTCCTAATGTTATCTTAAGTAAGCACAATGGTCCCTATTTCTTATTTCTCACCGGAATGTTGACATGTGTCCCCACATAAAAAAATACATATTAACTGTATATCAGAAAATTATCAAAACATAACTTTTTTTATAGAAAAAAAAAAGTTACATATGGGGATCAAGCAAGAAAAGTTGTAAACTACCTGAATGCAACTTTTTTCATAAAAAATTATTTTAAAAATGTTACATTCGAGGCAGTTTTCCAAATATTCATTTGTGCACTTAGTTTTTTTTTTTTTTTATCGAAAAATAAGAATAAAAATAAAAAATAAAAGAAAAAGAATAAGAAAAAAAAGAGAGGCACTTGTTACAAAACCATAGGCACTCATTATGCAATAATCTGCTAATTAAACTGCAGGCAATTCATGAAAAAGGTTGGACTATATATATTTTTATACTTTATATATATAGGAAGTATGATTCCCTAGTTCCAACATAATGGTAGGACCAATTATGCCTTTGACGACAATTCAAGAAAAAGACCTAGCTCCCTATAAATTAAAGATGAGCTAGCTTATGAGTTTAAAAGACAAAGATATATAGCGAGTGCAATAACATGATGAAGGGATCTCTAGGCTGTGCAATGGCTACATTTCAAAGGAAGAAACCACACACTGCAATGGTTGTTGCACAGCCAATTTTTGCATGACTTTGTTATCCAATGCAGCAATTTCTCAAGGAATGAAGCCTATGTTTATGTTGTGTACCGCCAAGCATTTCCAACACTTGCCTTAGCCCCATTTACTATTTATGTGAGAGGGTTCTTATAGAACTATCATTTTTACTTGTGGAGATATCACTTTCCAAGTTATATATCTAGTATGAGAAAATTTATTATTTTTTAAGAAAATTAAATTTAGGGATGAAAAGAAAATTCAAACATTTGAGAATGCTGTGATTTTTATTAGATTTATGAGATTGTGCAACACCATTTGTATAACTACGAAAAATAGATATAATTATGTTTTTCGACAATTCAAATTTGTTTTTTTCCATTACAACAGTGGTTGGCAAGCATCACTGATATGATAAAATTATGTAACTACAAGTGCACAGTATTAAATTGAAAAACTGACAAGTACATGTTGAACCCACAGAGACTAGATTAATTTCAATGAATCCTTAATATCTATTTTAGTCGAATTAAAAATAAAGATTTGAGAAATTGATTAACTAACTAAATAATGTAAACTAAGAATTAATAATAAAAACTGGTAGTAATGAGAAAAACAACAATACTAACATAATAAATAATTTCTTATTTTTCAAATTAATTCCCAAATTATTTTTCCTTCCCTTTAAAAATAACGATTCATATAATTAATATGGGTAAGCATAAGTTATGAAAAATTTACAGATTAACTATAACTTATCAAAACCTCGCAATCAATATAAGAATCATATGTAATTTGTGCGAAGGTAAATATGAATGCGAAAATAATTAGGCACTAATTTTGGAATGGAAAGAAACTATTAATATGTAATATCTAATTTCATCATCATCCTAGGTATTAGAAATTTAGCTAGCCATGAAATTAAAAAGTAATACTATATATTGCATGAAATAAGAACAATAATTAAAAAGAGAATTTCTATTAGATCAATAAAAGAAAAGTTATAAATACTTCGTGACACTAGTACCACACATGATCAGAATAAGAGGAAAGACAAAAGCTCTTGATTGCTAAATATCTCACTCCCTTCTGCACTAGCAAAAAATTAAGAAAAAGAAAAGAAAAAGTGACACTCCTCTCTCTAAAACAAGAGACCTATTTATAGGGAAAATAACTTGTGCCATAATTTAGATTCATTGAACTTGGTTTCTTTTGTTTCCTTTTATCCTCTTCTTTCCTTCTTGACTTCAACCTCTACATGGTAATCTCCCAAGAGTCCTTTTCCATCTTTAAAAGCCGAAATAATTATCTTTTACTTATTCACCAAGATAAATAAGGTAAATCCTACAAAACCAAATAAAATGTATTAGGTAAATAAAATAAACATATAAAATAATAGAAATGGGAATATTAAAATGTATAAAAAATATGTATATCAAATACCTCCATACCTATCTTTTGCTCGTCTTCGAGTAAAATAAAAAGAAAATAAAATAAAAACAAAAACTATACTACTCTATTTTTGTAGGAAACACGATTGCACTTAGTATGTGCAACAAACCTTTAAACTCCAAGTTTACCACAAGTGGACGAGTTGTGTCTCGTGAGGATTTGCGGTAAATATACCTACAAAATTTAAAATAAAATATTTTTGGGTTCAACAAATTATGAAATCGAAAGAAAACTTCTAAGTATACATGAGCATTATACATAAGCAAGATTAAATTCAAAATCATACTTTCACCTTATCAAACATACTCTATCTTCATTCTAGATACCATCTTTCATAAAATCAATTCCATGTGATGCATGCATATGTATGTGTTGTAACTCTTAGTAGAGACTTTTACCATGAAAATCAAGCAAACTCATTTTTCTTTTTTCTTTCTTTCTTTTTTTTTTAATTTTTTTCTTTTTTTTTTAATTTTTTTCTTGACTTGTGCAATGTCTCTTTTTTCTTAGGCTTTTCAAAGTTACACATGTAACGAGCGTTGGACCAATGACTCCCAAACTAGTTGGCTTTAGCGCACTAGGTGTAGAGATACTCCTAAGGGGTTACTAACTTGAGTAACAAAAGCCACAAAATTAGACTAGTCAAGTTGTTTATATCCATTACAATTTTTAGTGTGAATATCGATGCTTCATGAGGCTTAGATACCCAGTTATTTCGTTCAATGGACATTGAAGTAGTTATTTATTTTTTTCTTCTTTTTTCAACTTTTTTTTTCTTTTTTGAAATTGCTCAAATCATAGGTTTATATCGAACAACTAAGAGTTAGTGCAAATGTGAAGTGAAAAAATGCATTGGAACTTTATTGTACTCAAGATGGTGTTTCGAACTAAAATTTCGTATCTTATCAAAGGTTCAAGAGTTCTAAATCTTTTAATCCTACTTAAAGTTTTTGCTCCACAAACACTTATTAGAAGTAATCTAACAAGTTTTTTAATTTTTTTTAAAAAAAGAATTAATTTCCTAAAAAAACTAATAATAAAAATGCAAAACTCCCCCCATACCTAAATCATGCATTGTCCTCAATGTATGCAAATGAAGAAAGAGAACAAAGAAATGAAAGAATTGTACCTTGTATGGTGGGGCATTGAGCTGCAAGAACATGTGGTGGAAAAGAAAACAAATGAACATATTTACAATTTTAATATATCCTGAAAACTATGCGACGATAAATGAGTGATGCAAGTAGACAAGTTAGTGTGAATTTCTTAGAATTTTTAGGAGGTCTAGGCAATTGAAAATAGTTAGAATTTACATTAGAAGAACAATTGTGAGCATACCTGACCAATCCTTTTAAAATTAGGTCAATGAATGACAAAGGAAAATGATATTTTCTTTTGAAAAATTCTAACTTTATAAAATCTATCCAAACTTGCCAACCATATTCGTCACCAAGAGGCGCTAAATTATTTTGAACCATCGTTATTGCAAGATTTTTAGGTACCTCTTCAAGTGGAATGACCCATTCACTATCCAAAATTACATTATCTAGACAAACAAGACTCCTATTCTGCACAACCTTTTGTTTATTTGTTAATTCAGACTTAGTGATTACTGAAAGTGTTTTGGATGGGAAAAAAGTAGACTTAACATTTTCAAAAAAGGGTTTAAGTTCAATTTGACTCTCTTTAAAAACTTGAAAAGATGACATAGTCTGTTCAACTATAATTTCCAATCTAGAGTTAGACTTTTGGCCTGTGGAGTCCAACATCTCATTGACCTCATTCAAATATACAGTTTCATCCCAATTTTGACCAAAATGATTTAGACAAAAATTAAGAATTTCATCTTCTCCTGTAAGTTCATTTCAGACATTTCTTGAATCATATTCACTTCAACGGGCTGGTCAGAAAAATCACTACGTTGCTTTCCCACATTAAACACATTTAAGTCAATTGTCATGTTCCTAAATGTCAATTTCATTAGTCCATTTATACAATTGATTAACGCATTAGAGGTTGTTAGAAATGGTCTACCTAAAATGACAGGAATTTTACCCTTGGGTTGGCCACATGCTGGGTTTCAAGGACAACAAAGTCAACAGAGAACACAAAATCGCCAACCTTAATGAGTACATCCTCAACTATTCTTTTTGGCACTTTAACGGAACGGTCAACTAGTTGGAGTGTGACACTTGTCTTTTTCAACTCCCTTAAGCCCAAGGTTTGGTAAATAGAGAATGGTAACATGCTCACACTAGCTCCTAAATTAAGCAAAACTTTTTCAATTAAGGTGTCACGTATGATGCATGAAATAGTAGGACAACCGGAGTCCTTATAATTCACAGGGACTTGATAAGCCAAGATGGAACTAACATGAGCTGCTAGAAAAGCTTTCTTAGGAACTTGAGTGGTTCTTTTGTGTGTGCACAAATCTTTTAGATATTTAGCATATGAGGGAACTTGGTGAATGACATCTAGAAAGGGAATATTAATTTTCATTTGTTTGAACACTTCTAGAATTTTATCTAATTGAGCTGACTACTTGTTTGAAATAAGTCTTTGAGGGAATGGGGCTTTTGGTTTAAAGACTTTTTCATTTGACTCAAAAAATGTGGTTTGATCAGTTTTGACAGATGCTTAGTGGATGGACTTACTGACTCAGAGTTTGTGGGCTTTTCAAGCTGGTCTGACTTTGAAGATGGATTGTTAGATTCAACATTTAAATTTTTCTCTTCTTCATTATCAATGCCAGCATGATTGTTAAAATAATTTTCAGACCTTAAAGAGATTACAAAATTCACATGATTGACTTGATTGTTTTCAAGTGAATTAGCATGATAAGGTTTTTGATTAGGGATTGAAAATTTTGGATTGGTTTCGGGTTGACTAGGAAATTTACCCATCTCTCTTTCACTAACTGGAGTGGCCAATTGACTCATTTGGAGCTCTAAACGAGATAAGACTTGGTTAGTGTTTTGTTGAGATTTTATTAAAGTTTTCATACTCTTCTCTAAAGTGCCAAGTCTCTTCTCAATTTCATTAGAAAAACTAGTGGATATTGAGTTACTAAATTTGAATTTTGGTACGGACCAGGATTTGGCTTTTGGTAAGGTTGAAAAGATTGATTTAGAGATTGATGGACCTGATTTGAAGGGTTATTTGCATAAGGTCCTTGGTTCCATGCAAAATTAGGATGATGTCTCCAATCTGAATTATAAATGGGTGCAAATGGGTCATTCCTAGGTCTTTAAAACATTGCATTAACTTGTTCATATTCTTCAACTTGGGCCATAACTCTAGGACATTCCTCTATCACATGACTTGGTGAATTACACCTTAGACACAAAGGTGTTGGTGTTGAGACTTGGTTCACATGTGATGGTCCCCTAGTTTCTAAAACTTCGAGTCTTTTAAGTACACCAGCCAACTTAGCTTCATTGGTAATTGAATTGTCAATTGTATGAACACCCCTAGATGAGATAGGTTTATTGGTCTCTCGAGTCGTTTCCTATTGCATGGTTTTTTCTGCTAAGTCTTCTAAAAACTCCCAAGCATTTTCCTCATCATTATTCAGAAAATCCCCTTAACACATTAACTCTAACATTGTTTTAGTAGGATAGTCTAAACCTTCGTAGGCAATTTGGCATAATCGCCATTTCTCAATTCCATGATGTGGGCACTAGGATAACAAATTTTTAAATCTATCAAAATATTTCCAAAATGACTCTTTTTCAAGTTGACAAAATTGATGAATTGCGATCCTAATTTTAGCAGTTTTATGATTTGAAAAATATTTTTTAGAAATGTAATAACAAATCCCTCCCAAGTTGATATGAAATTATTTTGGAGGCTATATAACCACTTTTTAGCATATTTTTTTAAAGCAAAAGTGATAAATCTTAGCCTAATCAAGTCATTAGACAATTGTTGAATTTTCATTAAAGAACATACTTCCTCAAATTCTTGAATGAATAAATATGGATCTTCTATACCAGTGAACTTAGGTAACATATTTATAAAATGCGGTTTAAGTTCAAAATTATAACCAGTTACTGGTGGTAAGACTGATGCATGAAGGTTGGGCAGAATGGGAAGGATAGCATCAATCCCTTAAAGAAAGGGTTTGTGCGACCTCCATTTTTCTTATAGTGAGATCTTTTAAAGTGAACTCCGAAAAATTAAGTTTTCTCACTAATCGGGATGTTTTGTCCCTAATCCATACTTTTTGCATACACTACTTAGCAAATAAGCAGATAAGCACAAAAAAAAACAAATACGAGAAAATAGTAATAAATAAGAAAAAAAATATTACTTCTAAGGTTAACCTAAATAAAATCTAGACAGCTCCTAACTGTTTCAAGTTACACTTCAAGGTCTACCAAATTCAATGTAAGAATGGTAGGAGTCTCTCCGTGGGTATGGTGACTAATTGAATAACCACACGTTCTTTAGGCGTTTGCCTTTTGAACCACTTGCTTAGACACCAGTAGTTTGATTAATTAAAAATTCAGCCTCCTCTTAGAGTCGTTTGTCCTAATTGAGCTCGAAAGTCCTAGGGGCTAACATCTACTTGATTTTATTAGGTCTAGGTTATGCAAGATGCAAGTCGTTGTTTGTGGGCCAAGGAAGGATGATGAAATCCCCACCTTATCTTGTTACAGGTTTTTGCCCTTAATGTTATATTAAAGATGAAAATGTACAAATAGAAAATCTATAAACAAATAAAATGTCCTAAAATTATGTGAATTACGAAGTAAAGAGAAAATTGACGTACCTCAATCCTCCAACAATCAGCACAATTTATATTTGACAAAAAAATAAAAAATAAAACCTAAACAGGATGTGCTCTATGTGAGTGAATGCATGAATGCGGCAATTAAAAATTTAAAAAAAAAAATTAAAAAAACTAAACTACTAATTTTTTTTTGTTTTTTTAAAAAATATCGAGATACGAAGTACCAGAGTAAGCGCAACAACAAAATCTTTTTTCTTTTCGCTCCTTCGATCTGCTTCGATAATCCTAAAAAAAATAAAAAATATTAGAGTTAAAAACTAATTCGAATAAATAAAAATTAAGGAATAAAAAATTAATTCTAGTCCTTGGCAACGACGCCAAAAACTTGATGTGATAAAATTATGTAACTACAAGTGCACAGTGTCAAATTGAAGAACTGACAAGTATATGTTGAACCAATAAAAACTAAATTAATTTCAATGTATCCTTAATATCTATTTTAGGCGAATTAGAAATAAAGATTTGAGAAATTGATTAACTAACTAAATAATGCGAACTAAAAATTAATAATGAAAACTGGTAATGAGAAAAACTACCCATGAATTCGAATCCACTAAATAATAACATAATAAGTAATTTATTATTTTTCAAATTAATTCCCAAATTATTTTTCCTTCCCTTTAAAAATAACGATTCATATAATTAATATGGGCAAGCATAAGTTATGAAAAATTCACAAATTAACTATAACTTATCAAAACCTCGCAATCAATATAAGAATCATATGCAATTTGTGCGAAGGTAAATATAAAGGCAAAAATAATTAGGCACTAATTTCGGAACGGAAAGAAACTATTAATATGTCATACTTAGTTTCATCATCATCCTAGGTATTAGAAATTTAGCTAGCCATGAAATTAAAAATTAATACTACAGATTGCATGAAATAAGAACAATAATTAAAAAGAGAATTTCTATTAGATCAATAAAAGAAAGTTACAAATACTCCGTGACACTAGTACCACACATGATCAGAATAAGAGGAAAGACAAAAGCACTCAATTGCTAAATATCTCACTCCCTTCTGAACTAGCGAAAAACTAATAAAAAGAAAAGAAAAAGTGGTACTCCTCTCTCTAAAATAAGAGACCTATTTATAGAGAAAATAACTTGTGCCATAATTTAGATTCATTGAACTTGGTCTTTTTTATTTCCTTTTATCCTCTTCTTTCCTTTTTGATTTCAACCTCTATATGATAATCTCCCAAGAGTCTTTTTCCATCTTTAAAAGCTGGAATAATTATCTTTTATTTATTCATCAAGATAAATAAGGTAAATCCTACAAAACCAAATAAAATATATTAGTTAAATAAAATAAACATATAAAATAATAAATATGGAAATATTAAAATGTATAAAAAATGTGTATATCAATCACCAAATTGAATTAAAATTTACATGTTCTCGTATTCTCATGCCTTTTTTTTATGGATGGAGTTGATATATATATATATATATATATATATATATATATATATATATATATATATATATGTTTGTAAAGACCGTAAAACCAAGTCTTCCGCAATTAGTTTTCGATTCGCTAGGTTAAAAGATAGAGTAAAGATGGTTATATATATATATATGTATATGTTTGTAAAGACCGTAAAACCAAGTCTTCCACAATTAGTTTTCGATTCGCTAGGTTAAAAGATAGAGTAAAGATGATAGTTACATGGCTCCTCCCCTATCACGCACCATACTCGTGAAGATCTTTTTGGCTTCTTTCTCTGGGTATGTTATATCAAATTGGTTTGCATGTTAGTGCTTATGACATGTAGCCTCCATATTTGCTTGAGCTTTTTACATGCGCTTATATATATGAAGAAAAACTAGAATCTCTTGGTCATTAGTAACAACATTTTAGCCCGATGAATGTTCAGGATGACCCTATCGTTTGATCTATTTTGTATTGCAATCCATTACACCACACAAAGGTAATATAGTAGTAAAAGAGGAGGAGAGAAAGTGTTTTAGAGAGAAATATTTTATTATTATTTATATACACTTTAAATATGTGTGTGTATATATATATATACACACGTGTATATATATATATATATATATATATATATATATATGTATGTTGATTTTTTATAGGTTTTATAAGCTTATTTAGTTAGTTAAACATGCATCTTTCCAATGTAGTTCAAATTTTGACATATTTTACTACACTCACTTTCTAGCTTCACCCTTTTGCTACATTGCATAGGGTATGTTTTCCTCGTAGTGGTCAATGCATACATAAAGAAGTGAAACGAAACAAGTGCGCAATAGTTTGATTTTTCTTGTTTTGTCGATTTCATAAAAAAACATAGAAGGCAATAGTTATAGTGGACCCCACTTCAAAAGTTGTACAACAAATGAATGATCCATGGCACCTCTATAAATTGAACACCTTCTTAGTTTAAAATTTTCCTAAAGGAGGCTCAATTAAAAACTGCAAAATGAAGGGCTGTGGAATTTATATGGAGAAGAACAAGCCTTATTTTGCAGTTATTCTTGTTCAATTAATTTATGCTGGCATGGCTTTGTTGTCAAAGGCAGCCATAGTTGAAGGAATGGACCCTTTTGTATTTGTTCTTTATCGACAAGTATTTGCCACACTTGCCTTAGCTCCATTCGCCTTCTTCCTCAAGAGGTTAATTTTTCGATTATGATATTTTAAATTGAGTATCATAATTAGTTTAATACAATGATCGAACCTTTTATATGACTTGTTTTATTTTATTTTATTTTATTTATTTTTTTGATTTCTTGTAAATTTTGCAGTAATAAGGCTGCACAGTTATCGTACAACTTGCTCTGGAAAATCTTCTTGGTTTCTTTATTCGGGTTAGTGACCATAAATATTTTTGATTATAGGAATTTATTGATTTTTAAAAGTCAATCTAAAATATTTTCATGCTGAATATTGTCCTACATGTGTATTTGGAAAATTTTCAGGATTACACTAAGTTTAAATCTTTACTGCTTCGCGATGAAATACACTTCGGCAACATTTGCAGCTGCCACGACCAATACGATTCCTGCCATTACATTTGTGATGGCTGTTCTTCTAAGGTATGTTGCTGCGGAAAAATAAAATAAAATTCTTGCACATTCTTTCCCTCATGAAATTGAATATATTCTAATAAATAAATTTTGTAACCCACTTTGTAGTTTGATTTAGAATAACAATATTACCGTCTGAATCGAATGGTTGAGTACTCTTTCCTTACGATTATATTCGCCCTAACTTTTGCTACACAAGGTTATTGCGAATTAGTCTCCCAAGATAAGAAAGACTCATATTCTATACTAGAATTTATTGTATAGGAACAAATCTAGTACAAAACTATAAATGAGAGAGAAGAAAATTATAATAAGAAAAATTATTTAGAATGATAATTTTTTTTAAGAACATGAGAAGGATTTTGAATGATTTAAAATGCTTTACTTGAGTGGATTTGTAACCTATTTATAGATTTTCAAATAGATTTTGAAGAGGCATCAAACACCATTTGAAGAGGCATTTGATTTCATATTGGATCACATCTTTTGAACCATTGTTTAGATTTTGCCGACTTTTACTTGGGCTTTAATCCTTTAATCCGTTGCAACTGACCAAAATAATAAGTTTCATCAGCATAATAAATTTCATGCAACGGTCAATTTCATGCAAGTTGCAATGGTCCAATTGCTAGATTTATTTATTTATTATTATTTTTTTATTTTTTAAATTAAAAATACAATCCGCAATTGAACCCATAACATTACTGTTAAAACCCTTCAAGTCATGCCAATTGATCCAACAATTTTTGGTTATAAAGGCTACATATAATATATTTATTATATATTTTTCAGATTTGAAAATATCCAACAATAAAGTGATTTTCTAATTTAGGAAATAGAGTTAAAATTCTTGAGTTTTTCAGGATGGAAAGCATTTCCATAAAGGAGTGGCATGGAATAGCTAAGGTGATGGGCACTGTAGTTGGAGTATCTGGGGCTTTTGTGTATGCTTTTGTCAAGGGACCTCCGATCAACTGGTTTTCAGTAGACCAAAAGGAAATATCAGGTCAATCTGAACTCAATAATTCCAAAGAGGATTGGGTAAAAGGTTCTCTAATCATGGTCTCAGCCAATACAGTATGGTCTTTTTGGCTCATTATGCAGGTACTCTCTCTCTCTCGCTCTCGCTCTCGCTCTCGCTCTCGCTCTCGCTCTCTTCAATGCTATCTCCTCTGTCTCTCTCATAGTCAAGGTGGGATCTAGCCTGGATTACTGGCCCACTTTATTTTTTTTTTTTTAAGAAAAAATTTATATATATTAATAAAAGGAACAATACATCAGATTTATATCCAAAAGATTTAGATATAAAACACCCTCAAGAGACTCTCAAGCTACATATCAAAATCACCTCATGAGAGAAAGATTTAGATTTTTGCGCCGTACAGGTAAAAATACGGTATGTTAGGGTGATTTTATATGAGTGTTTCTGATTAAGAATTGTCTTAAAATTTAAATACAGTAACATCAAGTTTTATTGAAGATTTTTAGTTGAATCAACAAAATAATTGTTCTATATATAGTTAGTATAATACAAATGTGATGATTTTCAAAATCTTGATATTATGCAACTATAGATAAAATAACAAAATAATATTTTAATATGTCAAAAATAAAGTATCGCTACTATGTAAAAGTAAAAATTTATAATTCATTATTTCAATAAGAGTAGCTAATAGCTAGATCTACACAAACTCATCTCATTGTTGTCAAATTAGCAAGTGTAACAATCGGAACAATTGGCTATAAATTAAATAAATACTCTGTACTTTTTTTATTATTATTTTTAATAATCAGGTATCTAATTCTTATAGATCTTTTTTTCAGGCTGCTGTTCTAAAGCAATATCCGTTAAAATTGCGTCTTACAACTCTACAATGTTTCTTTAGCTGCACACAATCAGCGGTTTGGGCGATTGCAATGCAAAGGAACATATCCTCATGGAAACTTGGATGGAATGTCAATCTTCTCTCTGTGGCCTATTGTGTATGCCCTTTTTTTTTAATATTTTTTTTACATATTTTTTAGGTTACATCATATTCATAATTTCAAGAGCTTAGCTAGTTCCGATCCCCCATAGATGCATGGAAATTGAATTGCATCTCACTTTATTCTTTATTTTTTCCTCATTAACTGTAAGAAAAATACTACACCAACAAAAAGTTCAACAGAAAATATAACATAATAGACATAATGCCTTCTTAAACATTTGAAGTTGTCGCTTGAAGGCGCGACAGTCACTTTGGTGATAATCTTCTGTTAGATTCTTTTTTTGGTGTATGCAATATTATTATTTTTTCAATAATATTTTCTTAGATCATTTAAGGTCTAAACTCATCACAAATTCACCTAAAAAATTATAATAAAAGATATTATTAGTAGTAGCTAACTTGTATAAGTATCAAATATTCAACATATTTCGATGTCTAATTTCGACGTAAGGGCAGACTATTACAAAATTTCTCACTTAAATACTTGATGTCTTTATTATAAGTCAACCACAATCAAATATAGGTCAAAATTTGTTTTTCTAATTATTATGGAATAATACCATAGATATTCATGGCCCCCACCTCTCATTCATCCTTCCAACAACCTGAGCAGATATTATAATTTGTTCATCTGAAACAACAAAAATTATGTCCAATATAAACCTCATTTTGTGAAAGATAAGAGCATCTTCAACCCTTACTTCAATATGGTAGAGCTTTTGGTGGGTTAATAAAAGTCTAAAAGTAATTGTCAAGTCCCCTACAACTTTGTTAATTTTTGTGCTCGACTTGACAGCACCTGTAAAACAGGTATATCCAAACATGTCGCATCATCATGGATTATGTTTATTTTAAAGATACGAAATAAATATGTTGATTTTTTTTTTCCTGAAAATATTGGCAGGGAGTAATTGTGACAGGCTTTAGCTACTGGTTGCAACTATGGGTAATTGAGAAGAGAGGCCCCGTGTTCACCGCCATGTTCACTCCCTTGACACTCATTATAACTGCCATCTTCTCAGCTTTCTTGTGGAAGGAGATTCTTCACTTGGGAAGGTTCAAATCCCTACTTTCAAAAAATATACTATTTTTTTTATCTAATTATTATTTCTTTCCTTTCACTTAAAAAAAAAAAAGTCTCACTTGCACCCAAAATAAGATGTTCATTTTTTTATTTTTTATTAATCAATGATAAGAATTGATACAAGTCATTAATCATCCCAATTACATTATCACGCCATTACTAGTAAACTAAATATGAGCTAATTATGAAACGAAATATAATCTAAAATTTACAACTTTAAAGATATATTTTTCTTTTATTTTATTCTTAAATATACCGAGTGTTTAGTTTAATAGTGGTGATATGTTAGTAAAATTGTGTTATTATATTTGAGAATATTATGTCATTTTATACAATCATCAATAAAAAAGAAAACTCTTTTTGCGGAATGATATATCTAATTTTTTTCAAATGAGACTCTTTTATATGGAATAGATGGAATATTATGTATATATTATCGACTGAATTAGATCAACAATCTCATTTCTTGTCTCATCTAGTATCACATTCATGGTTATTAAAATCCCGATCCGGATCGTAGGATCGCATAGGATTGCGATCTCATGGAAGGAAAACGATCCGAATCGGAGTAGGATCGCAAATATGCACAGGATCGCATAGAATCACATAGGATCGCATTGAATCTTATGATTGGTGTGGGATTGTACGATCCTATCAAAGTGAACTAAAATTATGTATTTTGGCTTCTTTTTTTTTGACTTGTACAAGTGGCTCAACTAAATCAAAAACTTTTAAACTCCTAATTTCTAAAGCTTTAAAACCTAAATACAGCTCTAAACTTTTAATTTAATATGTAGAAATTATAGATAAAATGCATTTGATCTTTGAATATTACTACTAGGTACTTTCTTCATTAGTTCAATAAGTTTATGGTACATAATTGGTGTTCAAGTCGATTGATTGATACTTATCACTTAATATATTTGAAATAAGTAATTAATTTTTACAAGTATTGAGTTAATTGACGATATATGTTTGTAAATATAATAAAAATATTATTTTATGTGAAGTTTTTCACCGAATTCTAGTAGAAATGTAGCAAGTAATGTGAGAATTTATACTTTATCTTCTCTAACAATTTAAATATGCATGAGATAATATATATATAAAATATTATTGTGATAAGTGTTGCATATTGGAACTACATTTTCATATTAAAATAATTTATAGTTTTTTATATAAAATCTTACGATTCAACGATTCGATTTTATGATCCGATCTTGTACGCTGATACTGCATCGGATCCCAATTTTAAAAACCTTGGTCACATTCCATGTATTGCATGCAGGTCATTCTTATATCTATCATTCCATGTATTGCTTGCAGGTCATTCTTATATCTGTTTACAAAATTAATTGCATGTTGGTAGAATTATTATAAATAGCATTTGGCAACAATTTATATAATGGGACAATAAAGAGATAATATTTGAGACTCAAATATGAAGAGTATAGCTGATTTACTTTGTTTCAATTTTGTAACAGTTTTTGTGGAGCATTATTGCTGGCAGTTGGACTCTACGCCGTGTTGTGGGGGAAGAATAGAGAGGTATTATTGGACACAAAAGCAAGTGAACAAAAATCATCACAAGAAGATCAAATCAAGTAAGAGTACACATTACCTACACATCAGTGACTGATGACAAGAAATAAATGCTGATAATGGCTCAAATAAAGGAATTTTCATAGATTTGTAGGGTATGTATAGACATGCACAAAATCTTTACTAGGATATCAATTTGTACCTTGTCTTGTAGTTTGGCTAGAGGGGGAGAAAAAATAGGTGCACCATGGTCCCTCCATATATCTCCATATATCTGGTGGAAGAATATTGTGGGCCCAACTATAAATTATGGTTCATATGTGACCTAAAAAAGTGAATGAAAGACGGAAAAATTAGAAATAAATGAACAAGACGGAAATAAATTAACTAGACAAGCAATAAATGAACAAAAGGAGGAACACTTAGGGTTTTGGCCCTCTAGGGTTCGACCACCCCCAGGTGGTCTTACATCTAGACAAATTACGACAACAACTTCCCCGATTGAACTTGATTTGAACTACCAGAACAAAACAAGGACAAAACAAGGAAAATGAACAGAGAAGGAACAAGAAGCTGATGCACTCCCCTAGGCACCCTAGGGTTCGACCACCCTAAGGGTTGGCCTCCTAAGGTAAACTATTTTATATTCTCGAGAATCGTGCTGGACAAACTTTGAGCAGTGCAATGACGAAATAACGAGCCCGAACCACAACAAGAAACAAGAAACTTGTGAGAGTCTAGAAATAGTTTTCCTTGAATCCTCCATGACAAGAGAAGCTTTTCACAGGGCCAAGAATCAGGAGAAAAGGATGAAAATTGATCAAGAAAGCCAAGTCGAATGAAGAGGACCGAAGGAGGCACGAACCTAGGGTTTGACCCCTTAAGGTTTGGCCACCCTTGGGTTCAGCCCTTTACCCTAGAGTTCGGTCCCCTAGGGCATGCCTCCTTTGTTCCGTGTCAAGCTCTTCCGAGGTTTTCGACGATATGATTGAATGTCATGATGTTCAGATAAAAAAGAAGAACGGAAAAGCATGGATTGAGTAGCAAAAGCCTTGGAATACGAGATCTGAGAGAGGCCTCCATGAGTTCCAAGACTTCTGTCTTATGGAGGCAACTCATTTTGGGAATTGATTGAGGGAATTGATTGGTGGCTAAAAGGACAGGATGATTTGGGCATTACTTAGCTAACTAAGGGTATTTCTAGAATTTTCCGTGAGGTATTTCTCCCATATTCAACTCTTTAATTAATTACGAACTCTTCGTGTATTTCTCTCCTCCTTAGCCAACACGAAACCTTAACTCTAGCGAGGTACGATTAGGTACGATTTCCTCGCCTACATTTCTTTGGCGACTTTGCTGGGGAGGTGTAGGATTTTTGAAGGATATGCCCACAACTCGAAGTGGAAGAACAATGGGTAGAGCTTCTTTGACCACAAGTATTTTCTACAATCCCAGGAATCACCTTGTGGGCAAGAAAATTGTGCCTTGCTAGGGTTAGGGTTTCGTGTTAGCTAGAAAGGAGAGAAATCCACGAAGAGTACGGAGTTGATTAATTCATTGAAGAGGGGAGAAGAACAGGTGGGCGATTACTCCAATGACACGTGGCAGAACTCTCAGAATCTGGAAACCGAGTTAGGGGAGCAGGGATTCCAAGAGCCTTCTTGAGTCTTCGAGTTGGGAGAGAGTTCCAAGTGTAATGAGCTTCCAAGAGTCTAAGTCTAATGTCTTGAGAGCGATCCCCTTTTCTTAGAATAGAGGGACTATTTATAGAGCTTGCCTGGGAAATAGTCACATGCCAGGCGCATGTTTTAAGAAAAATTCCAGAAATACCCTTTAGTCATGTTTTATAGGGAAAATTCCAGAAATGTCCTTTAATCATCAAAGTACTACCCAAATTGCCCTGTTCTTCTAGCCACCAATCCAATCCCTTAATCAATTCCCAAAATGGGTCGCATCCACGAGTCTTCTGCCTTGGAACACGTGGAGACTTCCCCGGGTCTAGCGCATTTATTTTTGTCTAATCTATACATTTAATTAGGTCACATGAACCCTAATTTGTATATTTAATTAGGTTTTTATAAACCCTAATTTGTACATTTAATTCAATTAGGTCATGTGAACCCTAATATGCACTTGGGCCCACATTTGCCCCCTGCGCGAGAGTTACGATTCCTAAGAGACGCTCGTGCAAAATACTCCAAGCTTTCGAATGATTTTGTGTGACTCCACTTGTTCAAGTCTTGAACACAAGAGTTCTAGAAGAGGGAACCCCTAGGGGCCAAACCATTAGGGTTAAACCCTAAAGAGGCAAGACCTAGAAGGGCTCTTCCTTGAACCTCTTGGTAGATCATCTAAAAGCTTCCTCATTTTGCTCAATATTTATTTCCTTATTTTTTGAGAATTAAAACAAGGAAGATCATCAGATATCACTAAATAAAATCTAATAATCAAATCTTAATTTATTATTTGGAAACAAAATCTTCCTTTATTAGAATTTTATAAAGCAAGATCTTTTTTCTTAAGAAAATCAAATATTCAATACATATATATACCAATTTCGAAAATTTTCTATTGTTAGGAATAAAATATCAGATATCAAATATATATATATATATTTCGAAATTCCATTAGAATACCAAATCTAAACAAATTTCGAAAATATATATGTTTATTTAAAAAATAAGCTCAAATAAACTTATCTTTATATTTCGAAATCTTCCTCAAGAGGAAAATAAAGGTTGCTTCCTTCGTTGTTGCAAGCGTGTAGTTTGAATATATACATCTCCCAAGCCACTTAGGCTTTTCTTTTCATCGTGTAATTTTTTGTCTTGGCATTTTCTCTCCTCCTTCAAGTCTGAAGATCACCAAGAAGTCGTCAAACAATCGTTCCTCATCTTGGGAAAGAGCTAAAAAAACAATCCCACCCCTATAGGGCCAAATCCTAAGGGTTGAACCCTATAGGGTCATCCTTCCTTCCTCTTTTTCTTTCAATTTTTCAGTTTATTTGAGTACTTTCTTCCGAACTTCTTCTTGACTTGCTTCTCCCACGTTTCTTCTCAGGTCATTGTAGCTTTTCTTTTGTCTTCCGAGCCCTATTACTTGGATTATATATCGGTAGGGTTCTCTCGGATAATAAAGAAAAACACAATATTTATTGACAAAGAAGCACCCGTTCCAAAAAATTGATTTGTAGAGCATCAGAATTTTCAAGGTACACAAAAGAAATCTCCCTAGGGGGCCGAACCCTATAGGTGGCCGAACCCTAGGGGTCGAACCCTATAAGGGAAATTAAGCCTTATTTTTTTTATTTTTTTTTGTCCGCGCCCTAGGGTGGCCGAACCCTAGGAGAGCCGAACCCTAGGAGAGCTAAACCCTATTGAGTAATTTTTTTTGTAGGGTTGAACCCTAGGGGGCGAACCCTAGGAGAAAATGTACCTAAAATTTAAACTTTAGGAATCGTGATCGCTATTTTGACCATAACTTTTGTTCCGTTTGGAGTCTCGGGGCCCATAAAATATCAAAACGACCGTATCAACGAGCACTTCAAAAGTCATCGCCAACGGCCATGACACATACTAAAATAATCCAAAAAATGGCTCCGAAGGATGCATTTTGGCTATCCGAAGTTTTTTGAAAAAATTTTAAATCTTATTTTTCTTTCATAATTGTGATTTTGATCCTTCCTTGACTTCATTTCTTCTTATTTTCAGGTATTCTCAAGTGAAAATCTCAGATTCTCCCCTTGCCATGGTAAGCCTACTCAAGTTCATATGCTTTACTTGACATCCTTAGTACCCTTATGTGGAGTCTTCCTTACTTGCAGGCCTCGTCTACCGGATGTTCTGAAGACCTGAAGACTTCCAGGATAACTCCCTTCGTCAATGATTGGGGAAAGGCTCCCTTTTTTGGGCCTTTTGACACCTTTTGGGAGCAAGTCCGGACTTACGATCGCACAACTTTTTTTCACCAGAGAAAGAAGGGTTGTTTTTTTATGTCGCGACTTGTAGAGGTTGGGACGACTTCCCCCATTCCGGTCGCATTCCCCGCATGTGCATAGAGAAACAAGAATAGCCTTTCAGTCCCTTTCGCTTCCTATCTGACTCATCTAGCCGTCTTCAAGGATGGCAATATTGGACTGACGAAATCCTCGGGAATGTTGAGTATAAGGCTATACTAAAGAGCGCGGGCATATATCGCTGCATTCAACTATGTAGGGCATTCAGCTATGTAGGGCATTCAACCATGTAGGGCATTCAACTATGTAGGGATCTACGTATCATGACGCCCTTACTGTGTTGATTTCCCGCGGGTGCTTTTCTTCATGCACATTCGTTACTGTTTGGGGGGAATTCACCCATACTCTAGAGTATGTCTGCTTCCTTTTCTTTTTTCAAATTACGTTCTTATTCTAGGTTATATATATCTTGCAGTCTTCCTGTTGTTACTTTGGCTTCTTGTAGCCCATCCAGTCTGTCTCCTAGGGATACCGAGTGCGTTGCATACCTGATAGAGGCTTTCAGGCGGGCTGGCAATTATACCTCATGATTTCATGGTGACACAATCCTTTCAGACTTCGTCTCGGGTACCTCCTCGAGTTCCTCCCCCGGGATCCTCTGTTGTCGGAGAGATGAGAGTTACTTACTCTAGAGTAAAGCTGAGGATCCTTGTTTTTAGATTGATGAGAATGATGATAATGATGATGTTCCCATTGGACTTCTTATGGGTACGGCAAGTGAGGTGGCGACCTCAACTATTTGTGAGCCTCCTTGACATAACATGATTGTTGTCACACCCTCCTCACCTCATGATGATCGTGTCAGCCTTAATGTTGACGATTCCATGTTTGATGTGGGCTTAGGTCCTGCTGTGGTTAGTACAGTTCCAGCTTCACGCCCACACATAAGATCTTCTCATGAAAGCTTGGAGGGCACCAGTGACACCCATGTTGATGATGATGCTATTATGGCAGTTAATCCTCCTCCCCCGAGGGGGAATCCTTCGAAACCTATTGTTTATTTCCATCCTCCCTAGAAGGATTCTCCCGAGGCTTCACCTAACAAGGAGGGTACAGTTGCTAGTTCTTTCGGTGGGGGCATCGATGTTTTACTTTCTTTGCCCGTTGAGTGGCTCGCCTTATTTGACTTTCTTCATCTTGATTCTGCCACCTCGCCTTTTAGTGACCTCGGTTATCCACCCAAAAACAAAGATGTCGTGGAGCTACAAGAATTCTCTAAGCCTGTGATTTGTGCAGCCCCTCTCCCGATGAATATCATGCTTCCCAAGTGGCTCCTACTATAGCTTCCTTCAATCCAACTAGAGAGCTTGTTCCTTTGAGGGATTTCCAGCTTTCTTCCTCCAGTCAGGAAAGTCTCATGCGTCTCCTAGTTTGGTTCCCACAGATACTTGATCGGCTATATATTTGTGAGGCTTCCTTCTAGACCCTCTTATTAGCTCAACTTGTAAGTTTTTGTTCTTGAGATGCACAGTCTTTCTCTCCGTTTTCTATGAACAGAGGACTTAGATATCTGAGTTGTAAGGTTGATAACTTGTTGGCCTTGACATTTCTCTTTTTCGTGCTGGGCTGAATCTCCTTACTTCTAGGTATGACTTTTTGTAGCTTTTTGTTATTTCCTGTATCAAAGAGCTCATTTATATGTCATTTATCATATTAGAGTTTCTTTAGCATTAGTGATTGTCTTTTGTTGCCTCCTTTTTAGTCTTTAATAAAAGAGCTCTAACTCACGCAAGTATACGTGGTCAACAAGTAATACAGAGGAAGTAGAGTATCGTCCCACAGAGAAAGTGCTAAATTAAATCACTATGCACCAGTTCTATCACTATATTTATTTGCCTAAACTAATGACTTGACTTTGGTGACAAAATTACTTCTAGACAAATTAACAACTAAAGATGCGAATTCTAACGAAATATATCAAACTTGGAATTAATGGGATCCTAACTTCATTTAATAGTTCACCTAATTACCACCATCATGCTAGACAGTTCACATATCACAGAAAAATAGCCAAGGGCACTAATATAGACATAACCATCTGTCAATGTATTATGATCTACTTACATAATATCCATACTCACTAGACACCATGTAATCACCATTATAACCAAAATCACTATATTTCTATGTAAAATTGTAATTATATTGATTTAAAGCACAAGCCCTTATTTTGACTCTTGCGGTGAAACAGTGTATTTCTATCTATTTCATAAAATATTAAGCTATCCAATTAAGCCTCATATTCATAAGCTATCATGATTACAATCCATACTCATATGTTATTTTTCAATTCCATACGAGCACTGAAATCGAATGGTGATCAAGCATTCATACATGCAAAACAATCATGATAGAAGTTCCTTATGATATGCAAAACAATCTAACAGTCAAGCTTATAATTAGACTAAATATTAAAATCCGTTAGAATCCCATAATGGAGATTAGTTCATGACTGAACCAAAAGCCATTATGGGATCAAAACTACACATAAGAAAATAAATAATCAATTGAAGTAAGAAGAAGTAGATTGATCAAACCCAATTGTTGAATAAAATCCAAAGTAAGCTCAAACCCACATCAAAATCCAGCACTTGAACAATAATAATCCACAGTGAAAATCCAAAAACTATATCTCTAGAAAAGTAGAATAATAATAATAATAATAATAATAGTCTCCAAGTTTCTTCTCTCCGTTTTCTTCTCTAAATCTGATCAATAATAGCTTGAATCCTCTTCCAATTTGGCTTCTTTTTCCTCATCCAGCCGCACATCAGCAACAAAATTTGTGCCCTAGCGCCTCTGGCGCTACCTTAGTGTAATTCCTAGCACCTCTGGCGCTAGGTCATGCCCTCAGATTTACAAAAATGCTATCAAGTCTGATTTTAACCCTTTAAGCTCCAAAATAACTCTTTTACCCCTCCAGCTCCAATCGTACAATAAACAAACACAAAAACGAATAAACAATACTAAAAACACTTAAAGACTGCAATAATTAAGTCTAACAAGACCTGATTCGTAGGTATAAAACACACTCATCAAATACCCCCAAACTTAACCAAATGCTTGTCCCCAAGCAATACAATGATGCAAATGCAAACTAACTATCATGCCTACGAATTAAACAATCAACCAACATAGTATCCAACACCAGGCCTCAAAGATATCATACAGTACTTAAGCAGAACATCTAACCAATGCAAAGTTTCTAACTTTAATCAATTAATTAAGTTACACCTGTCATCACCCATGTTATGCGTGTGTGTATATCAACCATTTTAATCAATCACAACACAAATCAATCACATAATTAACTTCTTAAAAGAAAACTTTCAATTTTAACTCAATTCAACCTGTGAACACAACCAATTCAACTGATTCAAGCAATCACGAAGCATAGGGGTATCACGAAGGTTATTTAACACATTTAAATCCTTTTTAAACCCTTCCCCAGGAATTCAAACAATTTTTTTTAACTTTTTAGTGAGTGCATTTTATGCTCCATCTCACTTTCTTTTAAACGAGTGCGTTTTACGCTCCCTCTCGTTGCATGTGTTTATGAGTGAGTGCGTTTTACGCTTCATCTCAACCCACCACATGATCCATTCTTTAATTAGGGAAGGTTAAAAATTTTCAACTCTTTTTTTTCACACCCCAAGATTCTCCCAAACTTAGATTCTTGCTTGTTTTTGATTTAATGGGCGTTTCACCGATATTATCAAGTTTTAACCCAAATTTTTCCACCAGAAGAAAATTATGCAACAATTTGAATTAAATTGATCAAAATAATTGATTATGTGCTTTCCTAGCTAACAAGAGTTTCAAACAAGTTAAACTTCACTTCATAATCAAAGCCATCACTAAGCACTAGTTTTCAATTCTTCTTAATTTAAAACTATCAAACCAGTCTTATCATTGGCCACATTAGACACTATATCAATTTATGCTTAATTCATGAAACTAGATGCACAACACAACCTAAACAATTAACATGCAACTACTAATGCAACTACAAGCAACTTGCGTAATTTAATGAAACAAAATCAGACAAGAACTAAAATTATCTACACATGAACGTGGGCCTAATCTATATTCACATAATCCACCCCCAAACTTAAATGACACAATGTCCTCATTGTGTAAAACATAAAGAAATTAAGAGCTAAGGACTTCCCTGATAAACGCTACTCGTCATCACGACCATCGGCAACATCGTCATCACTTGGTATTATGTTCTTGCCTGCAAGTAATTGGAAATTAGATGGAGATTGTATGCGATTTAGTGTTGGGAAGCTTCAACTCGACATCAATGGAGACTAACGGCGGCTGGAAGTGGGTAGAAGAAAAAGAAGACTTAAATTTGTGTGTTGAGCCCTCATTAAGCCCGATCTAGGGTTTTTGCATTTTTGTTTTCAAAGTTCCCAGCCGAGCGCTTTAGGCGCTATGGTTTGTGAAGGGTTGGGCGCGTTAAGCGCTAACTTGCAGTGTTTGAGCCCCGGGTCTAGCGCATCAGGCGCTGTGTTTTGGCATTGACAAGCACTTAGAGCGCTGATATACAGAAACAGCGTGCCGGCTCGAGCGCTGCAGGCGCTGGGAGAAGTGAAGGATCGAGCGCCTAAGGCGCTATTATGCAGAAGATGTGGCCTAGCCAAGCGCCTAGAGCGCTGAGTTTTTGAGCGTGCAGAGCGCCTAAGGCGCTGTTATGCAGTGTCCGGCTATTTGGCTAGCACCTAGAGCGCTGGTTATGTGCATCATGGGGCGCCTAGAGCGCTTGGACGTTGGTTGCCTAGAGCACTTGGCCAAGCTTTAATTGAGCGCTTTAAGCGCTTGGACCTTACTTAGCCAAATTTCCTCAGTTCTTGCTTATACCTGCAGATAAATCAATCCAAAGTCCAAAATTAGTTGTAGATACCCCTTTTTTTTCTTTTTTTTTTAAACAAAATAATTGACTAAACAAAAGAAAAACAGAAAATTAAATCGCTGGGTTGCCTCCCAGATAGCGCTAAGTTATAGTCAATTAGCTTGACTGTCTCTGAATCTCATTCTGGTTCAATCGCAAAAAATGTCATTGCATGCCTCCTCTTAGTCTTTTCTTTGAATTCCTTGGCATCATTGTACGTTTGAAAACCCCCAAACTTATCTTCATCCATTGGCAGAAAATAACTATCATCATTCGATTCAACTTTTCCTGTATCCTTGACCACTTCTTTCATTATCGGATTAAGCCTTCTTTGCTGCTCAACCGACGGCTTGCTACCATCTTCCAGCAGGATCTTATGTATGCAAAAAGAAGGGCTTATCCCTTGATATCTGTTATGGTCCATCCAATAGCTGATTTGAACTCTCAAAGCACTCGTAGCAATTTTTCCTCTTGAAAAGATGTTAGTACAGAAGAAATAATCACAGGTAGTTTTAAGTCTTTATTTAAAAATGTATACCTGAGATGATCTGGAAGTGGTTTTAGTTCAAGTTCGGGAGGTGTCTTAAGAGATGGTTTCAACTTTACCGATGTCTCTCCAACTCTCGTAAGTGGCTCGACAGGTGTTCTGAATTTTTCGAATTTGGGGGTAGTATCCAGATATTGCACAAGCTCGGCACATTCTTCATCCTCCAAATCTGATTCTTCAGCAATCACTCTCTGCAGTGGTTCATAATTCAACAAACTCTCCACGTCATCATTCACTATACTGTCCACTAAGTCAACTCTAAAACTCTTCTTCATCTGTTGGGAGTTTCATTGCCTTGAGAACATTAAACTTCACCTCCTGATCATGTACCCGCATTGTAAACTCCCCTTTCTGCACATCTATCAGAGTCCTCCCCGTGGCTAGGAATGGTCTCCCCAGTATGATTGGTATACTATTGTCCTCCTCATAGTCCAAAATGATGAAATCCGCCGGAAAGATAAATTTATCCACTTTCACCAGTACGTCCTCCACTATCCCCCGTGGATATGTGATAGATCTGTCAGCTAGCTGCAAGGAAATACTTGTTGGCCTTGGTTCCGGCAATCCCAACTGACTAAATACAGACAACGGCATCAGGTTGATACTGGCCCCAAGATCACACAAACATTTATTGAAGTTCATCTTTCCGATCGTACATGGTATAGTGAAACTACCCGGATCTTTCAGCTTTGGAGGTAGTTTACGCTGATGCACTGCACTGCATTCCTCCGTCAAGGCCACTGTCTCAAACTCGTCTAATCTTCTCTTCCTTGACAGTATACCCTTCATGAACTTTGCATAACTTGGCATCTATTCCAATGCCTCAGCGAAAGGTATGTTGATCTACAATTTCTTAAAAACCTCCAAAAACTTTGTGAACTGATTGTCTTCCCTCTGCTTATTCAATCTTTGCGGATATGGAACCTGAGGGTGAACTTGTGGTACTGTATTCACGGGGCTTCTTATCTGAACTCACTTTCTCCTTCTCCACTTGCTGCGACTCGGACTCATCCTTCTTCTTTTTCTGATCAGTCTCAATTTCTTTCTCCATTTCAACCCCAGTGTCATCCCCTTGTAAACTAGGTGCTACATTGCCTGGTACACTTCCTGCATATTGCTTTCCCAATCTTAGTGTTATGGCCTGACACTGCTCTTTACCCTCTCTCCGTGGATTTGCTTCTGTGTTACTTAGCAATGAACCTTGAGGCCTATTGTTAAGCATAGTCGCCATTTGCCCCATTTGAGTTTCCAGATTTTTAATGGCCACTACCTGGCTTTTGATCATCACCTCTGTATTTGCCATGTACTTTAACATCATATCCTCTATTTCTGATTTCTTTTCTTGCTGAGGTGCATATGGAGTCTGATGGTGTTGTTGTTGAGAAAATTATGGTGGAAAAGGTGGTCGTGGAGCAAACTGTTGCTGCGCTGGCTGAGATGGAAACTGTTGATTATGCTGAAACTGTTGTTGCTGATTTCCTTGATTATTTGACCAACTAAAGTTTGGATGATTGCAGTTGTTGGGGTTGTATGTGTTCTGAAACTGTCCTTGGTCTTTCCTATAACTGTTCACATATTGCACCGACTCTGAGCTGATAGCACATTGATCTGTTGAGTGTGACCCCACACAAATCTCGCATATGAAGGCCACTGACTTGACTTTGCTTTCTGACAACGAATCTATTTTCTTCGCCATAGCCGCCATCTGTGCTGACAACTGGGTAATATCATCCACTTCCAACAAACCTGCAACTCTGGGCTATGGCATTCTGGCTGTAGGATTTTGAAAATCATTAGCTGCCATAGTCTCGATAAGGTTATAAGCTTCGTCATAGCTCTTCGTTCCTAAAGCTCCATCTGCAGCTGCATCTACCATTTGCCTCGACTGCCATCCTAATCCATTATAAAATGTATTGATCACCATCCAATCTAGCATCCCATGGTGCAGACACTTCCTTAGCATCTCCTTGTATCTATCCCAGGCTTCGTATAAGGACTCTCCCTGTTGTTGCTCAAACTGAGAAATTGTTGTCCTCATTTTTGCAGTTTTAGCCATTGGGAAAAACTTGCCAAAGAACTTCTGTGCTAAGTCCTCCCATGTAGTAATTGATCCTGAAGGCAAAGAATGAAGCCAACTTCTCGCTCGATCCCTCAATGAGAATGGAAACAGTCTTAGTCGGATGGCATCCTCCGTCACCCCATTGTACCTAAATGTATCGTATATTTCAATGAAGCTCAATAGGTGCTCATTAGGATCGTCTGTAGCAGCACCCCCAAACTGGACCGAATTCTGCACCATTTGAATGGTTCCTGGTTTTATCTCAAAGGTATTTGCTGCTATTGCCGGTATGACTATGCTAGACTGCAACTCATTAATATTTGGCATAGAATAATCCCCCAAAGCTTTATGCTCCTCTCTTCGATCTTCTGCCATATTCGGTATAGTTCCTTCCAACTGTGCTTGTAAATTTCTACGCACTCTTGCTTTCCAACCTCTACCGTCAATATTATCCTGTGCTGGTGTCAATTCTGAGTTGGATGATCGTGTGTGCATAAAAATTGTACAAGTACCTGAAACCAAAACAAAAATAAAAATAGAAATGAGAAAAGATTACATTTGTCTAAGTCAAATAATATAGCTTAAAACTGATGATAATAATAAAAATCTAAACGTCTTTCCCCGGCAACAGCGCCAAAAACTTGTTGCCTCCTTTTTAGTCTTTAATAAAAGAGCTCTAACTCACGCAAGTATACGTGGTCAACAAGTAATACAGAGGAAGTAGAGTATCGTCCCACAGAGAAAGTGCTAAATTAAATCACTATGCACCAGTTCTATCACTATATTTATTTGCTTAAACTAATGACTTGACTTTGGTGACAAAATTACTTCTAGACAAATTAACAACGTAAGATGCGAATTCTAACGAAATATATCAAACTTGGAATTAATGGGATCCTAACTTCATTTAATAGTTCACCTAATTACCACCATCATGCTAGACAGTTCACATATCATAGAAAAATAGCCAAGGGCACTAATATAGACATAACCATCTGTCAATGTATTATGACCTACTTACATAATATTCATACTCACTAGACACCATGTAATCACCATTATAACCAAAATCACTATATTTCTATGTGAAATTGCAATTATATTGATTTAAAGCACAAGCCCTTATTTTGACTCTTGCGGTGAAACAGTATATTTCTATTTGATTCACAAAATATTAAGCTATCCAATTAAGCCTCATATTCGTAAGCTATCATGATTACAATCCATACTCATATGTTATTTTTCAATTCCATACGAGCACTGAAATCGAATGGTGATCAAGCATTCATACATGCAAAACAATCATGATAGAAGTTCCTTATGATATGCAAAACAATCTAACAGACAAGCTTATAATTAGACTACATATTAAAATCCGTTAGAATCCCATAATGGAGATTAGTTCATGACTGAACCAAAAGCCATTATAGGATCAAAACTACACATAAGAAAATAAACAATCAATTGAAGTAAGAAGAAGTAGATTGATCAAACCCAATTGTTGAATAAAATCCAAAGTAAGCTCAAACCCACATCAAAATCCAGCACTTGAACAATAATAATCCACAGTGAAAATCCAAAAACTATATCTCTAGAAAAGTAGAATAATAATAATAATAATAGTCTCCAAGTTTCTTCTCTCTGTTTTCTTCTCTAAATCTGAACAATAATAGCTTGAATCCTCTTCCAATTTGGCTTCTTTTTCCTCATCCAGCCGCACATCAGCAACAAAATTCGTGCCCTAGCGCCTCTGGCGCTACCTTAGTGTAATTCCTAGTGCCTCTGGTGCTAGGTCATGCCCTCAGATTTGCAAAAATGCCATCAAGTCTGATTTTAACCCCTTTAAGCTCCAAAATGACTCTTTTATCCCTCCAGCTCCAATCCTACAATAAACAAACACAAAAACGAATAAAACAATACTAAAAACACTTAAAGACCGCAATAATTAAGTTTAACAAGACCTGATTCGTAGGTATAAAACCCACTCATCATCTTTAACTTGAATTTTTTCCTTAAGACCCAATGTTTAGCATTGAATCATAAGTTATTCAAATTAATACTCCAAGACAACAATATTCATAATAGTGAGAGTAAACATGCAATTTTTTCGTTTTCTCACAAACTAACACTTGAATCCATACTTTTAAAATCAAAGAATATTCAAGTATAAGTGAAAGTTTGACGTTTTTATTAATAATCATATTGCTTTTAACGAAAAGCACAACGTTTCAAAAAAAAATTCATAAAGATAATAATAATAGATTTTGCTTTTGTCAGATAAAGCATAACGTTCGCCACTTTTAGAGATAAAGTGTAACTTTCTCGGGCTTGAGGGCTTATAGTCAAGTGTCTCGATTACTTTTAGAGTTGAAAGTATAACTTTGAGGACTTATAGTCAGGTGCCTCGATTACTTTTAAAGTTGAAAGTATAACTTGTCAGTTCCGAGGGCTGTAAAGTCAGGTTCCTCGGTTACTTTTGAAGTTGAAAGTATAACTTGTGCCTTATCCCTTGGTACGTTGTGCCAATTGTTTGGAGTATAGGGTTTCATAAGGGCTTAAGTTGCATGCCTCATCACTTGGTCATCTAATTTCTTAGCAAGTGCAATCTACGAGGACTTGGCCACCATTTAAAGTGGACCACCATCTTCGGTGGATTTTTAATTCATCAATTCTTGTGTCTCCTCCCTTGGTCATCTAATTTCTTGGCAAGGGATACTCTTGAGTACTTCAACCACCATTTTCTAGTGGACCACCATCTTGGGTGAATTTTTGATATTCTCATCTTTGCAGTTCTGAGATCTTTCGATGGTAGAGCCAGTATTTGGGTTGTCCATCATCTTGTGTTGATAAAGTTTGCATAACAAAACTTCTCATAGTCTCGACATGAGCACCAACTATTAATTCTTGATGCTTGCTTGTTGTATGCTACTAAAGCCTGTTGTCTTGAATGAGCTATTGTGGCCCTTGATCGTGTTTCTTGAAATCTAGTATGAGCCTTCATCCTTCTTGCCTTCATGCGACTTTAGCATAGCATCAAGCATAGCTGCAGTAAATGTATGTTTGCCTGCATTATCATAGTAAAACAGTCGTGAAGAAGTAATCAAGGCTCTAATGTTCTTTTTGGCTTGACGTCACACACGCCTTTGTCATGGCGTCACGATCTTTGGCCTTTTTGGGTAGCTTTCTATGTTTCGAAGGACTTGAGGAAGATCATCCCTAAGACTCCATGTATTTTTCATCACTTTCCTTAGTCTTGATCATCACGATAACCAAGGTTCGATCGAGAAATCACATCGGAGCTTAAACAGGAGTGTGCCCCCTAGAGGTCTTCGGGAAATCACATCGGGGAACCTTTGAGTTCATCTTCTTTTGCTATTTTTTTTAATTTTCCATCCTTTCGACTTCTGGGGCTACACCATGGGTAATAGTGTTGCATGTTTCGTTTCCTTTGTGGTTTGGAAGTGGCTTTTCATACACGGTGCTTTCTTTTCACAATTCAATTTCTCCGACTGCCAGCTTCTCGTGGTATATCCTCCGCAGACTGTAACAGTCCATAGTGGAATGTCCCGCGTACTGGTGGTACACATAGAAGTCCGGTCTTTTTTCATCTCTTTCGTCACCACAAATCTAGGCCTGGGAGGTTTCACCACTCCGTGCTCGACCCATTGTTCGTATAGGCCCCTGAATGCCTTCTCACTGCATGTGATAGCCTCTAGAACTGGCATCCTGGTATACTTGTCTCCATGTTTTCCTTTATTTCGTTCCAAATTTCGCTCGTTTTTCTCCTTCTTGCCCCCTTGTGGTTTTGACTGAGAATCAGCCAAAGCCACAGTTGCTGTTTTTTTACCCTTCCATGTAACCATCGCATGGCTGATGGGCACTGTCACGATTCCTCCCAAATCTTGTGCGAAGGATGAGATGGTCGCAAATGAATCACAGGCCTTTGTAACGAGATGGGGCTTGAAGGAGTCTAGAGCACCATTGTTGCATATGCTAACCAAATTCTTCTCCTCAATTAGCTCGGCACACTTCTGTGCTTGGGCCCTGAATCTGTCCACATAATCTGACATCTCCTCATTCGGCTTCTGCTTGAATCACATCAGCTCTACAATAGTTACCTGTTTCTGCACATAGAAGACTTTCTTAAAAAATTATAATTTTAGATCATCCCAATCATGGACCGATCCCTTCTCCAAATTGTAGTACCAACTGAAGGCACTATCCGTCAAGGTCTTGTTAAATTCCCTCATCAACATATTGTGGTTATTCACCTCATCATAACCCAACCATGGAGACATCGACTCCACGAACCTGGCAATATGCTCCTTGGCATTACCTTTCTCCCCGTTATACTTTGGGAACTGCGGGAGGTGCTCAATATACCCTGCCAGGTAAGGTTGTCTCCGTATGTGTGCCGGGTAGGGTGGAGTAAAGTCCAATTCTGAAAGTCGGGATGTCTGCTTACGAAGTTGATTGATCACATCAATCATATCATCCTTCGTCACATACTGGCTCGTGGTATGGACTCTCTGAGGGGCTGTGATGTATTGATGCATAGGTGATATGTATGGTAAGGAAATTGGCTGGTGTACACTTGCATCTTGCACAATTTGTATCAGTGGTGCTTGTTGGCTTGTTCGTTGGATGTGGCTCGGGATGGTCGGTATCTGCACTTGTGAAAATGCTAGAAGAGTGGTCGGGATGATGTTGGGTTGAGGCTGACTTGTTTCCAATCTGAGTTGTGGCACATCACCGCTGTTTTGGGGTTCCAAGTTGTTGATTTGAATCGGCTGACTCTCCGTTGTTGGAGGCACAGTCTGATTCTCTTTGGTGTTACTGTTGTCCTCCACTTCTGCTCGTTCCCCCTGCGAACTTCCTGAAAACATAGCCCTGAAAGTGGGGATTTGCATCAACTACTGGCGGAAATTCCCCGTCTCTTCCTGCTTCCGCTGCATTTCCAGCATCATGGTCATCATCATCCCTTGGCCTTCTCGTGCCTCCTTTAATGCCTTATGCATCTCCATCTGTACAACATTTGTAGTTGTCTGCGCTTCAGTTACTTCCTCACCTTGCCTTCCCGTGTTTGTCTGTCTAGCACTAGTTTGTTGTTGATCAGCCATTTGAGGTGATGTTGAACGTCCTTCTGAAACGTCTTCTAAGATGGGTTGATCAAAATCCAGATTCGCGCTTTGGAGCACTGGATTTACTTGCCTTGAAATCGGATCCGGTGAAGTGAGGCTTATTGTCGGTGAAACTCTTCCTGTAATTCTCCCACTTCGAGCTGTGGGCATACCCTCCACGAATTCTACACCTCCCCAACAGAGTCGCCAAATAAATGTGGGCAAGAAAATTATGCCTTGCTAGGGTTAGGGTTTCGTGTTAGCTAGAGAGGAGAGAAATCCACGAAGAGCATGGAATTGATTGATTGATTGATTGAAGAGGGGAGAAGAACAGGTGGGCGATTACTCTAATGACACGTGACAGAACTCTCAGAATCCAGAAACCGAGTTAGGGTAGCAGGGATTCCAAGAGCCTTCTTGAATCTTCGAGTTGGGAGAGAGTTCCAAGCGTAATGAGCTTCCAAGAGTCTAAGTCTAATGTCTTGAGAGCGATCCCCTTTTCTTAGAATAGAGGGACTATTTATAGAGCTTGTCAAGGAAATAGTCACATGCCAGACACATGTTTTAAGAAAAATTCCAGAAATACCCTTTAGTCATGTTTTATAGGAAAAATTTCATAAATGTCCTTTAATCATCAAAGTAATGCCCAAATTGCCCTGTTCTTCTAGCCACCAATCCAATCCCTCAATCAATTCCCAAAATGGGTCGCATCCACGAGTCTTCTGCCTTGGAACACGTGGAGACTTCCCCGGGTCTAGCGTATTTATTTTTGTCTAATCTGTACATTTAATTAGGTCACATGAACCCTAATTTGTACATTTAATTAGGTTTTATAAACCCTAATTTGTACATTTAATTCAATTAGGTCATGTGAACCCTAATATGCACTTGGGCCCACACAACTTGTGCAATATGATTAATTGAGAAAGGATAAAAGATATACCTTATGAAGATGATCAACTCCTTGATGTGATCTTCAAGTTCCAATCCTTTGTTCCTTCACCCTCCTCCAAATCCACGGATCAAAGGCAAGCTACTCAATGTGTGCAACGCTCTAAAAGTGATCCACCAAGAGATGATTATGGAAGAAGTAAATTTAGGTTTACCCTAAACCTTATGGCTAGCCCTAATTCTCTCTCCTAACTCTTTAGGTTGTAGAGGATACTTACAAGAGTTGCATTACTCCTTCCCACAATAAGACCCTTCTTATTTATAGACCAACCTTCCATCCTAAACCTTTTAGGACTTAGGGTTTTAATTTAATTTAACTCCCAAACTATTTAGGAATTAAATAATTTATAATAATAATAATAATAATAATAATACTTGTTATTAATTTATAATTAGTATTTCTCCAAATACTTAATTATAAATATTAAGCTATTTAATTTATTCCACTAATAAATTAAATATACTTAATTCATTATTGTTAAGCCAATTACTTCTAAAATAATATTTCTCTTTTGCGGTGTAACCTTTTAGGTTCAATATTATGCCGGTAGTAGAAAAAATAAATTAGAACCATTCTAATATTATTTATAATGAATTAAACACTTTTAATTCATATGTGATATGTCTCCAACTTTTGGGAATATTTCGATGATAATTAACAATAATTAGTAAATTAGTTAATTAAAAGGGTAGAATCCTACTTATTTTGATCAAAAATATTTTCTCATCCAAATTGAATTAATTTTTTCTTAACATTGATAATTTAATATCAAGTGTTAGTGTAATACCCGAGAAAATAGTGTAACTTTATAATTAGGTTTATGAATATTTATCTAATAAAATAAATTTTTTATGGATATTATTTTGTGTAAATATACTAAATAAATAAATATAAATGATATATTTAGCAATAACAAAGAGACCACAAAGTTGATAATTTAGTTAAAATGATTTCCAGGTGTTGTGTTTGCAAGTAGGCTAGTTATTTTTTTTTGTTAGGTGGATGATTTTTTGTTAATAAAAATAGTGGTTAGATATATTAATTAAATCCTAAAAGAATGGAATGGGCTTGAAGTGTCACCATATCTACTACATAAATAAAGAACTTAGGCTTGTATTTGTCAGTAGATAAGCCAAATATGGAAGGCAAGTGGCGGATGATAGGAGAAAGGGGGGGCCAAACTCAAGGTTTTGTTAAAAAATGGAGAAAATAATGCATCACATGGGAGAAAGAATCAAGCTAAGTCTATATATTCTCTCCCTATTTACTCAATTATCATATTAGACTTACACGTTTCCTTTTCTTTTCCCCTAAACTACTCAATTATGTTCATAAAATACTAAATTTCATGATTAGGCTGGTTAATTTATATATATATATATATATATATATATATATATATATATATATGTCTTCCCTACTTGTAACTATATACATATATATGTACATAAAATATTAAACTTGCTTATGCTTAGGCTAGTTAGTCTATATAATATATATATATATATATATATATATATATATATGTCTTCGTTCAACGATATATATAGTACTAAAAGAAGAAAAACAAAAAGAAGAAAAACAGAAGGGAACGAGTAAAAGAGTGGGTGAAGAGACACGAGAAAGAGAAAAAGAAGAGTAGCAGAGTAGAAAAAAGTGGAAAAATAGGAGAATAAAATTAGAAGGTATGTTTTTAATTATTCTTTTATTATGTAATTGTTTTATATGTTTTATATATGAAGTTGATATATTTCTCGCAACATAAGCAATATACGGTGACGAAAATGGGAAGAAAATCCAAGAGATTAGAATTGGAATTTCTAATTTGAATGTTTGGAATTACAATAAGGGAGAAAGTAAAATAAATAAATGTTTAATGTAAATATTAATATGATTAATATTCATAATTTGGGCAAATTTGGACAAGAAAATATAGTACTCTGTCGTGAATAGTACTCCATCGTGAATAGTACTCTGACGTGAATAGTAGATAAAATGAACAAGAAATAAAAGTTATACAATTCAAGAATATATATATATATATATATATATATATAAGAAATGAATAAATGCGATATTAATATTTTTGACCTTCATGAATGATAATATAGGTCAATTGCAGAAAAGATTTATTAAGCTAAAAAATAGTCAACGGACCGAGGCAAGTTTCCTAACTTACACAAATTTTGTATATTGTGCAAGTTTCCTCATTTTGAGCAAAATTTTTAACTTGTGCAAGTTTATTATTATGTGCAAGTTTTCTATTCTTATGTGCACTCCGTGCAACAACGTACGTTTAGATTGCTGAATTTCATTTGTTATATGAAGTTCATTGTACTATGTGAATTAAAAAGAAGTTAATGCCATTTGATTCGGCTTAACTCGATTCTTGAACTATTCCAATTAGAATGTTTATGGTTGAGATATTATTTATGATAATTATTTATTTGTGATAAGTTTTTTATGCCAAATCAAATAATTTTGGGCAAGTAATTGTACATGTTGCACTCCGTGCAATAATGTGGTTATGTGAGACAATATTATTATATGTAATAATGTATTAGACTAATATTAGCATTTATGAGCAAAACAAAAGAAGAAAGATTTTATAATTGACTTTTAAGATTTTAAGGTTCTACTTATTCATGAACTATGTTGAAAAATATGTTTATGCTAACTGTTAAAAGAATGTTTTCAATTGTTGTGATTGTCAGTGTAATGTTATAGATGTTAAATGATAGAAATATAATTTATTCCTGTTTATTCGAGCAGCTTCACAATCATTGTTCAATTGTTGAAGATTTCAAAAAAAAATATTATTTTATTCCCGATAACGTTATTTATTCAACTGCTTATAGTTGTTGGACAATTAAATGCTCATTCTTGCTTAAAACATATATTTGCAGCTAAACCTGAGAAAGCCAAAGGATCAGACAAAGATAAAAGGAAAGGGAAGATAGATGAGTAGGAAGCATGTTATGCAATAATTAAATATTTAAAATATTTGTAATGAATTTGAAGGATTTTATATGCTTGTATTTGTAAAGGTTAGAAAACCTGGAATTAAATTAAGATGCATTGTAATAAAATAGAGATTACACTTATGTCATTAAGAATTATATTGAATGAGTTGTATTGTGGGGTACCATACCTGAGGATAAGGTAACCCAAATTTGGGGGCGACACAGTTAGAAAGATTAATTCACATAGTAACATTTCTTAAGACAGGAGAGTTCCTATTTCTCTTAAATGATTTTTCCTCACTAAAGCTTTCAAAATTATATATAATATATATAAGCTATTTTTTTCGATAAAAATGAACAAAAAGGCCTTAACCTTTTTCGTGAATCCGAAAAGAGAAAACTGGCATTAGAAGATGTAAGTGAGTTTTTTTAGTGGGTCCATGAGCTTAAATAAAGGAATGAATTTGAAAGGCATAAAGCCTTAATGGCCTTGACCAAATGGTTGTGCTGGGCATTTGGAAACTTGAAAATATGAGTGATATATTTATGTGGGGCCCATAAGCTTAAATTAGAGAAATGTATTTATAATACTTAAAGAAAGTTTTTCTTTATTTACCATTGGAATGCATTTATGTTACTTATGTGCTGGCAAATTTAACTTGGACAATTTTTTCTTGTCACTTCTGAATTGGCTATCTGTTCTTTTTCTAGAAAAATTGATTGTCAGCATACTCGTTGAAATTAAGTATCTGATGGGCTAAACAATCTGTGTGTCCTTTATCTGAACTTCTCTTTTTCAAACAAATCCATCCGAGCCATTGATTTCAAAATAAACTTCCGAATTACTAGTTTGCCCTTGGCTAAAAAATTTCTTATAAACAGGAAGGTTTTTCCTCATTTATAATTTGCCAATTTACAAGAAAAGAAGACTTTTATTTAAATATCTGTACTGAATTGTATCTGCTTATCTTAGAAGCAAAATTTCTCTCAATTATTTATAAAAAGGGAAAAGGGTAGAGTTAGTTTACTTTATGTACCTGTGAGAAAAACGAGTAATTCTTTGACCAAGACCAGAGTCTTAGAGAGGTCGGGTGGGAGTTGGGTCTCTGATGTACTTGTGAGGTGAGGAAGAGGCTGTCATTTAAGATCAGATCATAAAGTAGAACTGAACTCAAAGGAAAGGTGCAACTAAGCTTGAGGAGGGAGCTGGGAGCTTGGTGTCCAAGATAGTTAGTTGTGTATAGTTGGAAGTTTGTCTTTAAAACTTTGCAAAGGCTTCTCCGTCTGTTAAATAAGTATTTATTACTTGGAGTAATAGGATCGCAAGTACTTGAGAGGAGCTTGAGACTGGACGTATCAACATACTCGAAATGTATGTTGTGAACCAGACAAATCTCTGTGCATTGTGTGATTGAATTTTTATTGTCCTGCATATTAATTTCTAATGTTGTTAATTAACTAACTAAAAATTCAAAAAGGCCAAAGATAATTTTTAATCAGCAATAATCTATTCAACCCCTCCTTCTAGATTATTATTGGATTTTCAATTAGTATTAGAACGATGCTCTTTAACTTGCTTATTTAGTGAATACAAGCATATCTAAGAGTAGATCCATCTATGGCCTACAATGTTACTGGTTGTAGAGAAGGACTATCAATATCCAGACCTCCACTATTTGATGGTACAAATTTGTCACCTGGAAGAATAGATTCAAAATCTATGCCAAATCACAAGGAATCAAAGTTTGGCTTGTAATAGAACAAAGTATAAAAGTTCCCACAAAGATTGAAGGACAAAAGATCGTTAAGAAAGATGCTGATGAGTTCACTACTGAAGATGAAGAAGCTATGAATATCGCATCCAGAGCTGAACAAGTGCTAACTAGTGCTCTCATTGAAAAAGAGTACAAAAGAGTTAGCAATTGCAAGAATGCTAAAAAAATCTAGGAAGAATTGATTATAACCTATGAAGGAACCAATCATATCAAAGAAACCAGAAAAGATTCTCTAATCCAAGAGTATGAAAGTTTCAAGCTGGAAGAAGGTGAAAAAATCATTGATATAAAATACGTTTTTCTAAAATCATTGATGTGCTGGAACAGCTAGGGAAGGCATACACAACTAATGAGAAAAATCGAAGAATTCTCAAAGCCCTTCTATCCATATGGAAAATGAAAGTTACAGCCATCAAAGAAATGCAAGATCTAACTGCCTATCCTCTTGATAGCCTCATTGAAAATATTCATGCTCACGAAGTTGACATGCTAGTCGATAAGGCAGGATCGGATACAGACTTCAAGAAGAAAGGAATTGCTTTTAAAGCTCTACTTGTAGATCAAGAAAGCGATGACAATGAGCTAAATGAAGAAATACTGAGTTTAGATAATAATAAAGTTGCCTTGTTATCAAGACAACTCAGGAGAGTAATTCAAAGCAAAGCTAGAAAATATGGCAAAGATTTTCTAAAGATAAACAAAAATTTCAACAACTTCAAAGGCAAACAAGTCTTCAGGCCAAAAGCACAAGGATGAAATTTCAAAGCAAATAATAACAACTTTAGAAATGCCAGCTCAAATGAAAATTCAAATGTATGTTTTGAATGCAACCAACCTGGACATTTCAAAAAGGACTGCCAAAACTAGTCAACAACGAAGTACTAGTAGCTGAGGAAGGCTGAGATCTAAATGATAAAGAAGAAACTGCTGAACAAATAGAGAAAATTATAAATCTATGTTTAATGGCAGACAATGACTCATCACCAAGATATGAGGTAAATTCTGAATATCAATTACCTAGTACTTCATTTGTCATACACACTCTCGATAATATAAATGAAGAACATCATGAACTGCAAGAAGCTTATAATTGTCTATATGAAGATAATGAAATTATTAAAGAAGATTTTATTAAATTAAAAATTTTATTAGAAAAATTAATTAAGACTAACATAAATCTTGAAATAGAAAACTCAAATTTAACTATAGTTAATGAATGTTTAAAAGAAGAAAAAGAGAAATTTGAAAATGATTTTTCAGAAAATTTATTACTAAAGGAAGAATTAGAAAAATTAAGAAACATAAACAAAAATCTTGAGATAGAAAATTCAACGCTCATTATTTTTATTGAAAATCTTGAAGTTGAAAATTCAACAGTTAATGAAAATACTCAAAATCAAGTGCTAAGTGAAGATATTAAAACTCTCAAGTTTGAGAATTCATCTTTAAAGATAGAATTAGAAAAATAAAGTGAAGATTCTTCTTTATTAAATCAAATTAAAATGTTGACTAAAGAATGTGATGATTTAAACACGATAGTCATCAAATTCACAAAAGAAAAAGAAAACCTTGATGTTATGCTTAATCAACAAAAATGTGGTTTTAACAAAGAAGGATTAGGATATATTAGAAAATCTAGTAAAACAAAAGATAAATGACTTTATCATGTTAAAAGTAAAGAAAAAGAAGGTCATACATCTCCCTTTGCTAAATGCACTTACTGTAATTGAAATGGTTATTCTATTCACATGTGCAATGCTCAAAATAAAAACTATGAAGGAAAAATGATTTGGGTTCTAAAAGGAACTAACACTACATCTATCATTGTGAAGAATACAAGAAAAGAATTCTATAATTATCAGAAAAATGAAAGATCTTATAGAAATTATCATTAAAATTCTTTAAGATATAAAAATAGAGTAAATCATGCATTTTATAGAACTGCTACTCATAGAATACTTGTGTCACCTACGACTAATTATCCTGTACCCAATTTTGTAAAGAAAAACACAAATGTTCCTTATACAAAATGGAGAACTCACCCAAAGGACCCTTCTTATTAAAGGGTACTAGTTCGTGATATCAGTATATATTACGGGTATGTCTGGCAGATGACTCTAGTAAAAGTAAATGGATCTTAATAGGGGTTGTTCAAGACATATGACTAAAGAAAAATCAAAATTGATCAATTTATAAGCTATAGAATGTGGTTAGGTAACCTTTGGAGATAGAAACAAAGGTAAAGTTATTGGAATTGGAAGTGTTGGTAATAAGCACATAACAATTTCTAATGTACAGTTAGTCACGGGACTCAGGTACAATCTTTTATCTATCAGTCAACTATGTGACAGTGGTTTTAAAATATCTTTCAGTCCTCATAATTGTTCAATATTTAATGAATCTGGTAAATTGGTTTTATTATGTCCTAGAAATCAGAATGTGTACACGTGTGACCTAAATGCATATTCTTACCTAGACAATGTTTGTCTTGTGTCTGCAAATAATGATCATCGGCTTTGGCATCGCAGATTAGGGCATATTAACATGAAACTGATCAATAATATTTCTTCTAAAGAACATATTTGTGGTCTTCCAAAACTGAAGTTTTTAAAAAATCATATTTGTGAAGCCTGTGAATTAGGAAAACAAATACATGCATCTCATTAACCTAAACTCACAGTATCAACCTCTTAACCTTTAAAACTTTTGCATATGGACCTAGTAGGACCCATTTGTAAACATAACATGGGTGGTGTTGTATATATTCTAGTTTTGGTTGATGACTACTCTCGATTTACATGGGTTGATTTTCTGAAATTTAAAAATTAAGCTATAAATTCTTTTTCTACTTTGTGCAAGAAAATTCAGAATCAATAGGGAAGCTCTATTGTTTATTTTCAGTATGATCACAGAAGAAAATTTGATAATTTTGATTTTATTATGTTCTGTGATGAGCACGAGATAAGTCATAACTTCTCTACTCCTGATACACCACAATCAAATAGTGTGGTTGAAAGGAAAAATCAAATTTTTCAGGAAATGGCTAATATTATGTTAAATGAATATTGCCTTCCTAAATATTTTTGGGCTGAAGTAGCGACAACGTCCTGTTATATTTTAAACCGAGTTCTATTAAGACCAATTTTGTTCAAAACTCCCTATGAGCTTTATTTTAAAAGAGCTTTATGAGCTTTATTTTTTGGGAGTAAATGTTTTATTTTAAATACAAAAGGACATTCGCTAAAGTTTGATCCCAAATTCGATGAGAGAATTTTTCTGGAATATTCACTTAATTGTAAAGCATATAGAGTTTTTAACAAAAGAAATCTAGTTGTTGAGGAATCAATGAATGTAACTTTTGATGAGTCTAAGCCACCTCCCAAATATAAAGAGTTAGTTGATAGTGACGTGGTCATTGAAGACAATCTCAAAAATATGGAGGAACCAAAACTAGAAAATGCATCTCCACGTGTCAATGTTAATCCTCTTGAAAATCTCAATCCTCTATTAAATGACTTACCCAAAGAGTCACATGTTATTAAAAATCATCCTTTAGAAAATGTGATTGGTGATATTGATAAAAGAATCATTACTAGATCACTAGCACATAACTTGGCTGGTTATTTATCTTTCTTGTCCCAAATTATAAAAATATAAAAGATGCTTTACTAGACGAAGATTGGATAATAGCCATGCAGGATGAACTTGAATAGTTCACCAGGAACGAAGTCTGGGAATTAGTTCTAAAACCCGAGGATATATACTTCCATTATTGGAACTCGATGGGTTTTTTCGTAACAAGTTGGATGAAAGTGAAACTATTATACACAACAAGGCAAGACTAGTTGTACAAGGGTATAATCAACTTGAAGGTATTGATTATGATGAAACATATGCTTCTGTTTCTAGAATTGAGTCTATACATATGTTATTAGCTTTTGCATGCCATAAAGATTTTAAATTGTTTCAAATGGATGTCAAATTTGTATTTTTAAATGGTGTTATTGAAGAGAAAGTTTATGTTAAATAACCTCCCGACTTTGAAGATTTTGATCATCCTGAATATATTTATAAATTGCATAAAGCTTTATATGGTTTAAACTAGGCTCCTAGAGCATGATATAAATGTTTAAGTAAATTTCTGGTAGAAAACGATTTTAAAAGGGGTATTGTCGATACTACCTTATTTACTAAGTATAAAAATGATGATATTCTTATTATACAAATTTATGTTGATGACATTATCTTTGGTTCTATTACTATTACTATGTGTAATGATTTCTTTGAGAGCATGAGTAAAGAATTCGAAATGAGCATGATGGGAGAATAAAATTTCTTCCTAGTATTACAAATCAAGTAAGGCGAAAAAGGTATTCATATTTTTCAATCCAAATATTGCAAAGAAATGATTAAGAAATTTGTTTAGAGTCTGTGAAACCTCTTAGTACTCCTATGTCAACTACTTATAAATTAACTGCTGATAAAAATGAAAAAACTGTTGACACAAAGAAGTATAGAGGAATGATTGGAAGTCTTCTATATATCATAGCTAGTAGACTTGATATTATGTTCAGTATCTATAAATGTGCCAGATTTCAATCAAATCCTAAAGCATCACTTTTAGTTACGGTTAAAAGAATATTTTGATATCTGAAAGGAACCACATACTTAGGTTTATGGTATCCTAAAGTTCAACCATCTGATCTTATTTGTTTCTCAGATTTTGACTATGCCAGTCATCATGTTGATCGAAAATGTACAAGTGGCACTAGTCAGTTTCTAGGAGGATGTCTAGTTTCTTGGTTTTCTAAAAAACAAAATTCAGTATCTATTTCAATCACCGAAGCAAAATATATAGCTGTTGCACGTTGTTGTGCATATATAGGCTGAATGGCACATATCACCCTCCAAGTTGTCACCCACTTTCAATGTCGTCCCTAAAGTACATTTTTCGTCAATTGCGTCCTTAAAGTAGTATTTTTTTGCGTTTCCGTTCCTTTTACACGATTTGACCCAAACCCGACCCATTTTTACCAAAATTTGACCCAATCCGACTAATTTTGACCCAACCCAATTTCACTAATTATTTTTTTTTAAAGAAAACTAAAATAATATTTTATTTTAAAATATTAAAAATAATTATAAAAATAATATTTTATTTTAAAATCTTTAAAATTATTATTATTTTAAATATTTTTAAAAATAATTCTTATTTTCAGGAAAAAATATAAATTCATAAAATATAGATTCAAAAAAATAAATAAAAAATAAAACTTTATTTTTAAAAAAGTAGTTTCTTTTTCATTTTATATGTAAAATACAAAAAACAGTAAAAGATAAATAAAAAAAATTGATTCAATTTTAAAAAAAACGAAATTAAAAAGTTTTAAAAATTATTATTTTTTTCAAGAAAAAAAATTAGAAAATTTATCATTTTTTAAAAAAATAGTAAAGTTTTATAAAATATAGATTCAAAAAAATTAAACAAAAAAATTAAAATTTATTTTCAGAAAAAATAGAAAATTTTAATTTCTTTTACAAATGAGTATAGTTTCATAAAATATGGATTCAAAAAAAGTAAATAATTTTTTTTTTCATAAAACAAAACAAGAAATATTTATTTTTTAAAAGATGTGTAAATTTTCATAAAAACAATTAAGAATTAAAAAAAATTTAAACTTTAATTTTTTTGAATCTATATTTTATGAAATTTTACTCATTTTTGAAAAAAATAAAAGTTTTTAATATTTTTCTTCTGAAAATAATAATTATTTTTAAAACGTTTTAAAAATAATATTTTATTTTTAAATATAAAAATAATTATTATTTTAAAATTATTCTAAAAATAATATTTTATTTTAAAATATTAAAAATAATTATTTTTAAATAAATATTTTGAATCTATATTTTATGAAATTTTACTCATTTTCTGAAAAATACAAGTTTTTAATATTTTTTCTTGAAAATAATAATTATTTTTAAAAATATTTAAAATAATTAGTATTTTTAATATTTTAGAATAAAATATTATTTTTAAAATAATAATTCATTTTAAAATAATAATACTTTTTAAAAATATTAAAAATAATAATTTTTAATATTTTAAAATAAAATATTATTTTTAAAATAATTTTTAACTAATAATTATTTTGAAAAGAATTTTTAACTAATAATTATTTTTAAAAGAATTTTTAAACTTTTTAGTTTTTTTTTTTAAAATAATTGATGAAATTGGGTCGGTTTCAGTCAAACTGGGTCGGGTGGGGTAAAATAGGGTAAAAGGAACAGAAACGCCAAAAAATGCCACTTTAAGGGCCTAATTGACGAAAAATGTACTTTAAGAACGGCATTAAAAGTGGGTGGTAACTTGGAAGGTGATAAGTGCCATTCAGCCGCATATATACTGTGGCTGAAACAGACCCTTATTGATTATAATATAAAATTTAATTATGTGTCAATATTATGTGATAATACAAGTGCTATGAATTTAAGCAAAAATATTGTGTTGCATGCTAGATCAAAACATATAGATGTCAGACATCATTTTTTATGTGATCATGTAAACAGTGGCATTATTAAATTAGAGCATATTGATACAAATTTAAATATTGATGATATATTTACGTATGGATTTTGTAAATTACGTATGGATTTATGAATGCTAGATATTTCTCTATAATTATTTATGCATTTAAATGCATTTTTATTAATTATTGATTAAACATAATAGTAATATTTACCTATATATATTATTTATTAGTAATATATATTATTTTATATTTATATATTTATAAAATATTTTCTTCGAAAATATTATTATAAATACATTATAAATATTTATTAACTTATATTTAATTTTTAAATAGTTAAAAACTATTTTCCAAAATATATACATATATTAGACTTTATCTGAACCATTGATTTGAACTAGCACAAATCTAATGGTAAAGAACTTCAATCCTTACACATATGGACCAATTTTGAGCGACCTAAGTAAGCACACTTATTAAGTCTTCCACCGTTCGATCTTAAACTCATAATGAATCTCAGCCTTCAGATCGAGAATAAATTAGTCATCTGAAAAGTTAAAACTCAGAACCTATCTCAGCCGTTGATCAATTTTCAGATTAATTCTCAGCCGTTGGATGATCAGGTAACCCTAAATACTAAAATTCTAATTTTTATTCTTTTTCTTTTTCTTCTCTTTCTTTCTTCAGCCACTTGCTTTCTCTCTCTCCAAAATCCTCTCAACTCTAAACCCTACTCTGCAAAAATCTTTGATTTCTAGTTCGATTTCAACAAAAACAATCCGATTAAACGATTTCTCAACCTCTAAACCATATCTTTACCGATTAGTTTCCTCAAAAATGGTTTTGAATTTTTTTTTGGATATTTTAAAATCAAAGATCTGTCTAATGGTTTGACAAAAATGGTTTAACAATCCTTTGATCTATCATCCATTATTTGTTTTACAAAATCTCTGTTTTCTTTTGGGTTTGAATCAATCAAAAATGTTTATGAAACTCTAATCTTTTTATTAACTGATGGTGTTCGAACATTGTTTTAGTCTATCTAAATCTTAGATTTATTAAGCTTTCTATTACAAATCTTTTAATAGATTTCTCTACAAATCTAGGGTTTCAGATATGTATTTTTTTACAAATCAGATGATATTTTTAAGTACCAATCTTGCGAAAATGATTTTCTAACTCTGTGTTCGTTCAAATTCCTTCACATTTTTCGTGTGTGTGTGTGTGTATATATATATATATATATTCAAACATACACAGTTAGTTTACAAATACATATTTTCTGAGATATACTTTTTAAGTATACATATATTATTCTGTTTGCTAAGATTGTTGAGAATAATGAATGAAAGATACGAAGATGGCATAACTATGCATACATTTGTTTACATTTGTTTAAAGAATACTAAGCAGCTGCTAAGGTACGATTTATATATTTATTTGAGTTGCTTATTGTCAAACTTCTGCCTTTATCTTTTCTGAGCTGGGTCTCTAGGAATAATTATCTAAATTGTTGTGTTAGGATAACTTATTGTGGTTATTTGTTTTGAACTGATTTTTAAAAAATACCTTGAATGGGATAATTCTTCTTTAATCTCATTATTACTCTGGACTGATATGTTGAACTTGGTTGAACTAATGTGTTGGGGGGCTATTTGTCGTATAACCTTGGATAAAGACTTAAATGTCTAGCTACTGCGTTTTCTTTGTGCTGAACTCTGCTGTCAGCTGTTGTTTGTGTAATCTAGTTGAATATCTAGTATGTACTCTTGACATTCCTCTTTTCTCTTTTTCTAAATATTTGAGTCAATGGTTACATTCCGACTGATATCTTTTTATTGGCTCTCCATTTAACTAAGTTGGCTTCATTTAATACACTAAACTATATTTTTTTTAATCTAAAAACACTGTTTTCTGGATACTCTGATTTCTTGAAAATGGTTTAAACAGTCTGAAGTATGTCTCTCTTTCTTGTAAATCTTTTCTTATAATTACTAACGATCTATTCATCTCCATGTGACTCAGCTATTCTCCATATCTGTGCATTAAATGTTAGATTGCCTTACTTGACTATACATTACTTGTATAAATTCAAATTGCAAAAATAAATTTTATTTATCATTGAGTCCTATTATCTTCATTTGTTCAATCATCTGAGTCCTACTCTACACTATCATCTAAGTCTTATTCTCATATTGCATACTTTTTGTCTTAGTTTTAAAAATGGAAAACATTTCATCTTCAAAACATAAAAAATCTGCATTATTCTCTAAAATACATCCCGATACATGAATTCCACAGTTAGTCACTCCACATGCATAGTCTAAATACATACTTATGAGACATAGTCTCTCTCTTGGTGTAGGAATAACATTTAACAGCTTTCCCAGTCTTTTGGAAAAACTAATAAGTATAGGATGGGAGTCCTTAGTAGTCTTTAATGATAGAAACATCTACCTTAGCCTAATAGTGAAATTTTACTCTCATATGACCTTTAAAAAAGATAACTATGGTGTTTTAGTTAGTATTACCACATGCATACAAGGCATAAAATACACAATTAATGAGCAACTGTGATATGTTCATAATATTCGATTATTTTTATTCCTTTATGCTTAGTTTAGTTGCATGTTATTTGTTATATGAGTTGAATTAAAGTGTTTATAGATCTTTGGAAGAATTTGATGTGGTTTAATAAATATGAGTTATAATGATGATTTTTATGTTGTTTTGCAGAATATTCTACGATCGTTGGATGAAAGCTCTATGTTCGTAGTGTTAGAATGACAATTTGGCAACTCTATGATTGTTTGGTTTTCAGCTCTACGTCTGACGAGAGTTACTCTACGATGGTGCTGTTTACTCGACGATTGTCGCAAGTCCACTCTACGATTCTGAGAGAACTCTACGACTACATGTGGACGCCCCCAAATCTGGGTTCCATAACCTTGGCAATTGGTGCTCACGATCCATTATCTTCATACACGTTCTATAACTAAGCGGAATAAATAAACATAAATTGTTTACTACATAAGATTCTACATCAAATCCCAAGGGTCTAACAACCTTAATTAATTACATACCTTAATAACCACAAAAGGTTTACGTAAATAACTTACATAGGATAACAACATAATTAAACATGCATTATCTATTCTTGCACTTTTCCTTTCCCTTTGTCCTTGTTGGATGTCTCTGACTCAATTGAAATAAACTTCATGATATAGCAAGGGTGAGCAACTAATTCGCTCAGCAAGTTTAAATATAAGAAAGATATATTGTAATGACCGTGAAATTTTTAAGCTCCATTATTAATTAAATATAAATTTTAATTTTTAATGAGTTAACTTTGTATGCTTATTCAAATCTTGTGTGATTAATTGGTTATGTGGTTATGCGACTTCGCGTAGTTGCCAAGGTCAATAAAGGGAGTCACTAATGATTTAATTAAATTAGTGGTCTAGCCCTAAGGTTTAATATCAGAAGAATTGATAAAGTTGTCTAGTAATTTAAATATTCAATTTATTTGAATATAGTGGAGGAATTTAATTTGCCTTAATTAATTAATATAATTATTAATTAATGTGTGCAATATTGATATTATTATGTAATAGTCTATTTAGTAATTTAATACTAAGTGGACTAGATTAAGTTATTAATTCCATCTTTTATGTAATTACGAATTTGGTATTAAATGTATACTAGATCAATTGGGTTTTAATGGTATGATTTATTTATCTATGTAATATTGGTTTGGGACAAGAGTAATGGGACATATCCCATTTTATTTCCAAACCGTGGTCTGCTAGGAGAGAGAAAAATAAATCAGACATTGAGTGTACAGTGGAGTCACCTCCCTCAATTTCCTCAGCCGCTTGTAGCCATTGCCTAGCCTAAGCTTGCTTATATCAGATGGTAAGAATGATGAAGGAGGGTGTGGGTGATTTACCAAACCTTTAATACCCATCATCTTCTTCTAGTTCCCGCTGGTTAACCAAATTGGATAAAAGCTTGGCATGGTTAATTGATTTTCTATAAATTGGAGCTTCTTCTTCATGATTTCAGTTGCTACAACTTCTGATAGGTTAGTTTAGAGAGTGAGCATTGCTGAGAGTGACAGTAATCTGCTATTAAGCATTTGAGGATTTCAAATTAGCTTCAAGAAGGTACACTGTGTTCTTAAATTTTTAGCAATGAAAATTCTATGAAATCCATGATTCTTGCTAATTAGTTTGTTAATTAGTATAAAGATGTTATATGGGTCTATATACATATTTGGGACCAGTGTGGTTGCACTGAGTTGTGTTTAGAAAGGTTAGGCAATATGAATTTTTGAATTCTACAGAAGCAGAGCTGAACCTGAATCAGTGCAGGAGTGGCGCGGCCGCACCACTCCCAAGGCCAAAACCAGCGTGGCCGCGCTGGCTTCTAGGAAATGTTGATGTGTTATGATGTTTTGATCATGCTAGTTTAGTCCATTTATGCATGAAAATAGGTTTGTAATGTTATCTAGTGTCCCTATGAATGCTATGACTTGCATATGTTACTCTATTTATGAAATTTCTAAAAGGAAGCTTCAACTTCAAAATAAAATGTGTCTTTTAAGTTCTAACCATTTGAGTACATATATATGGCTTAAATATATGTTCAAATGCATGTGAGTTATGATTTCCAAGTTGTCTTGCATGAGCTATGTTGCGTGAGTTGTCTTAGTATGAATTTCAAAGGAAAACATAGAGTTTAAAGATGAGTATCGTCAAATATTGTAGGAGTTGTATTATGACCATACGAGCATGTATAATAGGACTCATTATGCCTATAGTCAGATTTAGCATGAGCATCATCTAGTTAAATGTGGACTCAACCTATGCTCGCATGATCAAGGAAATGGAATTTCAAGTGTAAACTGTGTGATTAATGTGTACATGTGTTGTGTACGCCTGAGCATGCCTGCTATGTGTGGCTTAGTCTCACTATATGGTATTATGACCATAATAGCAGATTACTTGTGAAATGGATTTGTTTGGCCTAAATCATAGGAATTTCTGACATAAAGCCTTATGACTTTGGATTGGATTTAGAATGAGCATGATAGGTTTCAAACTCAAGTTAATAACGTTATGAGCATGTGTATTTGAGTTATATCAGTAGCCTGTATGTTAGGGAGTAGGCTCGGATTTCAGCTGAATGAAATTTCATTCTTGGTCTATCCAGTGAGTGGCACGGCTGCGCCACTCCTAAGGTAAAAACTAGCGCGGCCGCGCCGGTCTCCAATTTTGCCCAATTGCTTTAAATTATGAATAAAGCCTAACAGCTTGTATGCATGTATGTCTTAAGCTGTATTGCATGATTAAACTAATGTGCTATGTATTCAAGTCTGTATTGATGCATAGGAACTAGATATTATACTCTAAGACGGGGTTAAATGTTTGTAAACTCAGTCATAACAAAGCGATTTACACGAATTACATGTTAGGATATTGGTGAGTAAAATTCTTATAAGTTGAAAATCACACCCGTCTTCACATTACTAATTGAGAGACTGACTTGTTAATGTTAGGTCATCTCAACGCAATTTAAGTTAAAGCTAGATTATTGTAGCTGAGCAAACAGGCAAGTTTCCCTTGACTTATACTAACTTGTGCAAATATAATGTTGTTGTGCAAGTATCATTGATAACAAGTATCCGAACTTCATTTTTGTGCAAGTTCCCCGAACCCATTCTTGTATTATTTATTGCAAGTTATTTATTTAAGCTTGAGCCTTTAATTCCTCAAGCATGCTCTACGTGGTTTAATTACTTAACAATTATTCCACATCATTGTTATTGACACTCACACATTGTGCAATTGTTTTCGCGCAGACATTGACTTGTACTTTATTAAAGTTCTAATTTGGATGAACTACCATAATTAAGTATTAGCTATTGTCCAGCTAGACATTTGCGGTATAGATTTTAAAAGCTATCCAAGCGAATTGATGGTGCGGAATCTTGGACTTTATGAACACCCCTTCAATATAGGGGAGTATCCCACGTATCGAATATAAGATACAAAGAGTAGAGTTAAATGTTATGCATACACATAGCGTACGCGAGGCTGATCCCCTTAAGTACATATTCTGTAGCCAGTAACCAAAGGGTTAATTAGCTGTCGACTCCCTTGGAAGTGTATTGTTCAAAGTCTACTTGACTATCATTCATTCTAAAAGCAATTATTACTCTTGCTTCCGATATTCATATTGTTGAATTCCTCTCTTTATATTCCGTTCATCATGATATATCCTTTATTGTTGCATTCAAACTTGCTAAGCAAACTAGTTGCTCATCCTTGCTATATCATAATTTTTATTGCAGTTAAACCCGAGACTTCTAGGAAGGGCAAGGGTAAAGAAAAGATGAAGTAATAGACATCCAACAGTTGGACATTTATTCCATGTTTTGTTCATTGTTAATGTTATTGTAATATGAACCCTAATTAGTATCCTAAGGTATGTTTGGATTGTGTAATTCAGGTTATGGATCTTGGGACTAGTAATACCTTTTGAATGAACAACATATATTTATTATATTCCGCAATTAGTTATTTTATGTTGTTTGGAGGTGGACGTTTGTATTGGATTGTGATGACCAAATCCGGGTATTTGAGACCTGAGTTTGGGGGCGTCACAGGTTGGTATCAAAGCTGTAGGTTATAAACGTTAGGATTGTGAAACCTAGGTTATAACCTTAGTATTAAACTCGTATCGAGTGCATTAGGAGATAAATTAGGTAGATTTATCATATTTGGTATTTTGATGAATTGGGGAATTCATCGAGTCGAGTAATACCCAGTGAAATATAATTTCATTCCTTCAATGAATATATTTTATTGTTGTACTAATGTTAATTTGTGTGTTTGTAGGATGGCTACCGTTGGAGAGACTAGTGGAGTCAGGGAGGAGGGGGAGGTATTCACTAATATACCCGTTGTTACAGAGCGGCTAGTGGGCTATGCACCTGTTACCCCAGTAGCACCATTGAGTGGGTCCGGGCCAAAGGAGGACTACTTGGTGGATCTGGTAGAGCCTGGCATAGGCGGAGTGTTCAGATCCGGCAATCAGGATAGGAAGAATGAGTCTGAGGAGGATCCAGCTGATATAGAGATAGGTGGAGCTGGTGAGGAGGTACCTGAGGAGGGATCCCTAGTATTCCACACATTTTAGGATGACTTGCTCGGGGATTATGTCGATCGCATAATAGAGCAGGAGCAGATTATCGAGTAGCAGAATGCTCGTATTGTACACCTAGAGGAGGAGAATTCTGTCCACCAGGAGGTGGAGGAGCAGTATAAGGCAGATGCGTATTTTTTACAGTTTGAGGCAGTTGAGCTGAAGGCTTAGATACAGTAGTTGGAGAGTGCCACACCCCAGTTGAGCCCAACAGTGGAACAGTTGATATTGCAAAACAGTCAGTTGAGGCAGGCATTAGAGCAGTCAGATGTCAGGGAGGTGGAGTTGTAGTCAGCTCTACAGGCCGTCAGGGCCGAACGAGACTTGGAGCAGGAAGAAAGGATTTGGATGCAGGAGTTCTGGGTTCGCGCAGCCACATGTGTGGATGTGCTAGAGGGAGAGGTTCGAGATGGATCTGCCAGGATCGATACCTTGGAGAATGCTATATATACTATGATGCCCCCAAATTCTGACATCACTGTCTCGAATTTGGTTCATCACGTTCTAACTCAATGGTGACATAAAACTAATACAACGGAAATGATAGAATAAATTACATTGATTTAATATAATTATTCTCGTCCCAAGGTCTCGCAACCGTTACTATAATACTATCCAAGAGTCTTGATTCAAACTAAAACATAGTACTAATACATAATCCATGCCTAAGCTTATTACATAACCGAATTAGAAAACTTAAAGCAACATAGTAAATAATCTTCTCCTTAAGTAAGAACAAAGTTACTATGTAGTTTTGCCCTTTCCCTTATCCTTGCCTGAAGGTTCACCTCGCTCTGCCTTAACTGAAAGGTTTAAAGAAAGCAAGAATGAGCAACAAATTTTCCCAGCAAGTATATACAATGAGGGTGAACAATATAAAGTTCAAATCGCAAGGGTACGACAATAAAGGATAGTTGAAGAATAATAAGAAGAATTAATTATAAGAGTCACTATGGACCAAAAAAATATCAATAAGATTCACAAGTTTAATCATGTCAAAGTCCAAGAAAATGAGCACTGATTAGTCACTAAAGGACTAAGAACTCTTGCTAGAATAATAGTTATTATACCGAAAATCCAATAAAAACAAGTACAAAGGTGATCAGCCTATAGTACTCCATGTTATGCATAACTTTCACATGCTTATAAGTGCGCACGTCGGTTCCCCAACAATATAATTTCTCCTTTAATGACGGTTGTTCATCTCAGTAGATAAGAGTCTACACCAAGATAATTGGTTTGGGTAGCTTTTAAACACATGCATATAGGTCCAGCCGAAACAATGGCGTAGACAACTTTACCAATATACACAAGGACATATTGAATCCAACATTTGCGAAAAGGTTCAAGGGATATTAATCTCAAACCAACTTCAGAATATGAATGCCAATTTATAAAGCATAAAAGTCATTCTCACCAGCATATACTTGTACGATAAATGAATGTACAAGTTTAAGAACTTGCTCAATAAAAAAAGAGGGTTCGAGTACTTGCCTTTAGCGTAGTTTACGAATTTAAAGCTTAGTGACACACAACAATCCTATTGTATAATAGTTATATATGAGAATTTCATTAGTCATACGAGTTCATAATTTAAATAATTCCACATTATGACACAAGTATAACACATTTTCAGTCCAACCTTAGACACTAATCATGACCATAAACCAACACATCACTTTGTTTGAAATCGTTATCGATCTCGCTTTGAAACTCATTTAGAAAACTCGTAAACACTTTTAAATCTTGGTTCTATATAGTCTTAACATGGTCACATAATAGGAGTCTCAGTTTAATCATGTACTAAAGCTTAATGCACACATACTTCACTTTCAGATTAACAATAAAATAGTCAGAATGCACTGTAGGATGGCGCGACCGCGCTGGAATATAACTAGGGAGTGGCACGGTCGCGCTTCTCCCTGTTAGCTCCAGTGCAGGCTTGTCTCCTGTATGGTCTTAGCTTAACTTTTATCATACAATGCTACTGATACCTAACACACATACACATCAGAAGGTATAAACTTTAGTTGAATATCTAGCATGCTTGTCCTAAGCCATTTTCAAACATTTCATTCCATTTGAACTTCGTAAAGTAACATGCTTAACAAGTGTATTTCATAAAGGCGAGTCAGGATGGCTAATATAGCACTTGATATTGCTAGGCAAAACATAACATGCATGCTCGTACATACATTCACTCCGCGTTCACATAATTTAGTGTCGTCTCTCATTTGAAAATCCCTTTTAAGTACACTTGAAAAGTGAAATCATGTTTCGTCATATAAGTGAGCGCAATGATTGTATCTAGAGGCATATGAAGTCCTAATACACATGTTTAAAATGTCGGAATGCAATTCACACATCGTTGGCCAACATTATTACTCAAGTCCTAAATTTCTTTGAAATCTCATGTTCAACCGCGTAATCATGCCAAACATATTGAACTCATACTCCGTACTCATTTACAAACTTAATCAAGTCACAAATATATGCTCAAAGGGTCCGAACATTCAAAGTATCACGTTTGTCAAGTTTGAGTTTCTAATTCTCTAAATTTCACTTTCAAACATTTTAACTTAAGCAAATGGTAATACATTTCAGGCTAGGTAGTCTCAAAACACCTGCCAAGTATATACATGGGTCTACATAAATCAAACTAGCATGCTTAGAATACTGGAAGGACAAAATGAAAATTCTTCTTCTGGAGCACTGCGCGGCCATGCCTGGTTTTGCCTGGGGAGTAGCGCGGTCGCGCTGCTCCTCGGCAGAACCAGGGAACTCCCTATATCTGCATGCCCTCCAATGCCAAAACTAACTCAAAAAACAATTTATGCATATCCACCTCACATAAAGTCTATAGACATGATATTAAGCTTACCCAACATGAATCTAACAACTTAAAACAAGTAAACAACTAAATTCAAGAATTAATTTCACCATTCATGTTATTTTTCCATATTTTTGCATACTTAGCGATTGATCTCGTTACGAACTCGTTTCTGAACCAAAATGCTTGGTTTAACTTTTGTTGTTTTCATATTTAACCATACTAACAATGTATAACAACTAATTTCATATTACTATGACTTAGTTCATAAAATTTTCGTACATTCAAGGCATGTATTACATGACATTTCTGACATTTTGCAAAACTTGAATCTTAGCATCATAGAACAAGATTAACACTTTAATATCATGTATATAAACCTAACTAGCATCATGATATCTATTATTAATCCAGCTAACATAAAATTTGTAAATATCCCAAGAATTTGTATGCAGAACTTAAGAAATTAAGAACACAATTTAATGGAGTTTTACCTCTTGAAGCTAAATTACTCTCTAATAGAAGCTCAACTTCAGATTTCTAGCAACCAAAATGAAGAAGAGAGAGCCTCAATTTATAGAGTTTCTTTTGTCCAAAATCAGATTTTACCCATTGATTCAAACCAATGGAAGAAGGAAGAAGATGAAGGTTAATGAGAAGTTGGTAGTTTACTATTTGAACCACTCCCCCTTTCATCATGAATCTGAGGCTTGTATGGCTGATTTTGAGGAGAAGGGAGAAGGGCTAGGCTTGTAGCCTTTTGGTGTTTCACGTGAATGAGAATTTGGGCAAAAAGGTGACACTCCTTTTGGGACACAAGAACTCAGACATTGTAATTGAGACTATTAATATACTTGGGTGCTATTGTACACTTAGGTTAAAATGTGCATTGAATAGCCTAATGTCACTACCTTGTATTAAAGTAGGAATACATATGCCCATAACCATATAATCCATGTATATTTATTATAGTGAAATCTCCAATATTTACTAACACCCAATATTATTATTCCATTATTCCTATAATAGAATATTATTACAATAAACATTCAAGTATTAAAATAATTATTACATAGCAAATATTGGTTACCTCATATAATATGAATGCCCATTTAATAGCCCTTATCACACATCAAGATGTCACATAGGATGTATCATGCAATTTAAATGTCACGCGTATCTCACCTTATTTAATGAATTATATGAAAATTCACACATGCTAATGTCACAAAAAGAAGTATCCTGACACATAACATTTAATTAAATAAATGGAGGTTATTAGCCACATAATAATTAATTAACTAAGATAGCATTAATAAATTCTTTTATTATTAAATCACTACTTGATAATTAAAACAATAATCACTTTATCACATCACTACCAAAAGAACATATCACGTATACTCATATTCGAATAAATATTCAGTTTAATAGGAAGGTCAATATTAATATTATCTAAAATTCTCGGGTATTACATCCTCCCCACTTATAAAAATTCTATCCTCGGAATTGATACAATGTTACACAAACAAGTAGGATAATCCCTCCTCATTTTACTTTCTAACTCCCACGTAGCCTCCTCGGCATCGTAGTTTCGCCAAACTACTTTTACCGAAGATATAACTTTATTCCTCAAGGTTTGTTCTTTCCTATCTAATACTTGGACAGGAATTTCCTCGTAGGTCAGATTCTTCTCTACCCGAATCGGCTCATGGGATATCACGTGTTTGTAGCCAGGTTTGTACGGACGTAGCACGGAGATGTGAAACACGTTGTGGATGTGTTCCAGCTCAGGCGGCAAAGTTACCTCGTATGCTACTTCGCCCATTCGCTTCAAGACTTCGAATGGTCCTATGAACCTCGGACTCAATTTTTCTTTCTTGCCGAATCTGATCTTTTCTTTCCAGGGAGATAGTTTTAAGAATACGAAACTACCTGCTTCAAACTCTCGGTCCTGACAATGTAAATCTGCATACTTCTTTTGGCGATCTTGAGTGGCTATTAATCTGGCTCTTATCGTTGTCATCACATCGGCTGTCTGTTGAACTATCTCCGGCCCCAAAAGTCGTCGTTCTCTGACTTCATCCCAACACAACGGTGTTCTGCACTTCCTTCCGTAGAGAGCTTCGTACGGTGGTATACCGATACTCGCGTGATGACTATTATTATAAGAGAATTCTACTAAGGGTAAGTGGTCATCCCAGTTCCCCTTGAAATCCATTACGCAAGCTCGAAGCATATCTTCTAGCGTTTGTATCGTTCGTTCAGTCTGTTCGTCCATCTGAGGATGATAAGCGGTACTTAACCTCAATTATGTCCCCATTCTTTCTTGTAAGGTCTTCCAGAAATTTGACGTGAAGCGCGGATCTCGATCAGAGACAATTGGCACTGACACTCCATGTCGCGAAACTATTTCCTTCACGTACAAATTTGCTAATTGATTAAGGTTGAAACGAATCTTAATCGGTAGAAAATGAGTTGTCTTCGTTAGTCGATCCACGATAACCCAAATGGCATCAAAACCCTTTTGTGTGACTGAAAGTCCCACTACAAAGTCCATCGTAATGTGTTCCCACTTCTATTCCGGTATTTCCAGCAGTTGAAGTAGACCACTCGGCCTCTGATGTTCTACTTTAACTCGTTGGCAAGTAAGACATCTACTGACGTACTCTGCAACCTCTCGCTTCAGATTGGGCCACCAAAAATGTTGTCAAAGATCCCGGTACACTTTCGTTCCTCCAGGATGAACATAATATGCCGTGTTATGCGCCTCATGCAAAATTTCTTCTCTTAGTTCAGTAATAGCTGACACCCACACTCGGCTTTCAAATCTCAAAATACCATCCTTATCCATTCTGAATTTTTGTTCCTCATTTTTCGCTATCCATTTCTTTATCTTCTCGCATTCCTCATCCTTTTCTTGTGCTTCCTTTATTTGATCCAATAAGGTTGGACGAGATTCCATTATAAACAAGTTCTCACTGGGCCCTTGAGGTCTCCTAACTTCTATTTCCAATTTCTCCATGTCTCTTATTAACTCCTCCTGAGTTGTCAATATAGACAATTTCTCCCTTCCTTTCCTGCTCAACGCGTCAGCTACTATGTTAGCTTTTCCCGGGTGATAAAGAATTTCGCAGTCATAATCCTTGATTAATTCTAACCACCTCCTTTGTCATATTTAACTCCTTCTGCGTGAAGATATATTTCAGACTTTTGTGGTCCATATATATCTCACATTTCTCTCCATACAAATAATGTCTCCAAATCTTTAACGCAAATACGACTGCCGCTAACTCCAAGTCATGGGTAGGGTATCGTTTTTCGTAATCCTTCAATTGTCGTGACGCATACGCAATGACCTTGCCGTGTTGCATAAGCACACAACCGAGTCCTTTATGCGACACATCACTATACACCACAAATCCTCCCGTACCATCTGGTAAAGATAATACAGGCACCTTGCTTAACCTCTTCTTCAATTCTTGGAAACTTTCTTCGTATTTATCCATCCACATGAACTTCATCGTCTTCCTTGTTAAATGGGTCAACGGGGTTGCTATCTTAGAAAAATCTTGGATAAATCTTCGATAGTACCCGGCTAACCCTAAGAAACTTCTTACTTCTGTCGTTGTCCTCGGTCGTTCCCAACTACTAATAGCCTCCACCTTCGCAAGGTCTACTAAAATCCCATTCTTGTCTATCACGTGTCCCAAGAATTGGACCTTCTCCATCTAAAATTCACACTTGGAAAATTTCGCGTACATCTCCTCCTTCCTTAATGCCTCCAACACTATCTTCAAATGTTCGGCGTGCTCTTCTTTGGTCTTTGAGTAGATTAGAATGTCGTCAATGAAAACTACCACAAACTTATCCAAGTATGGCTTGAAAACTCTGTTCATCAAGTCCATGAATGCTGTTGGAGCGTTTGTCAAACCGAACGACATCACTAAAAATTCGTAATGTCCATATCGAGCTCGAAATGCCATCTTCGGAATGTCCTCCTCTCGTACCTTCAATTAATGATAACCTATTCGTAGATCTATCTTAGAGAAACACTTTGCTCCTTTCAACTGATCGAAAAGGCCGTCTATCCTTGGTAACGAGTATCTATTCTTGATCGTTACTTTGTTCAACTCTCGATAGTCGATACAAAGCCTCATCGATCCGTCCTTCTTCTTGACAAATAACACTGGTGCCCCCAAGGAGACATACTCAGTCGAATATAACCCTTTATCTAATAATTCCTGCAATTGTATCATCAATTCCTTCATCTCCACCGGTGCCATACGATATAGAGCTTTCGAAATTGGTGCAGTTCTTGGTGCTAGGTCTATTACGAACTCGATTTCTCTGTTTGGTGGAAGGCCAGGCAGATCATTAGGAAACACGTCTTGAAATTCTCTCACTACTGATATATCTTTCATTTCCACTCCTTTCTTTTGAGTATCCACTATATAAGCTAGATAACTATTGGGTTCATTTTAGTTGCATTTTTCATATTAGTGCATTATTTGATAGTTAGTTGCATTTCCGTAGTAGTTTAATTGCATGCATTGTAGTTTAGTTGCATCTTAGTTTAAATTCTTATCATTGTAGTTTGCTCCTTATTTTGTAAATACTTGTTTTCATTATTGCATTTAGTTAAGTCATATTGCATGAATCCAAGTTGTCAGTTGATTTAAAATTCATTTGGCCTATGAAGAGATTTGAATTGCATGATTTTTGAACAGTTTTGATGACTAAGGCATAGTTATAATGTTATATCATGTTATAAATCTTTATCTGTCTGCAACTGATGTAACCAGATAGCATTATAGAGTAACCATTATGATTTGCTCGGTATAAATGGTCGCATAATTGTCTTCTGGTGGGAAATTGGTGTTTTAATGAAAGAGATTTAGTAGACAGTTGGTAATGACTAGGATTGCACAAAAGCTTAAGTTTGGGGGAATACAGGGAGTATACATGTTATATATATATATATATATATATATATATATATATATATAAAGGAAAGAAAATCAGAAAAAGAAAAGAAAATATGTTGAATAAACACTTTGGCTAGTTTAGTTCTGTGGTCTTTGATACTCGAGTCAGTACGCCCTAGGGGATGTTTCTACACCCAGCGCCCTAAAGCCATCTGGTTTGGGAGTCGTTGGTCGAAAGCTCGCTACATGGGTATCACTGAAAAGCCTAAGAGGACTAGACATTGCACAGTCCGGTGTAAACACGGGAAAGTGCGAATATCGCCCTCGTGAGTGAATAAAAGCATAATAAACCCCTTGTTGACTCTTAGCTTAGTCGATGTGTAGTTTTGGCCGGAGCCTAACTTGTTAGTTGCCTCTTAGAGGGAAAAAATACAGTTTTAACTCAAGAAAGGCAACTAACAAGTTAGGCTCTGACCAAAACTACACATCGACTAAGCTAAGAGTCAACAAGGGGTTTATTATGCTTTTATTCACTCACGAGGGCGATATTCGCACTTTCCCGTGTTTACACCTGACTGTGCAATGTCTAGTCCTCTTAGGCTTTTCAGTGATACCCATGTAGCGAGCTTTCGACCAACGACTCCCAAACCAGATGGCTTTAGGGCGTTGGGTGTAGAAACATCCCCTAGGGCGTACTGACTCGAGTATCAAAGGCCACAGAACTAAACTAGCCAAAGTGTTTATTCAACATATTTTCTTTTCTTTTTCTGATTTTCCTTCCTTTATATATATATATATATATATAGCATGTATACTCCCTGTATTCCCCCAAACTTAAGCTTTTGTGCAATCCTAGTCATTACCAACTGTCTACTAAATCTCTTTCATTAAAACACCAATTTCCCACCAGAAGACAATTATGCGACCATTTATACCGAGCAAATCATAATGGTTACTCTAGAATGCTATCCGGTTACATCAGTTGCAGACAGATAAAGATTTATAACATGATATAACATTATAACTATGCCTTAGTCATCAAAACTGTTCAAAAATCATGCAATTCAAATCTCTTCATAGGCCAAATGAATTTTAAATCAACTGACAACTTGGATTCATGCAATATGACTTAACTAAATGCAATAATGAAAACAAGTATTTACAAAATAAGGAGCAAACTACAATGATAAGAATTTAAACTAAGATGCAACTAAACTACAATGCATGCAATTAAACTACTACGGAAATGCAACTAACTATCAAATAATGCACTAATATGAAAAATGCAACTAAAATGAACCCAATATACTACCCCCAAACTTATAAACTACAATGTCCTCATTGGAGATAAAGGGAAAGGAAACTCCCCTAGGTGGCATCATCATTGCCTCCTGCATTTTGCTTTGGAGGTGCGTCTGATGGTGGATGTATAAGGGTTAGGGATAGAGCAGAGATGGAATTTTGTGGGTGAGATAGGGCGCAGTTGCGCAGCTTTCCTTTACAAATTGGACGCAGCTGCACTGCCCTGTACCCTGATAACTGCAGCTTTTGACATCTATTCTGACCATTCATCCTCATAGCAATTGATTTGAGCCTGAACATGAGTACGAAAGAAAACTTATTAAAACTTTAAACTCAAAAATCCTAATTAAATACTAATAGTAAAAGTACGAAGAATTAAACATAGAAGAGGAAGAGATTGGATATGCAAATAAGAATTAAACAAGGAGGGAGAAAGATTGGATGAGGTGCCTCCCATCGAGCGCTTAGTTTATAGTCCCTTAGCCGGACTTCTTCTTCACAACACTATCCAATTCCCATACGATAATTGAGGAACCCTCCATCCATCAGTAATAAATTGTCCTTTGGGAGGTTCTCCATTTTGATGGCTAGCGCATCAAAGTCACCTAGCTTGCTCTTTGTAGATAGGGTACTTGAGAATATCAAGAAGTTAGGTGATTCTTCCATTGTGATTGTGTTAAAAATGGGGCATTGAGGCTTGGCAAACACAATGGGCTCTTCTTCTACCTTCTCTTCCTCGGCCCACCTTGGCTCTGCAATTTCTCTAGCTCTTATGTCATAAAGAGCTTCACCGATGACATGACTACCAAGCGGGCAGGGTTTTGCAAATCTGACTGGATCCTTGAACTTTGGTGGAGAAAGAACTTGTGGTACTAACAAGGTTGGCTCATTTTCGATGTACATCACAATTGGATCCTTGTTGACCTCATTATCCTTAACCCCACTTGTTTCCCCTTTTTCGTAATTTTGTGGCTTATCCAGTTGCAGAATTGGCTCGGGCTCACCATCAGCCTCAGAATCCATGTCATAGCACCAATTGTTTGGAGGACAGTTGTTCAAGGCTTCGAACATTTTATCCATCTGATTCTGAAGATTTTGAATTGACCTCCCTTGCTCAATCAATCTCTCCTCATTTGACGCTATAAAGTTGAACCATAACTCCTCCACTCTTGAACTTTCAGTTGCAGTTTCAGAATCCATGTATTGAGGACCATTAGTTGAGGTATTGAGGAGTCGTTCCATCTGATTTTGAAAATTTTGGCTCGATGTTTCCTGACTCCTCATCATATCCTCTTGGTTTCTTATGAACTTAGACATGAATTCCTTTGACGTTGAATTTTTTTCCTGCGGCATTGGAGATGGATGTGTGAATTCCGGTGCATATGTTGGGTATGGAGCATAGTATTGATCTTGTTGATTATAGCTCCATGAAGAACTTGGGTGATATCCCCAATCTTGATGATAATTGTGATAAGCATAGTCGTTGGGGTAGTCACCACCATACTGTCCCGGTCTAAAACTGACGGTGCATTGATGACTCGGATGGTTGACAGCACAATAATCACAAACTAATGTTTCAAATTGTGCTGACAATGTAGAAAGTGGATTGAGTCCATCAATTCCTATTTCCCTTGGTTGAGTCATATTCATGTATGGCCATTGATAATTGAAGTCATCCATGGTACCTGAAAAGAGAAAAATATAGGAAGAGAATTAAAATAAAACTAAAATTAAAAAAAATGTTTAAATTTAGACTAATTTGATTGAAATTAATGTTGGCAAAAAATATTAAACTAAGTCCCCGGCAACGGCGCCAAAAACTTGTTGGTCATTTTACCGATCAATATATGCGTGCAAGTATACACGGTCAACAAGTAATATAATGAAAGTAGAGTTGTCGATCCCACGAGGAATTAGAAATAAAGTTTACCAAGTACTAATCTATAATCAACTTAATCTTATTTAAACGAATGATTTTTAGATATTTTAATTAAACTATGAAATTAAACTAATTCTAACTATCCCTAGAATGAGACTAGATAATGAAAACTTGAGATTACAATTTCACCTATTGTTTCATTTAAATCAATACACTTCTTGTTGAGTCAAATTAATTAAACTAGATTGTTAGTCGAGAACATAAATGTGAAATATAGCCATCTCCCGATGTACCATACACATATCACACTAAATCCACAAAACATAGAATGAATGTGAACACCCTAATTGACTAACGCACTATATTTCTATGTGAATTATAATCAAAGAGGGTTGAAGTTCAAGTTCTCAATAGACTACATGTGGTGCTTTGGTATATTTCTATCCTCGGCACGAATCATGAATTCCATTGCCATGTAGAATTCACGAACACATGCTATCATGATTAGATCTACACCTATAATCCGTCTCTCGATTTTATATAGGTTACCACGGTAATTGATGGCCAATCAACTAAGCATTTGAATACAAACCACAATAGACAATCCAAGAATAGCTACTAAGACTAACAAGGAAGCATGTTAAAGTAAACTACACAATAAGATTCATTGCAATCCCATAATGGAGTTTAATTCATGATTGAAGTGAAATCCATAATCCACAAATGATTATACAAAGAAAGATACAAATAGAACTAAAGAGAAATAGGGCTTTAGAATAGCAAATCTGAGTTTTCTCTCTTGCTTCTCCCTGAATCTTCTTTGAATATTTAATTGCTTCAATCCTTCCACCTAATCTAATCTAGGGTTTTTTTTTATTCCAATGTAGATGATAAAGTCTATATCCCCCCTAATATCTCACTAATAACATGTATTTATAGTCCTAATATAATATCCTATCTAAACAAACATCCTAATTACGCGTCCTCGGACTCCATGTCACGTTTCAGTGTCGGAGGCGCTCAATTATGAACGTTTCAGAGCCGGGGGCGCTCACCACCAGGGAGTTCAGCGCCGGCGGCGCTCAAATCAAGCCATTTCAGAGCCGGGGGCGCTCAAGTTTTCTGCTGCGATGTCTTCTGGTAGATCAGCCATAACTTTTAATCCGGGAGGAGTTACGGGGCCTGCCACCCGTCAAATCGAAGATCACGACGAGCTTTCATTCTTTGAGGTTTGAGAGATAAGGTCCCGATGAAGGTCTAAATTGAGCTGGAGTGACTGCTGTGTAATTTACAACTCCAAATGATGCCCGAATTATTTTTCCTTGCTTTACCATGCCGATCATTGCTCACTTTTGCTTCCCTTTCCACATGCCTTAGCTCTTTTGCTCCCATCCACCATGCTCCATGTATGTCATGCCAATATGCCCTCCTTTTTAACCAGAATGCCACCGAGTGAGTTCCCGAACATGAAATCTACAAGAAGAGAAGAAATGCATGAAAAGCAACTAAAACAACTGAGATTAAGAAACAATTATAGTAAGTTAGTATCCAATAAGTACTAAAATCTACTTATCAATAACCCTCACATCCTTTCTTTAACAATTTCTCGGCCTGCATCATCGTAAGGCAACATGATTGCTTAAGCGATGAGCTACCATAAAATACTACCTTAGACCGATTTGAAGTCTGAAGGTTCACACTTTTCTTTTGACAATTGATCATCGCAACGTGGCTGGATAACCAATCTATTCCTAATATCACGTCAAACTCTCCCAATCTTATCGGAATCAAATCTACACTTAGTTCGTGACCTCTAATGTTTGCAGAATAATTTTGGTAAACGAACTCTACGAGAATTACTTCCTTGTTCGCAATCTCTATACTCAAAGGATTTTCCAATCGTTCTTGGGGTAAGTTTAAACGCGTAGCAAAATCTTTAGACACAAAGGAACAAGTATACAAATAATACAAATAATACACCCGAATCAAATAATACATAAACATTTATATTATTGATTGGTATAATACCTGACACTACGTCCTTTGTAGCAACTGCGTCTTGGACGGTCATGTTAAATGTTCGGGCCATCGAGCGGTTGGGTTGTGCTGGTCCACCTATCATCAGCTTACTTCCCCCTTGATTACCGTTTCCCCCAGTGTTTCCCTTCTTCGGGCAGTCCTTGATCTGGTGTTCAGTCGAGCCGCAACCGAAACATCCTCGGATTTTCTTTGGCTTTGGACAATGGGGTACAATGTGCCCTTCCTGGCCGCAGTTAAAACAGACACTGCGTCCCTTCCAGCAGTCCCCTTGATGATTCTTTCCACATTTCGGGTATACCTCAGCTTTCTTCTTAAATCCTCCCAGATAACTTCCTGACTGGTTGCTTCGGTTGTTGTTGTTATTATTGTTATCCCACCTTCTCTTTCCTAAGTTACTTCCCCGCTACTACTTCCTCCACGGGTTTCTCCTCCAGTGTTTTTGTTCTTCTTTTCCTTGTTGTACTGACTTAGTGCTTTACTACCTCCCTCGGCAATGATCACTTTCTCCAACAGTGTGGCAAACGAATCGATTTGGAAAACTGACACCTTGTTGAACAACCAAGGTTTTAGTCCTAGTTCGAAGCGTCGAGCCTTCCTTTCTTCGGTGTCGACATAGTGTGTAGCAAATTGTGCGAGCTCGTTGAATCTTGTCGCATACTGGGCTACCGTCATATCGCCTTCCTTCAGTTCCAAGAATTTAACCTCCATCTTATTCTTCATGCTCTTTGGGAAGTAATTCTCGAAGAACAGAGTGGTAAACCTATCCCAAGCTATCACTCCTTCACTCACTTTCTACTAATTGGCTTCCCACCAGTAATTCGCTTCACCCTTCATCATACAAGTAGCGAATATCGTCTTCTGATCTTCCCCCACTTGAGCAATAGCAAACGCCTTTTCCATCTCCTTGATCCAGGTCTGTGCTTCGATGGGATCGGTAGTTCTTCTAAACTCGGGCGGTCCTACGCTCTTAAAGTCTTTAAAGTTCGTTACTGGCGCAGCTTGGGGGTTGGGGTGTACTGGTTCATTATTCCTTCCCCACAGGGCTTCTCCTAGTAAGTCTACTAGTCGTTGAATGGGGTCTGCCTAGTTCCCCTCGTTATTGACTGACTCATCCAACTCGGCGATTCTACGTCTGGGCGACATTTTCTTCATTACAAAATTTCACTCTCATCATCTAAGTATAAATCTTCGGTATTTCTCAAGTGCAAAAATTTAATAACACAGTGATAAAATAAAAATATTTATATTCATATGCCAAGTTGTTACATCACGTTTGACTTCTAGCATACTGCTATAAATGTCACCTCTATCCCCTAATATTACGAAAAGTGGGTAAAACATCAACATACTACCCCTTAACAGCAAAAGGGTTCACATAACGATGCACACATAGACATACTACTACTACTAGACTACTAATTGCTAGGTCTCATCCCAACATTCCGCGCTCCACTGCACTGATGTACTCTTTCTACGTGATATGCGCCACCAAATCCCGGCTCACAGTGTATCGGGTCTGCCCCTGCTCCGCCGGGTAGTGGTACACACCGTCCACTAACCTCTCGATAGCTGTGCGAAAAACATAGCCCATCTTATTCGTCTTCTTTTTCTTGCATCTTACCTCATCCTCTAGGTCCTTAGCTCTATCATTGGCTTCCTCCCACTTCTCTTGGAAGTGGATCCTATCCATCATCTCCATCTCTAATTGTGTGCGAAGGGCTTCCTTCTCTGTCTTCTCAAACAACGCCCTCTACTCGGACTCCTCTAGCTTTCCCACCAATTCTGCGTTTCTAGCTACTAAACGGTGAAAAAGGGCTCCCATCTGAATACCAGCTTCCTTGCGATATGCAAGCTCCCTCTCCATCTCCTGCATCCTAAGGTTTCTCTGTTGATCTTCCTCCCTTAGCTTCTGAAGCTCTGCCTCTCTATCCTGGGCTTCGGTCTCTAACTCTAAGATATGTTCTTCGTACTCTCCCAATATGCAATCCTCGATGGGAGTCTCGTTAGAATCTTCCCCAGTCTCCACTTCCATAGGTTCTTCCTCGGGATCAGACTTTATTTCTATTGGTTCTTCAGGGTTAGACTCCACCTCTTCATACTCCTCATCATCAACAGGGATCACTGTCGTGGTAGGCTCAACTACTACAGGTGCCTCATACACAACGTGTATATCACGTGGCTCCTCCTCGACAATCCAACCATTTCCTCCCACACTTGTCATCCCATAGCCACAAACACAAGACAAAACAACAAACTCCATCAGAAGGTCAAACAAAACATAAGTTCATTGTATGGAATGAAAATATATTTCATAATGCTACTAAGTCTTCACGAAAACTCTATATGAGTTTTATCTCTTCCTAGTTCCTAAATTCTTCTAAGGTTATAGTTTAAGGATTCTTGCTCCTAAGGTTTATAACCTAATGCTCTGATACCTACCTGTGACGCCCTGAAATTCTGGCGTCACTGTCTCGAATTTGGTTCATCATGTTCTAACTCAATGGCGACATAAAACTAATACAGCGAAAATGATAGAATAAATTACATTGATTTAATATAATTATTCTCGTCCCAAGGTCTCACAGCCGTTACTACAATATTATCCAAGAGTCTTGATTCAAACTAAAACATAGTACTAATACATAATCTATGCCTAAGCTTATTACATAACCGAATTAGAAAACTTAAAGCAATATAGTAAATAATCTTCTCCTTAAGTAAGAACAAAGCTACTCCGTAGTTTTGCCCTTTCCCTTATCCTTGCCTAAAGGTTCACCTCGCTCTGCCTTAACTGAAAGGTTTAAAGAAAGAAAGAATGAGCAACAAATGTGCCCAGCAAGTATATACAATAAGGGTGAACAATATAAAGTTCAAATCGCAAGGGTACGACAGTAAAGGATAGTTGAAGAATAATAAGAAGAATCAATTATAAGAGTCGTAATGGACCGAAGAATATCAATAAGATTTATAAGTTTAATCATTCCAAAGTCCAAGAAAATGAACACTGATTAGTCACTAAAGGACTAAGAACTCTTGCTAGAATTAACAGTTATTATACTGAAAATCCAATAAAAACAAGTACAAAGGTGATCAGCCTATAGTACTCCATGTTATGCAACTTTCACATGTTTATAAGTGCGCACGTCGGTTCCCCGATAATATAATTTCTCGTTTAGTGACGGTTGTTCATCTCAGTAGATAAGAGTCCGCACCAAGATAATTGGTTTAGGTAGCTTTTAAACACATGCATATAGGTCCAGTCGAAACAATGGCATAGACAACTTTACCAATATACACACGGACATATTGAATCCAACATTTGCAATAAGGTTCAAGGGATATTAATCTCAAACCAACTTCAGAATATGAATGCCAATTTATAAAGCATAAAAGTCATTCTCACCAGCATATACTTGTACGATAAATGAATGTACAAGTTTAAGAACTTGCTCAATTAAAAGAGAGGGTTCGAGTACTTGCCTTTAGCGTAGTCTACGAATTTAAAGCTTAATGACACGCTGCAATCCTATTGTATAATAGTTATTTATGAGAATTCCATTAGTCATACAAGTTCATAATTCAAATAATTCCACATTATGACACAAATATAACACATTTTTAGTCCCACCTTAGACGTTAATCCTGACCATAGACCAACACATCACGTTGTTTGAAATCGTTATCGATCTCGCTTTGAAACTCATTTAGAAAACTCGTAAACACTTTTAAATCTTGGTTCTATATAGTCTTAACATGGTCACATAATAGAAGTCTCAGTTTAATCATGTACTAAAGCTTAATGCACACATACTTCACTTTCAGATTAGCAATAAAATAGTCAGAATGCACTGCAGGATGGCGCGATCGCGCTAGAATATAACTAGGGAGTGGTGCGGCCGCGCTGCTCCCTGTTAGCTTCAGTGCAGGCTTGTCTCCTGTATGGTCTTAGCTTAACTTTTATCATAAAATGCTACTGATACCTAACACACATACACGTCAGAAGGTATAAACTTTAGTTGAATATCTAGCATGCTTGTCCTAAGCCATTTCCAAACATTTCATTCCATTTGAATTTCGTAAAGTAACATGTTTAACAAGTGTATTTCATAAATGCGAGTCATGATGGCTAATATACCACTTGATATTGCTAGGCAAAACATAACATGCATGCTCATACATACATTCACTCCACGTTCACATAATTTAGTGTCATCTCTCGTTCGAAAATCCCTTTTAAGTACACTTAAAAAGTGAAATCATGTTTCGTCATATAAGTGAGCGCAATGATCGTGTCTAGAGGCATATGAAGTCCTAATACACATGTTTAAAATGTCGGAATGCAATTCGCACAATGTTGGCCAACATTATTAATCAAGTCCTAAATTTCTTTGAAATCTCCTGTTCAACCGCGTAATCATGCCAAACATATTGAACTCGTACTCCGTACTCATTTACAAACTTAATCAAGTCACAAATATATGCTCAAAGGGTCCGAACATTCAAAGTATCACGTTTGTCAAGTTTGAGTTTCTAATTCTCTAAATTTCACTTTCAAACATTTTAACTTAAGCAAATGGTAATACATTTCAGGCTAGGTAGTCTCAGAACACCTACCAAGTATGTACATGGGTCTATATAAATCAAACTAGCATGTTTAGAATACTAGAAGGACAAAATGAAGATTTTTCTTCTGGAGCACGGCGCGACCGCGCCTGGTTTTGCCTGGGGAGTAGCGCGGTCGCGCTGCTCCTCGGCAGAACCAGGGAACTCCCTATATCTGCATGCCCTGCAAAGCCAAAACCAACTCAAACAACAATTTATGCATACCCACCTCACATAAAGTCTACAAACATGATATTAAGCATACCCAACATAAATCTAACAACTTAAAACAAGTAAACAACTAAATTCAAGAAATAATTTCACCATTCATACTGTTTTTCTATATTTTCGCATACTTAGCGATTGATCACGTTACAAACTCGTTTCTGAACCAAAATGCTTGGTTTAACTTTTGTTGTTTTCATATTTAACCATACTAACAATGTATAACAACCAATTTGAGATTACTATGACTTAGTTCATAAAATTTTCGTACATTCAAGGCATGTATTACATGACATTTCTGACATTTTGCAAAACTTGAATCTTAGCATCATAGAACAAGATTAACACTTCAATATCATGTATATAAACCTAACTAATATCATGATATCTATTATTAATCTAGCTAACATAAATTTGTAAATATCCCAAGAATTTGTATGTAGAACTTAAGAAGTTAAGAACACAGTTTAATGGAGTTTTACCTCTTGAAGCTAAATTAATTCTTCCCGAAGAATACGTAGCAGGACATGGAGGTTAAGTTTCTGGAATTAAAATATAGTGGTATGACGGTCGCGGAGTATGCGGTGAAATTTAATGAGTTCGCCTGATTCGCTCCACATCAGGTGGATATGGAGGCCAGGAAGGCAAGAAGATTCGAGTTAGGATTGAGGTCATGGGTGCAGAAGGCCGTCGCAGTATTGAAGATTAAGAATTTCTCTGAACTGCTGGAAAGGGCTATCATTACTAAAGGAGGCAATGAAGCCATAGAACAATTTAAACAGGAAAAGAAGACCGCTCAAGAAGAATCGAAAGGGGGAAGCAGCGGAGGCAACAACCCCAATAAGCGTAAATGGGTGAAGAGCCAATTCTCTGGAGGCAACAAGTTTGGAGGAGAGTTCAAGAAAACTAGGAAGTGCAGCAGGTGCGGGAAGGACCATTCTGGGGAGTGTATGAGAGGGAGAAGTGTTTGTTATAGTTGCAGACAACCGGGGCACATGGCTCCTCAGTGTCCAAATAAGCAGAAAGGAGGATGTTTCTCGTGTGGAGCCTTAGACCACCAAATCAACGACTGCTTGAAGAGAAAGGGCGATGCAGCTAGTGGAAACTGCAACAACAACAACAACAACCACAATAACAGGCCGAGCATTGGAGGGTCAGCCAGTCAAGCTAACAGACCAACAGCACGCACGTTCAACATAGCCATCAAGGATGCGGTGGAGTCCAGGGACGTAGTGTCAGGTATCATCCCAATCAATGATATAGATGCATATGTGTTATTTGATTCGGGTGATACCCGCTCTTTTGTTTCTGAAGAATTTGCTAGAAGGTTAGACTTACCTCGTGAAAGGTTAGAGCACCCTATGAACGTAAAAGTAGCAAACAAAGAAATTATTCTCGTAGAATACATTCATAAGAATTGTTGCATCAAATTGCGAGGATTTGAGCTCAGCGTGGACTTGATACCAATTTGTTTGGGGGAGTTTGAGGTAATCCTTTGGATGGATTGGTTATCAAGTCACAGAGTAGTCATCGACTGTAAGAAGAAGTGTGTACACCTGCAGACTCCAGATAAGTCAAAGGTGGTATTCTATGGTAGTAAATCGCCAGGACAATCTTGTTGTTTGACGATGATGCAAGCAAGGAAATTGCTTAGAAAGGGTTGATAGGTTATTTGGCTCACGTGGTTGATACTCGTCGAGTCACAGATGAACTAAGTTAAATACCTGTCGTAAGGGAGTTCGCTGATGTCTTCTCAGACGAAATTCCTGAACTGTCGCCAGATAGAGAGATATAATTTGTGATTGACTTAGTACCCGGGACGACACCGATATCCAAGGCACCATATCGAATGGCACTAGTAGAGATGAAAGAACTAATGGTTCAACTGCAGGAACTATTAGATAAGGGTTATATCAGACCGAGCGTGTCTCCATGGGGAGCGCCAGTTCTATTTGTAAAGAAGAAGGATGGTTCATTGAAACTTTGTATTGACTATCGTGAGTTGAACAAAGTCATAATTAAGAATAAGTATCCGTTACCCAGAATTGCCGATCTATTTGATCAACTCAAGGGAGCGAAATACTTTTCAAAGATCGATCTAAGAACGAGCTAACATCAACTGAAGGTGAGACAGGAAGATATTCCGAAGACGGCATGCAGGACTCATTATGGGCATTTCGAGTTTCTGGTAATGTCATTTGGATTAACAAATGCACCAGCAGCATTCATGGATATGATGAATAGAGTGTTCAAATAGTACTTAGACAAGTTCGTAGTCGTATTCATCGATGATATCTTGGTGTATTCGAAGACAGAGGAGGAGCATGTTGAACATTTAAGAATTATATTGGAGACTCTTAGAAGAGAGAAACTGTACGCAAAGTTTTTTAAGTGTGAGTTTTGGTTGCAGAGGGTGTAGTTTCTAGGGCACGTCATTGACAAAGAGGATGTTTCGGTGGATCCAGCAAAGATGGAGGCGGTTATCAATTGGGAACAGCCGAAGACGCTAATGGAAATTAAGAGTTTCTTGGGATTAGCGGGTTACTATCAGAGATTCATCCAGGATTTTTCAAAGATAGCATCGCCTTTTACCAACCTTACCAGAAAAGCAGTTAAGTTTGTTTGGACGGAAAAATATGAAGAAAGTTTCATGGAGCTGAAGAGGAGACTTAGTCAAGCGCCGGTGTTGGCCTTACCAGACAACACTGAAGGTTTTGTAGTGTATAGTGATGCATCACACAAAGGTCTTGGTTGTGTACTGATGCAGCACGACGAGGTCATTGCGTACGCGTCACGTCAGCTGAAGGACTATGAGAAGGGTTACCCGACTCATAACTTGGAGTTAGCCGCGGTAGTTTTCGCCTTGAAGATTTGGAGGCACTACTTATACGGAGAGAAGTGTGAGATATATACAGATAAAAAAAGTCTAAAATATATCTTCACTCAGAAAAGAGCTAAATATGAGGTAGCGCTGATGGTTAGAATTAATTAAGGATTATGACTGTGAGATTCTGTACCATCCGGGCAAAGCAAATGTAGTGGCTGATGCCTTAAGTAGACGAGGCAGAGAGAAGTTGTTGAAGCTAACCACTTAGGAAGAGTTGGTAAGGGATTTTGAACGACTCGAGTTGGAGATCAAATATCCAAGGGAGTCAAATGAGAAATTATGTACGGTGACAGCGAGATCGACCTTATTGGATAAAATAAAGGAGGCTCAGGAGAAGGATGAAGAATGTGATGGCATAAGGAAGTGAATTTCCGAAGGGGAAGAACTCAAGTATAAGATTGATAGCACAGGGCTGCTAAGATTTCAAGGGAAGATCCGGGTACCATTGGATCCGGAGTTAAGAGAAGAGATTCTCCAAGAAGCTCACAGTATGAGGTACTCAGTACATCCCGGTAGCACGAAGATGTATCAAGATTTGCGGCCATACCTTTGGTGGCCGAATATGAAGAAGGAAGTAGCAGAGTGTGTCAGCAGGTGTCTGACATGCCAACGAGTTAAAGCAGAACACCAGCGACCGAGTGGACTTCTACAACCATTAGAGATTCTAGAGTGGAAGTGGGAGCACATCACCGTGGACTTTGTAGTGTGCTTGCCACCAACACAAAAGGGTTTAGACGCCATCTGGGTGATCATGGACTGTCTGACCAAGTCTGCTCATTTTCTACCAATTAGGATACGGTACAATTTGAAGCAATTAGCTAAACTCTATATGAAAGAGATAGTGTCGCGACATAGAGTGCCGATATCAATTATATCGGACAGAGATCCGCACTTTACGTCAAATGTTTGGAGGAGTCTACAAGAAAGATTGGGAACGTAATTGAGGTTGAGTACGGCATACCATCCTCAAACTGATGGCCAGAGCAAGCGGACGATTCAAACTTTGGAAGATATGCTCCGAGCTGTTGTGATGGACTTAAAGGGCAGCTGGGATGATCACTTGCCACTGGTAGAGTTCGCTTACAACAATAGTTATCACGCTAGTATCGGTATGCCACAGTACGAAGCACTATATGGGTGGAGGTGTCGAACAGCGTTATGCAAGGACGAGATAGGTGAGCAGAGACTGCTGGGACCTGAGATAGTGCAGCAGACAGTAGCTACAGTAAAGCTGATCAGGAATCGCCTAGTAGCAGCACAAGACCGTTAGAAAAAGTACGCTGACTTCCATCGTCAAAAGTGGGACTTTGAAGTGGGTAGTTTTGTGTTCTTGAAGGTGTCTCCCTGGATAGGGAAGATCCGTTTTGGGAAAAAAGGAAAGTTGAGCCCGAGGTTCATAGGACCGTTTGAGATTTTGAGACGAGTCGGTAAAGTGGTGTACGAGGTAGCGTTACCTCCTGAACTTAAGCACATCCACAATGTGTTTCATGTGTCAGTGTTGCGGCCATACAAATTGGACTACAAGCACGTTATATCCTACGAACCAATTCACGTCGAGAAGGACTTATCGTGCGAAGAGAATCCTGTCCAAGTACTCGAAGGAAGGAACAAAAGCTAAGGAATAAGATCATTCATTCCGTTAAAGTTCTTTGGAGAAATCACGCAGTTGAGGAAGCTACGTGAGAACTCGAGGAGAAGATGAGAACGAATTATCTACTATTATTTGAGTGACCTTATTTTACAATTCCGAGAACGGAATTTTTATAAGGGGTGAGGATGTAATGACCGTGAAATTTTTAAGCTCGTATATTAATTAAATATAAATTTTAATTTTTAATGAGTTAGCTTTGTATGCTTATTCAAATCTTGTGTGATTAATTGGTTATGTGACTTCGCGTAGTTGTCAAGGTCAATAAAGGGAGTCATTAATGATTTAATTTAATTAGTGGTCTAGCGCTAAGGTTTAATATCAGAAAAATTGATAAAGTTGTCTAGCAATTTAAATATTTAATTTATTTGAATATAGTAGAGGGATTTAATTTGCCTTAATTAATTAATATAATTATTAATTAATGTATGCAATATTGATATTATTATGTAATAGTGTATTTAATAATTTAATATTAAGTGGACTAGATTAAGTTATTAATTCCATCTTTTATGTAATTACGAATTTGGTATTAAAATGTATACTAGATCAATTGGGTTTTTAATGGTATGATTTATTTATCTATGTAGCATTGGTTTAAGACAAGAGTAATGGGACATATCCCATTTTATTTCCAAACTGTGGTCTGCTAGGAGAGAGAAAAAGAAATCAGACATTGAGTGTACAATGGAGTCACCTTCCTCAATTTCCTCAGCCGCTTGTAGCCATTGCCTAGCCTAAGCTTGCTTATATCAGATGGTAAGAATGATGAAGGAGGGTGTGGGTGATTTACCAAACCTTTAATACCCATCATCTTCTTCTAGTTCCCGCTGGTTAACCAAATTGGATAAAACCTTGGCATGGTTAATTGATTTTCTATAAATTGGAGCTTCTTCTTCATGATTTCAGTTGCTACAACTTCTGATAGGTTAGTTTAGAGAGTGAGCATTGCTGAGAGTGACAGTAATCTGCTATTAAGCATTTGAGGATTTCAAATTAGCTTCAAGAAGGTACACTGTGTTCTTAAATTTTTAGCAATGAAAATTCTATGAAATCCATGATTCTTGCTAATTAGTTTGTTAATTAGTATAAAGATGTTATATGGGTCTATATACATATTTGGGACCAGTGTGGTTGCACTGAGTTGTGTTTAGAAAGGTTAGGCAATATGAATTTTTGAATTCTACAGAAGCAGAGCTGAACCTGAATCAGTGCAGGAGTGGCGCGACCGCACCACTCCCAAGGCCAAAACCAGCGTGGTCGCGCTGGCTTCCAGGAAATGTTGATGTGTTATGATGTTTTGAGCATGCTAGTTTAGTCCATTTATGCATGAAAATAGGTTTGCTATGTTATCTAGTGTCCCTATGAATGCCATGACTTGCATATGTTACTCTATGTATGAAATTTCTAAAAAGAAGCTTCAGCTTCGAAATAAAATGTGTCTTTTAAGTTCTGACCATTTGAGTACATATATGTGGCTTAAATATGTGTTCAAATACATGTGAGTTATGATTTCCAAGTTGTCTTGCATGAGCTATGTTGCGTGAGTTGTCTTAGTATGACTTTCAAAGGAAAACATAGAGTTTAAAGACGAGTATTGTCAAATATTGTAGGAGTTGTGTTCTGACCATACGAGCATGTATAATAGGACTCATTATGCCTATAGTCAGTGGGAGCTGTCGTTTTACACTCCAAAATTAATACCTTACTAACACTCTACTAGCACAAAACTTAGTATAATGACAAGCAAGGATCGATCCCACAGAGAAGTGAATTAATCTTTTACTTATTCTAACATTCCTATTATTTCTATTAATGAGGGGTTTTTGAGTTTGATTCACTAAACTAACAGAAGTAATTAAGAATGATCAATGAATAAAAAGCTTCAGTTCTTCAGTTCAGTATCACCTTATCACAATTATGGGAAAATCAAGTTTAACAATATTTATCCTTCAATGAGACTAATAACCCTAGATAACCGCAATCGCTAATTATCCGCAATTCTCCTTATGTGTAAATCTAATGTGACAATCGCCTCAAGAGACTCTAACTATCATATAACCTAGAACTATCAGTCTAGATTTAATATAACAGCAGCATAAAGAATGAGAGAATTAGGTTATTCCAAGCAACAATTGCACAATCAGGAATTATTTAACTTGCCTTCTAATAATCTTAATAATATCCAAAAGCTTGTCCACAATCAGATACTATCAATTGCTACCTATGATCAGACATAATATCGTTTACTTAATACTATATCTTAATCTAGCAGATGGTATCAATCAAATTAATTCAATTGGCCAAATCAAATCAAAAGATTAGATAACATATAATCAATTTAAAAACAGATTATCAGAATAAATCTCATGCAAGAAGGAATAAATAAATAAAACCTGATTAAACCATTAATTATGAAAAAGATTCAACATCCCTTAGAACTGAAAGTAAGAGTTTAGCCTGACATGCCTTCAATCTCCTCCTATTAGAGTTACAATTGTAGTTGCCAAGATCCCTCTCTAGAAAAATAGAATAAGATATATATAAGTCCTTAAGTTCCTACTTAGAGTTTCCTTCTTACTATCTGATCATAATGAATAGAATCCTCTTCCGAATCAACTTCCTTTTCCTCCTTCAGCTGGCCTTTAGTACTCAAGAACGCGAACTAGCGCCGCTGGCGCTGTCCCAAGCGCTGCTAGCGCTACTATGCAGTGTGCTCAAGTTGTGCCTAGCGCTGCTGGCGCTTGGTTTGTGAAGGGTTGAGCGCTGTTGGCGCTGATGTAGCGCTGCTGGCGCTGTGTTGGGCGCTAATAGCGCTGGTGTGCAGTGTCTGGTGGTGTGTGTAGCGCTGCTAGCGCTGGCACTAGCGCTGCTGGCGCTAGCCCTAGTCCTCGAATTTACAAAAATGCCACCATGTGTATTTTAAGCTCCAATTTTCCATCTTTTTCCACTTTTGACCTTGAATTCTCCTGAAATCAATAAATAACCTAATAAGTGCATATACACAATAAAACATGCAATAAACTAGATATAAAGGAATAAAAATAAATGAATAATATGCACTTATCAGTCAGATTTAGCATGAGCATCATCTAGTTAAATGTGGATTCGACCTATGCTCGCATGATCAAGGAAATGGAATTTCAAGTGTAAACTATGTGATTAATATGTACATGTGTTGTGTACGCCTGAGCATGCCTGCTCTGTGTGGTTTAGTCTCACTATGTGGTATTATGACTATAATAGCGGATTACTTGTGAAATGTATTTGTTTGGCCTAAATCGTAGGAATTCCCGACATAAAGCTTTATGAGTTTGGATTGGATTTAAAATGAGCATGCTAGGTTTCAAACTCAAGTTAATAACATTATGAGCATGTGTATTTGAGTTATATCAGTAGCCTGTATGTTAAGGAATAGGCTCGGATTCCAGCTGAATGAAATTTCATTCTTAGTCTATCTAGTGAGTGGCGCGACCGCGCCACTCCTAAGGCAAAAACTAGCGCGGCCGCGCAGGTCGCCAGTTTTGCCCAGTTGCTTTAAATTATGAATAAAGCCTAGCAGCATGTATGTATGTATGTATGTCTTAAGCTGTATTACATGATTAAACTTATGTGCTATGTGTTCAAGTCTATATTGATGCATAGGAACTAGATATTCTACTCTAAGACGAGGTTAGATGTTTATAAACTCAGTCATAACAAAGTAATTTACACGAATTACATGTTAGGGTATTGGTGAGTAAAATTCTTGTAAGTTTAAAATCACACTCGTCTTCACATTACTAATTGAGAGACCGACTTGTTAATGTTAGGTCATCTCAACGCAATTTAAGTTAAAGTTAGATTATTGTAGCTGAGCAAACATGCAAGTTTCCCTTGACTTATACTAACTTGTGCAAATATAATGTTGTTGTGCAAGTATCATTGATGACAAGTATCTGAACTTCATTTTTGTGCAAGTTCCCCAAACGCATTCTTATATTATTTATTGCAAGTTATTTATTTAAGCTTGAACCTTAAATTCCTCTTGCATGCTCTAAGTGGTTTAATTACTTAACAATTATTCCACAGCATTGTTATTGACACTCACACATTGTGCAATTATTTTCGCGCAGACGTTGACTTGTACTTTATTAAAGTTCTAATATGGATGAACTGCCATAGTTAAGTCTTAGCCATTGTCCGGCTAGACATTTGCGGTATAGATTTTAAAATCTATCCAAACCAATTGATGTTGCGGAATCTTGGACTTTATGAACACCCCTTCAATATAGGGGAGTATTCCACATATCGAATATAAGATACAAATAGCAGAGTTAAATGTTATGCATACACATAGCGTACGCGAGGCTGATCCCCTCAAGTTCATATTCTGTAGCTAGTAACCAAAGGGTCAATTAGCTATCGACTCCCTTGGAAGTTTATTGTTCAAAGTCTACTTGACTATCATTCGTTCTAAAAGCAATTATTCTCTTGCTTCCGATATTCATATTGTTGAATTCCTCTCTTTATATTTCGTTCATCATGATATATCCTTTATTGTTGCATGCAAACTTGCTGAGCAAACTCGTTTCTCATCCTTACTATATCATGACTTTTATTGCAGTTAAACCGAGACTTTAGGGAAAGGCAAAGGTAAAGAAAAGATGAAGTAATAGACTTCCAGCAGTTAGGCATTTATTCCATGTTTTGTTCATGGTTAATGTTATTGTAATGTGAACCCTAATTAGTATCCTAGGGTATGTTTGGATTGTGTAATTCAGGTTATGAATCTTGGGACTAGTAACACCTTTTGAATGAACAACATATGTTTATTATATTCCGCAATTAGTCATTTTATGTTGTTTGGAGGTGGATGTTTGTATTAGATCATGATGACCAAATTCAGGTGTTTGAGACCTGAGTTTGGGGCCGTCACATATATCACAATTAGATAGAATTATCTTATGAACTCTCAACAATATATAATGACTGTGAAGAAACCAAAGCCAAGCTTTAATAAATGAAAGATTTAATAAATAATGTTGAGTGGTCAGCAATGACCATGAACATATGCGAAGGTTTATTAGCAGTTAAACTGGACCTTTTAAATGTTTTGGTAATCAAGGGGATCAACCTTTCATATCCGGTGAATATGCATACCACTTAAAGTCGGACAATTTTTGTATTCGATATATTGCTTTAAAAATGTTCTTTTTCTCAGTTGAAGAGTCTGTACCAACAATTGGTTTGGAACAACTTTTAGAAACGTATTTTAACAAATTTAATCATGTTCGGTCTAGCTGATACAACTAGTTAAGACCTAGTTCATAAACAGTTCATAAATAATAGAAGTTAAATTATTTTACAGTTCAAATAATAGAACATGAAATCAATTACACTAAGTGCGAATAACAATAATCATTATGGAGGTGGAATAATCAACAATAATTATCCACTAACATGCTTTTAAAAATAATAACTCAAGTTTGAGTGAGAAAACTTGCCTTGATTGCAGTCTACTGCTATGCAATTTAAGTTAATTTTTTAAAGAAAGACCTATAATTAATAAGATTGATCTTTCAATTAGAATAACATATCTTGACTTATAATACTATTACCCTTGTATTAAATTATCTAACAGTTACCCACATCATTAAACATTTGATACTACATCAATTCCTTAGTAATATTATCATTTCTTGATAATATTACTATCACAAAATCATCATCTTAAACTCTCATCTAATATTATTAATCTTTTAATAATATTTTAATCCCTTATTAATATTATTAATTACTTAATAATATTTTAATCTCTTATTAATATTATTAATAATTTAATAATATTTTAATCATTTATTAATATTATTAATCATTTAATAATATTTTATTCATTTACTAATATTATTAATCATTTAATAATACTTTATTTAATTTCGAATATTATTAATCATTTAATAATATTTTATTTAATCACTAATATTATTATTCATTTAATAATATTTTGATCATTTATAAACAATTTAATTTAATTGTTTATCTCTAACTATTTAATTTATCTAACGCACATATCATGTCATCCTTATAACATTAAAAATAAATGACCAAAATATCCTTATAAAGTCTTTATACATCATATATTGATCATTAATCAAAAAAAATAACATTAACAAGTTTCACAACTTAATATAACTTAATTTACTCATTTATTCTTCACTTAATCATATATATATATATATATATATATATATATATATATACATACATATTATCATTACATGACCCTCCATTTTCTTTGCTATCCCAAAATTTGTGGATTTTAGACTAGTAAGTTAGCTAGTTTTAGGGACAAAGGCTATATAGTTGGTAACCAAACTTGGATAATGGAATAAAAAGATTGATTACTCCCTCCTTAGCCATCTGTCCACTCCCCCTCATTTTGTCAAACTTTTGATTTTTTTTAATACATTATTTACACGTTTATTCATCTACAAAGCCCCCACCAAATTTGGGCTAGTGTTTGGGCTAATTACAAAATACTTTTACGCTAACATTTAACTTATTTGGGCCACTTAAATTAGCATGTGTCCAACATATTAATTTTATCTTTCCTTATTTATTTAATTAGGGTTACTAGTCCACTTACTTTGGACTTTTTAAATAATTACTCATATTGGTTTAATTATATAACCCAATTAGACTTGCTTTAATTCGGTTTAAAATAAATAATTAAATTGAGATAATAAAATTAATCTCTTAGGTTAATCTACTAGTATATATTTTAAATACTAGAAATCCTCAATAAATATAACTCTTAGGTTATATAATTCTCATATCTAATGTATATAATTAGGTTATAAAGCTTTCTTGTTATTACGCATAAGATGATAAGTAAATATATACACATATAATATATTCATTTAATCATATACACATCCTTTATAAGTCATAAAGTATTTAATATATTGATAACAACTTAATATTCTCATTTACATTGTGACCTAATATTCTTGGTTATTATAGCATGACTATTCTACGGAGTGATGGTGTAGAGTTTCACTCTATATTTCTTTACACTACGATTGCTGAAGGAGTGTTACTCTACAATTTTGATCGACTTGCAGGATTCCTATTCTAAGTAGGATTTGATTTGCTGGGATGATAGAGTTCGACTTGTATGTGGATTTGAAGATGGAATTACGCGCTTACATGGAAAATATCTTTGATGCTAGAAGTAAAACTTGATATGGAATCTGAGTTGCAGTTTAATATGGGAACTGATGTCGAACTAGAGAAGGAAACTGAGGAAGACTTTGATTTGAAAACTGAATCTTGATTTGATAATGAAGCTACTTAAAACTGGACTTCAGAGATTGACAAGGATTTAGAATCCTACCATATCTATAGAATAAAGACTTCCGAAGTAGAATTGGATTAGAATTCTTCAAGGGTTAACCTGTAAATACCTATCACTTGTAATCAGTTGAACACAATTCAACATCCATTATTTTTAATCTTAGAATATATTTTATCAGCATGCTAGCTTAGTTTTTTTATTCAGTTCTGAAGGGATGTGGAACCATATTTACAGTTAAGATAATAATTGAGTTATATTATTGATTCCTTCGTATATGAAATTTATTCTGATAATCTGGTTGAATTTCTTATATGTTATTCAGTTTACTAATTTGGTTATTGCGTGATTAAATTAGCGAGTTGTTAACATTTGCTAGATTAAGGTATGATATTAAGCAAACAATGTTGTATCTGATCACATGTAGTACTTAGTAATATCTGATTGTGGACAAGCTTTTGGGTATTATTAAGATTATTAGAAGGCAAGTTAAATAATTCCTAATAGTGTGATTGTTACTTGGAGCAACCTAATTCTTAATGTGTCTGTCATATTAAATCTAGACTGATAGTTCTAGGTTATATAACAGTTAGAGTCTAGTGGGGGCGATTGTCACATTAGATTTAAAACCTAAGGAGAATTTCAGATAATTGAGCGATTGCTGATCATCTAGGGTTGTTAATTTCATTGAAGGAAGAAATAATAGTAACTTGATTATTCTATTACTATAAATTGGTGAAGCTGAACTGAAGAATTAAAGCTTTTACATACTTGATTACCTTTAATAATTTCATTGTGTTTTTCTTTAGTTAATTATAATTGATTCAAACCCCCCCCCCCACTTTTAATTACTGTTTTTATTTAGAATCATACGAATAAATTCAAAATAATATCAATTTTTTGTGGGATCGATCCTTGCTTGCTACTATGCTTACTATTTGAATTCGTAGAGTAAAAGTGAGGTTAATTTTGGATTGCTTGACGACAGCTCTCTCAAGCTTCTTGTCAATGCCTTACATTTGATACAGTCTATGTTAGAACTACCCAGATTAAATGAATATGTTCATCCTATAGGATACTCTATGACTGCATGCATGACATTCGAGCAAAATTTAGCAAATGTAACAGAACAAATCGTTCATACTTTGTCATTTGATTTTCCAGTTAATGTTGGTTTGGAATTTTTAATTGCACAATCTCATAAGATGTGTTCCTACTTTGTCATTTGATTTTCCATTTGAAACTTTTTATGCCAGTTAGGGAGTATAGAAGCTTATGTCCTTTTGATTTAGAACTCATAAGATGTGTTCTACATGAGTTTATGCCATACAACTTAGTTTATTTTATTCTGACATCTTTTGAACATTGTTATCATCGTAACTACATGGGATATGTTCTTCTTCTGTCTCACATCTTCAATTTTTGGGTATTGTTCTTCTTCCTCATAAATCTCAAATGATTCCAAATAGTACCATCGTCTCCCATTTAAATCTTCCTCCAAAACCTTTAGTTATTTTCAAAGAATCAAATCATTATCATATTGAATCTCATATCAATATGATTTCTCAAATAGAAACTCTAAGTAACATGAATCAACTTATGTTACAAAATCAAGGAAGCATGATGATTAAATTTGAAGAAATGTAATAAACAATTCATCACCTTAGGGAAATGATACATTTCTTGCTGGAAAGCCAAAAATTGTCCATACCCCCATACCACTTCACTTCAAACGCAAGTTCAGCTCCCGTTGGACTAATGGCAACATCCCCACCAGACACTTCTCTTCCTCCTATCAAGTTGGAGTTCTCCCCTCTTAACATATATACTTTTTAACTAATTATTCAGGATAACCGTTCCTAATGATATACTAACTAAATATGCAAGTATGTGTGCTTTATTTTTCTGTAGAAAGTTACTTTATAGAACATCCTACTAACTTTTTACAGAATGGTACTTTGCAGAATATGATATTAACTTTTCTAAAGGATGCTTTAACTTTTCTAAAAAGTATTCTTTCCCCCATGTTTTTATAATGACAAAGGGGAGAAGAAAAATATTAAAGGACAAGCAGGAGTATATACTACTGATACGATAATGTATAAACTATCATGTGATGGATATAACTGACTGCTATATACTATTACTACACTAATATGAACAGGAGTATAAAATTGTTATATCAACTGCTCTATACTGATGTGATGGATTTTTTAAAATTCAAATTTGTTTTGAAAAATGTGCATAAACTGAGGGAGGGCTTTAATAAAAAATATTTTTATTTATTGTCATCATAAAAAATGGGAAGATTGATAGGTCTCCAACTTTTGGGAATATTTTGATGATAGCAATAATTAGTAAATAGATTAATTAAAAGGGTAAAATCATCTCCATAGGATTTATATATATAATTGTTTTTAATTATCCTATTTATTTTGACCAAAAATATTTTCTTATCCTAATTGAATTAATATTTTGCTTGACCTTGATAATTTAATATCAAATGTTAGAAAGATTAATTCACATAGTAACATTTCTTAAGGCAAGGAGAGTTCATATTTCTCTTAAATGATTTTTCCTCGCTAAAGCTTTCAAAATTATATAATATATATAAGCTATTTTTTTTGGCCAAAAGCCTTAGCCTTCTTTGTTAATCCGAAAAGAGAAAACTGGCATTAGAAGATGTAAGTGATTTTTTTAGTGAGTCCATGAGCTTAAATAAAGGAATGAATTTGAAAGGTATAAAGCCTTAATGGCCCTGACTGAATGGTTATGCTGGGCATTAGGAAATATGAGTGATATATTTATATGGGGCCCATTAGCTTAAATTGGAGAAATGTGTTTACAAGGCTTAAAGAAAGTTTTTCTTTCTTTACCGTTGGAATGCATTTATGTTACTTAAGTGCTGCCAAATTTCACTTGGACAATTTTTTCTTGTCCCATCCGAATTGGCTATGTATTCTTTTTTCTAGAAAAGTTGATTGTCAGCATGCTCATTGAAATTCAGTATCCACTACAAGAAAAAATCCTAATTCCGACGGAATATTCCTTCGGAAATAAGCCTATTCCGTCAGAATAACGCTATTTTCAACGGAACCTTCCGTCGACCATTCAGTCGGAAATAATGTCGTCGAACTTAAGTCCGTCGGGAATAACGATTTTTGACAGCATTATTCCGACGGATTATTCGTCATAAACTATATATGGTCGATGGATTATTTCCGACGGTATAAGTCCGTTGGAAATACGTGGGGACACGTGGCACTCTCCAGCCAATCGTGCAAGCCTTATATCCGACGAAAATTTCGGCGGACATTAGGGATATTCCGTCGGAAATGTTGATCTTTTTTATTTTAAAAAATAAATTATTAACCTTATATCAGACGAAAATTCTGTCGAGGTTACCTTATTCTGTCGGAAATAGCTTTTTTTTAAAAATAATTTTTTTGTTTTTACAATTTTCAGGTTTTTAAACCCCATTTTTGTACCTGTAACCTGCTTTATCCCAACATATATACACTATTTCTAACAACATATAACATTAAACAAATTACACTGCTATAACTTATAATCTACAAAAAATCAAACTAAATTAAAAGATTTACAAAACTAAACTAAAACCCATTGATTTACAAAGAATCAAGCTAACTACAATGATGTACATATATAACTACAATGTTTCACAAAACAAAGTGGAAATCATCGGGCGGGGGTCGACATTGCTGTTGTGGTGTCTCTGAAATTCATCTTCATCATCCCTCGCTCGGCAACTTGCTCGGCATCCAGCTACCTCTGTACATAATATATAGATTCTCATTCAATATTCGTGCAACACTTTGATATTTCAGCACAACATTAGAAGAATGAGGATGTCTATTATCATGACTTTCATCAGCATCAACCCTAGTTGTCTGCATGCATTTCAAAGTTTGACAAATCATATAACCAGCTCCTTTGTCTTCATGTTTGTATCCAGCATCTCTATTAATCACAAACGATATAGAACAATACTATATGATTAATAGAGATGTTGGATACAAACATGAAGACAAAGGGGTTAGTTATATGATTTGTCAAACTTTAAAATGCATGTAGACAATTAGGGTTGATGCTGGTGGAAGTTATGATAATAGACATCCTCATTCTTCTAATGTCATGCTAAAATATCAGAGTGTTGCACGAATATTGAATGAGAATCTATATATTACAATTACAATTCATGCAGAATATATACTTGAGCAATGATCATGTGCATGGGGAAAATGGAGCGCATCCCCGCTATGGTGTATGCACACGTCATCATCCCTCATAGCGCGGTTTGCATCATCAGCCCGATCGTCATCATCAGCATCGCCACCCTGTTGATACAATTAAAAATATAACTCATTAGTTCGTATGATAGAATTAAAGAGAAAGTATGAAAATGAAATAACATGCAGATTAATTAACTTAAAATAAATATAATACATTAGTAGGTGGGGCTTGACTCCCTATTGGGCAAAAAGCCTCCGAGAGTAAGGTAACCACCAACCCCGGAGCAACTCCTGACGAAGGATAACCGGATTCGTATGAAAAGTCTCTAACACCGCCGCAATGACCCTCTGAAAAATCTCGTTGTCCATGTAATGCTCGTAAATTTTGAACGTCATTATTAATTAAATATAATTTAATTTTAATGAGTTAGCTTTGTGTTCCTATTTAAACCTTTGGGTGTATTGGTGGATTATGTGACTATGTTATTTATTGATCTACTTTGTGTTAGGGGAGTCACTAGTAGTATATTTAAACTAGTGAGCAAACTCTAAGGCTTTATACCCATAGAATTGACAAAGCATTTACTAAATTAAATATTCAAGTATATTGAATATAGTTAGTAAATAAGGTGTGTGAGTTAATTAATGAAAGTAGTGGTTAATGAGATCTGGCCAAATTGAATAATAATATTAATAGTCAATTTAGTAATTTATTTACTAAGTGACTAAGTTACTTCATTAATGAACCTAGTCCAATTATTTATATTAATCATGGATTTGGGTATTAATTGCGTGGCATATTAAATGAGCTATCATTGGGTTTTATTAAAAGGCCATATATTGCATTTAAATAGGTTTGGTTTCATTAGCCCAATCATTTAATTCTAAGCCCAAAGTTTATTTGAGGTATTGCCCAAAACCTAGCCCACTTGGTAATTTAAAGATGTAGCACTAATTGATTTAATGGTGGTATATTTGGGACATCATTTTGGGACAAAAATCCCTCATATACCGTGTACCATAGAGAGAGAAAGAACAAGTTGGTTTTTCAAATTTTAATTAAAGTATTATCTAGCTTGTGTTGGAAGTTGAATTTTAGACTTGATGATGTAGCTACCTAAGATGTCACATAGCTACCTAAGATGTCAAATAGTTACCTAAGATGTCACATAGCTACCTAAGATGTCACATAGCTACCTAAGATGTCGAATAGTTACCTAAGATGTCACATAGCTACCTAAGATGTCAAGTAGCCTCCTAAGTTGTCAAGTAGCCTCCTAAGATGTCAAGTAGCCACCCTAGTGACACAAAGCTCTCACTAGCTCCATGATGACAAAAGGTAGAGGTATCTTGCTATTATTCAATTAGTAAGCCTTTTATCCAAGGGACAATAAAGATATGGGGGATATTAGTTATACTCCTAGTTGTATCTAACTATATTGCAAGATATATTCTTGAATCACCACACTTCATTTTCTCTTCATTTTTTTTCTCCTATTCTTCTTCTTCTATTTTCTCCCAAGCTAGCAAAATACAAAGAGAGAAAAGAGAGAGAGGGGTTTGGTTCTTGAGGGGAAGGAAAGGGGTGCTAGCTTGATTAGTGCACCCTAAGTTCATATCTTACTTTGGTAGATCAAGGAAAGTTGCTACTAGAACAAGGTATAACCTAAATCTTCATTTCCTTCTTCTATTTGGTATTATAGCAAGATAGTAAGTTTTGATGGGGTTATGAACTAATACCCAAGATACCCTAGTTCTACATATCATCATGTATGGAACTAAGTATCTTGAGTGTTAGATCAAAGATTTAGAGGAAGAAAGTGAGCATATGTTCTCCTAGGGGTGAAACCCTAGTTTTCCTTCCACTAAATCTTCTGTAACTCAAGTTTTACAACTTGGATTTATGATTCGTCGAAGGGGAGTGCTAGATACATGAGTTAACTAGTATACCCAAGTGGTAGAACACAAATTCAATAATTTGTGAAGCCTTGGGGGCTATTTTCCCAAAACAGTTCAGCTATAAAACTTAAAGCTTTAAAACCCTAGAAGCTTGTTGTCCTCATTTTTCCAAAGGTTGTTTCAGCCAGTTATGGATCTTTTAAAAATCTGGAAAAAATCATAGAGGTACCTTAAAAAGTATCTACAAGTAGAAAAAAGAACGAACACGTTTCGATGTGTGGTTTTTGTGTAATGGCTTTTACCGTGAAGGACTCCTAAATATTCTTACCCGGATTACTCATTGTGTATACCTTGAACAAATATGAAATTTTTACAGTATGTTTATTTATGTTATAGAGTGTACTCTGAAAATTTCAGAAGTTTCTGAGCAAAACTCGATTTATGAAAAATGTAACAAGATTCGGAGGTTTTGAGTACTTTAAAAATAGTACTTTCTAAAATTCCAGAAAAATTTGTAAATTATTGTGGGTCATATAATGTCCAGATCCAGAAGATAATAATTTTCAGAATTTGTTTGCTATTTTTCATAATAATATTATAGTTATGGTTAAAAGGAAATAAATGGTTAAATAATGTCATAAATGAGGAAAATAGAATGTTAAAGCTTAGGTACTCCTATTATAGTGTAATCTAACCTATATGAGGTATTTTGGTAATCTATTATGATAAATAATATTTATGACCTTTTATGGGTATTAAATAAGTTGTTTAATAAAGGGTAAAACAATTAAAATAAATTGTTTAGTCGCCTAATAACTTATTAAAATATTATTATGATATGTGTAATATAAGAATTTGATATTTTTAAGTAAATAAAGAAATATTTAGATTAAAACTTTATGGAAATATTATTGAATGGGTAATTGTAATGCCCGTGAATTTTGAACGTCCTTATTAATTAAATCTAATTTAATTTAATGAGTTAATGTTGTGTTCTATTTAAACCAACTTGGGTTAATTTGTGGGAGATGTATAAGATGTGTCTATACTTGTGTTGGCAGGTATGATATAATTATGGTTAAGAAATAACCATAGGTGAGTCAAGTGTAGGAAATTGTGTGTAATGACTAAAATGGCCAAGAGTGGTTAATAACCAAGGTAATCATGAAGGGGCAATAACCACTGTATATCCCAGTGGTTAATAACCAATGAAATGATGGCGGGATAATAACCATTGTGTTTAACCAATGTAATGATGGCAAGATAATAACCAATGTTTAATAACCAATGGAAAATGGCTAATAACTAATGGATAATTAAGATTTTGAGAAAAGACTATTTTAACCTTGAAGGAGGTTGGAAAATGACTAAATTACCCTTGAGGAAGTTGCTAGGAAACTTCCTATTATTGACGAATTGACTGAATTGCCCTTGCCTAGTCATGGTTAATGACTATGTTGCCCATGGTCTTTATTTTTCCTATAAATAGGGCCCTCACCAAAGATAATAGGGGTTGGCTCCCTTATTATTCATCTCCTAAGAGAGTTGAGAGCATTGATAGCATTGGAAAGCATTTGAGAGCAAAAGAAAATATATTGAGTCACCAAGGAGTGAAGGAGACCTAGCTAGTTCATATCCTTTTTCGGATCATACTTGGAAGGAAGAGGAGAATAGCCACTAACTCTAGGTATACATCTTCATTCTCTCAAACCCTAGTTTTCTTGTTGATATTAAATGGCTAACATTTATTAGTGGTAGTCATTTATTTGTGTTGGGGTTTCTATGGCTTATTGGTTGGAGGTTGTGAAAGAAATGAAATATTTATAGATCTAGGTTTTATTTTGCTAGATCTATGTTTTATTTTGCTAGATCTATGTTTTATTTTACTAGATCTACGTTTTATTTTGTTAGATCTATATTTTTTTTCTAAAAGAATGCTTAACTCATGATCTTAAAACCTAGGTGATGATAAATAATGGTTTAGTATGTTTTATTAATAATATGTTGAAGTTTAAAAATATTTGTAGCAAGTTTAGGTGGTTTGATGGGCTAAAACATGTATACAATGATTTATTGGAGTACAAAACTTATTGACGAAAAATATTGATTTAAGTCATAAATATTTTGTTGTAATATTAGAAATATTTTTCTTAGCCATGGGGATTTTTTTTAGAATTTATAATGGAGATTTAAAACTTTCTTGATGGTATTAGAATTAATTGAATGTAAAAACAACCCCCTGGAAGGCTGCTGCTTGATAAGGGCTAAGACAGGTCGCGCATGGCGCGCGTCTTACAAAAGGGGGCTGGCCGCGCATGGCGCGCCAGCGTATTCCTTCAACCAGCGGCAGCCAAACGGCGCCGTTTTGGCCAGGCAGGGAAGGCTCACGCGCAATGCGCGGGCGGGCGATCAGGCGGGGGAAATTACGGTTGTGCCCCTCCGTCCGAATTTCGTCTTATTTACCAAATTGCCATCGAGACTTGTTTTTATAAATATTAAATACTTAAAACCCTTACTATTATTATTATTTTTATAAAATAATAATAATAAAATAATAGTCATATAAAATTTAATTTCTGGGATGTGCTATTATATTTTCCATATATACTAAATTAATTATTGTTTAATTATTATTAAATAATGATTAAGGATAATTAAAAACATTGTAAATTAATTATTTATTATTTGATTAACTTAAATAATAAATAAACTTAATTGGTTATTATTTATTATTAAATAATAACTAAAGATAATTATTACTCACTAATTAACTATTATTTGATTAAATTAAATAATAAATAAATCTAATTAGTTATTATTTACTATTAGATAATAACTAAAGATAATTCATACTTACTTACTAATTAATTATTTATTATTTGATTTACTTTAAATAATAAATAAACTTAATTAATTATTATTTAATCTTAAATAATAATTAAAGACAATTAAAATTCATAACTTAATTATTATTTAATTAATAATTAAATAATAAATGAATATAATTAGTTATTAAATACTATTAATAATAACTAAGGATAATTCTTATTCACTAAGTAATTATTTATTACTTGATTAACCTTAAATAATAAATAAATCTAATTAGTTATTATTTATTATTAAATAATAACTAAAGATAATTCATATTTACTAATTAATTAATTATTTATTATTTAATTAACTTTAAATAATAAATAAATCTAATTAGCTATTATTTATTATTAAATAATGACTAAAGATAATTGTTACGCACTAATTAATTATTTATTATTTGATTAACTTTAAATAATAAACAAACCTAATTAATTATTATTTAATCTTAAATAATAATTAAAGACAATTAAAATTTATAATTCGACTATTATTTAATTAATAAATTAAATAATAAGTGAATATAATTAGTTATTAATTACTATTATTAATAACTAAAGATAATTAATTAATTACTATTTAATAGTAATTAAATAAAGATAGAATTAATAAAATAGAGAGAGTTTAAATAACTCATTAATTACCCGGTTATAATTAATTGTTAAAGGGTTTAATAAATGAATATCACTTGGGAAAAGGTAATGTTAATTAATTGAACAATTATTATTAATTGTTTAAGGGTTTAATAAGTGTTTATCACTTAAGGGAAAACATTGTTAGTTAATTAAACCATCAACCTAAAGATCAATTAAGTGTCTTATAGGAGTTACTATAGTTTATTAACTTATGTGTGCTATGTGATTTGTTTAATTGATTGAATAAGTAGCATAAGTAAGCGTAACGATATACAACTACGCAGTACTAATTGATCATAGATCAACATTATCAATGTTAGGTTCTTCAAAGCCAATTAGTTAAAGCTAGAATTGTTGTAGCGGAGCAGACAGGCAAGTTCCTAACCCTAAACTTCTTACATTATTGCAAGTTCCCTAACTCAAACTCGAGTTATTATTTTCGAAGCATGTTAGTGAATAATTATTGTCGATTATTCACATCTATATTATTTATTGAGATTCGCACATTGTGCAATTGAATTCCTATCCTATTATGATTGAACTGTAAATTTAATTAAAGTTCTTTCAAGTATGAATTGTTTATGAGATCGATCTATGCTATTTGTATCAGCTAGATCCAACATGTCTAAATTGGTTAAGACAATGGTATTTTAAAAGCTGTTCTAATTAAATTGTTGTGGTAAGAACTCTTGGCTGAGAAAAGGATAAACTTGTTTAAGGCATGATATCAATGCTGGTTATTAAGTGTTTATGCATAAATCACGGGGTATGAGAGGCTGATCCCCTCGATTACCAAAACTTTTTAAGAGGTCCAGCTTACATGCTGAGAACCTTGGAAAACGTCCTTGGTTATTTCAAACCACTCAGTAATTGTCATTCAATTATTCGAATATTCAACTGTTGTTTATTAATTCAATGCTCCTCCACACTCTTATACTGTTGTTGAACATTGAAAGCGAAATTTCCTTCTATCATGATATATCTCTTTGTGTATATACTTGCTAAGCAAATTAGTTGCTTATCCTTGCTATATCATGATCTTTATTTCAGCTAAGGCAGAAACGTCTAGGGGAGACAAAGGAAAAGGGAAGGTGCAAGAGTAGATGCCCGTTAGTGCCTATGTACTAGCTATTTCTGAATGTTGTTTGATTAAGTGAACCTTTATTTGTATTAGAGTACGTTTTATGTTAAGGTTAAAGAACCTTGGGACCAGAATTGTAAGACTTTATTTCCATTCGATAAACAATGTATGTTTATTATTCCGCATTTAGTTAGATAGTATGTTTGTCGTCGATTATCGTGAGCACCGAATTCGAGGTTTGGAAACCTGGATTTGGGGGTGTCACAGTAATAATTAAACCTAATTTGTTATTCGATAGATAATAACTAAAGATAATTAATTGATTCCCATTTAATTAATATTGAATGGTAATCAAATGAGAAATGAGCTATTTGAATATGAAATGTTTAATAATTCCTTAATTAAATAAGTAAACCCAATTATTTAAAGGCTTAAAAAGGTGTTTAACCCTTAGAAAAAATATTCCCAAGTTAATCTATCATTAACCTAAGTTTGATTAGGGTTAATGATAGCAAGATTGTGCTAGGTGCATTATGTGTTTAACTTATGTAGTAGATAAGTTCCTTAGTGAACGTATAGACGTACAACTACGCAATACTAATTGATAGATTGACTTTATCAATGTTAGGTCCTTCAAGGCCAATTAGTTAAAGCTAAAATTATTTGTAGCTGAGCAAACAGGCAAGTTCCCTAACTCAAACTCGAGTTATTATTTTCGAAGCATGTTAGTGAATAATTATTGTTGATTATTCACATCTATACTGATTATTGAGATTCGTACCTTGTGCAATTGATTTCCTATTATATTATTATTGAACTGTGAATTCAATTAAAGTTCTTTCAAGCATGAATTGTTTATGAGATAGATCTATGCTATTTGTATCAGCTAGATCAAGCATGTCTAAATTTGTTAAATCAAATGTATTTTAAAAGTTGTTCTTATTAAATTGCTATGATAAGAACTCTTGGCTGAGAAAAGGATAAATTTGATTAAGGCATGATATCAATGCTGGTTTATTAAGTGTTTATGCATAAATCAATGGGGTATGAAAGGTTGATCCCCTTGATTACCAAAACATATTAATTAAGAGGTCCAGTTTAAATGCTGAGAACCTTGGCAAATGTCTATGGTTATTTCCAACCACTCAGTAATTGTCATTCAATTATTCGAATATTCAACTGTTGACTATTAATTCATGTTTCTTCACAATTTTATATTGTTGTTGAACATTGAAAGCGAAACTTCCTTCTGTTCATGATATATCTCCCTTGTGTATAAACTTGCTAAGCAAACTAGTTGCTTACCCTTGCTATATCATGATCTTTATTTCAGCTAAGGCAGAAACGTCTAAAGGGGACAAAGGAAAAGGGAAGGTGCAAGAGTAGTTGCCTGATAGGGCTTATGTACTAGTTTACCTTGAATGTTATTTGGCTATGTGAACTCTTATTGTAGTAAAGGTACGTTTTAAGTTAAGGTTAACGAACCTTGGGACCATGATTGTAAGACTTTATTACTATTTCGATAGACATTGTATCTTTATTATTCCGCATTAGTTAGAAAGTATGTTTGTTGTTGAGTATCGTGAACACCGAATTCGAGATTAGGAAACCCAGATTCGAGGTTAGGAAACCCGGAATTGGGGGAGTCACAGTCCAAGCTAGCGTTTATATGAGAAAGTCTAATAGGTGCTCCCAGGCGCTGGCTAGAGCCTGTGAAAATAAATATAACATTACTAACTAATTGGTTGCAGTTAATTTATCTAAACTTATCAGAAATAATATTCCCTCCAAGTAGTGTATACGCCAGTATCCTCGGCGTGCCCAACACTCGATACCTGCTGGTACTGCTACTAGGGGGATCCTGAGACGTGGCCCATAGTCTCAGCTCCTCATCGTGAGATAATTCAATCTCGAGTGGAGGGATGGTGGAATCTAACGGCCCAGAAACCCCCCAACCTCGCGCAACTCAGCTACACGCTGGGCTCGAAGATTCTGAAATCGATCCCGTAATTTAATTTCTATATGTAAGTTAATTAAATCATTTTATTAACTATCTAATAATATTAATAATTACTAAAAATTAATTGATATTAGTCTTACCCGTATAACTAATGTCGCGGGAGACATGCTAGACTCCTTAAGCGTGTGGGCTCTATCCCAAAACTCTAGCATGGTAGGAGGTCGGGCCAAGCTTTCCCGCATGTCCTAATAAATATATTCAAATAACATTTATTAAGTATGGTAATGACAATCGAGAATCTAACGAACTAAATTGAGATACTTACCGATTTCACCTCCTCAAATGACCGTGAGCCGGTACTGTGTACGACTGGACATGATAACTTCCCGTGAGTCGACTAACCACTGATCATCCCAAGTGCCGGATAATCAGTGATATTCCACAACAGAGTGACCTTCATTACAAAATTCTGCTTAACCGATTTATCATAAGTCTGAACGCCCGTCTCCCACAACATCTTAAATTCATCAACTAACGATTTGAGGTACACGTTTATGTCTTTTGTAGGACTCTTATCCCCTGGTATGAGTAAAGTCAAGAACATATACGGATCCCTCATGCACATTGATGGTGGAAGATTGTAAGCTACCATGATCACTGGCCAAACAGAGTAGGGCTGGCTAAAATTATTAAATGGATAAAACCCATCTGTAGCCATGCCAAGCCTGACATTCCTAACTTCATCAGCAAATTCTAAAAAAAATTCATCAAACTTATTCCATTCATCTCCATCTGTAGGGTGAGTTAACTGATCAAGCATAACATCGCTTCTTCTATGGCAACTCATATGCTCAGCCGTGTACGGCGACATGAATAGATGCTGCAGTCTGGGTGCAAGAGGAAAGTACCGTAAGATCTTCTTAGGCACATGTTTATCCTTCCCCCCACGTTTTGTCATCTTGTACCGAGGAAAATTGCAGATATCACACCGCACCTTAGCTCTGTCTTCCCCATAATATAACATGCAATCCTTCTCACAAGCATCGATCTTCTCATACCCCAGGTTCAACCCTTTTACCATCTTCTTCACTTCATAGTAATTTGCGGGCAAAGTATGATCAGCAGGTAAGAACTCGCTGATAATAGCAAGCAAATCATTGAAACCTTGCTCACTACATTCATGCTCATTCTTGAAGTGTAAAAGTTTCGTCACTGTAGATAGCCTGGTGCATTTATCATTTTCAAGATATAGTGGGACTCCCGATTCAGATAGCATCTTGTAAAAGGTAGTAGCTGTATCATTTGGCACATGCTGAGCGCTACTTGACGAATCCTCATTTTCAGCCCAGTCAATGTTGGTAGGGCCATAAGCATTGACCAACATCTCCACAACATCATAGTTATCGGCGTATGAATCCTGTTGAATCGGTTGGTTTACAGTACTGTCGGCCACTTCTCTCAATGCATGTGATTCCCCATGATGAATCCATACCGAATACCCATCCACAAACTCGCGTGAAAACAAGTCAAATTTAACTTCATCGGCTTTCTTCCAGATCATGTTTTTACACTTAAGACACGCATTTCATCTTTCCGTTCGGATCATCAGCATATTCTATTGCTTTGTTCATAAAATTGCAAAGCTCATCACAGTACGCATCAACTAATCCCCTCCCATCAACCCATATCATACGGTATATCCAACTCAGGTCGGCTGACATCTTTAATTTAAAAAAATACCCAATTAGAAAGGGAATATTGATGTATATATGTGGTCCATACATGATTTTCTATTCGATAATATGACTATTCTACAGGGGTTAGGCTTCTATCCCGTTCCTGGATGTGCCTCCTCACTAGTGTCAACACCTTAAGCACAATTCTTCTGTTTCAAGAAAATTTCGGCAACACCTCCCCACGGTCTCCAATTACACGAAATAGACTAAGACAACTTAGTCTAAGTATGCACTCGGAGAACATGTAGAGACTCTGGGCAAAAAATTCTCTTCTCAGAAAAAACGTACCCAAAACATTTGGCACCGGCCTAAGTGAGAGACATAACATCCAACAACAGTCCTAGACTAGGGATAATTCGGCATTCACTCCTATTGAGTGAATGTCGAACGACCTAAGTGAGAGACATAACATGCACAGGTATATATGCAGTTTATTGTAATTGTGAAAAACTAAGCAAATGCTACTTAGTTTATTTTTTCAATAATAAACTAAATAAATGCTACTGAGTTTATGAGAAAATGCTACTAAGTAAATGCTACTTAGTTTATTATATTATATTATTTTCAATGATTTAACTGAATTTAATATACTGTAATAGAATAAAATTTTATTTTATTTAATTAATTTACTCAGTCGATTTATGTTAATTAATTTATTTCAATTTATTTTATTTTTTAAAAAACTTAATTTATTTTATTTATATGGTATTATATTTAATTTAATTTATTAAATAACTTTATTTTAGTTTGTTTTATTTTAATTTAATTTATATTATTTAATGTAATTTAATTTAGTTAATGTAATTTATATTAAATTGAATTAATTTACTTTAATTTTTTAATAATTTATTTTTTTATTTAAATGTTATTATATTCAATTTTTAATTAATTTATTTATTTTATTTTATTTTTTTATTATATTATATTATTAAATTTAATTTAATTTAATTGTATTAGTTAAATTTAATGTAGTTAAATTAAATTACTTTATTTCTTATAATCTATTTTATTTTATTTATATCATATTATATTTAATTTAATTATTTTATTTTAATTTATTTTATTTATATCTTATTATATTGAATTTAATTTAATTTGATTTATTTTATTTTATTTTAATTTATTTATATTGTATTATATTATATCATATCATTTTATTTTTTTTATTTAGTTGTACAAAACTAAGTAAATGCTACTTAGTTCCTTTCATTTTAGGTAGAAAACTAATTAAGTAAATGCTAATACTTATTTTAGTAAATTCTACTTAGTTTAATTTAGTTTTTTTTATTAGTAAGTAACTAAGTAAATACTGTTTAGTTTATTTTAATTTTAAAAAACTAACTAAAAAACATAAATAACATTAAGCAGGGCCCACATATATTACAATTGAAGAATTCTAATAGAAATTCCGTCGAGAATTCCGTTGGAAATAACAAATATACCATAGCAAAATGCAGACAAAAATTGTAAGAAAAATCCATAGACAGTCCATCCCAAGATTAGTAAGGCAGTCCATCCTAATAGTCCCAATTGAGTCCCAAAATCAGTCCCAACATGATCAAGTAATACATAATTAGTCCTAACATTATTAATTAACATAGTCAGTCCCAACATTATCAATTAACACATAATCAGTCCCAAAATCATCACAACATAATCAATTAACACATAATCAATCCCCAATTGAGTCCCAAAATCAGTCCCAAATCCACTCCCAAAACATAAAATCAGTCCCAAAATTATTAATTAATTTACAAAATCATATATAAGGCAGTCCCAATTATTGATAATTATTATCACACGAATTATTCCACATAATTAAGGCAAATTACTAATAATTAGGGAAGACAAATTACCTTAAGCTAGCTGATAATTACTGGCATGCAATCAACTTGAGTTACCCATTAACCTTTAATTAATCCTTAAGCTAGTTGGTAATCACCGCCACCACCCACCATAACCACCACAGCACTGTCTGGTGCCACCACAGCTCTGTGAAAGCTTTGCACAGAAAAAGGACGAAGAGGAGGAGGAGGAAGAGGAGAAAGACGACGACACGACGGGAGGGAGGAGTAGTCAAATGAGAGATTGAGGGACTAGGAGATGAGAGACGAGTAAACTGCTGAGAGAGAAAGAGGGGATATGAAAATGAAAGCGGCGACTAGGGAAACTGATAATTTTTAGGTTTTAGAAGTCAATCTCAACGGAATGTCCGTCGAAAATAAGTCCGTCGAAATTGGATTATTTTCGACAGACATTTCATCGAACATATGGTCCATTCCGTCGTAATTATGTTTGGCGCTGAGGGGAATGTTGGCGCCAAAGGAAGGCTCTTATATCTGATGGAATTTTGTCGAGATTGAGATATGTACGACAGACTTATTTTTGATGGAATATGCCGTTGGAATTAAAGTAATTTCGACGGAATAATTTCCGTCGAAATTGAAGACTTTTCTTGTAATGATCTGATGGGCTAAACAATCTGTGTGTCCTTCGTCCGAACTTCTCTTTTCCAAACAAATCCATCTGAGCCATTGATTTCAAAATAAACTTTCGAATTACTAGTTTGCCCTCAGCTCAAAAATTTCTTGTAATTAGGAAGGTTTTTCCTCATTTACAATTTGTCAATTTACAAGAAAAGAAAAGCGTACTCTCTCCTTTCCTACATACTCTCTCTCTAAAAAGAAGCTTTCTCTCCTCCATTCAAAGTTCTAATCTTTTGAAGAAGAGAAAATTGGTCAAAATATCTGAGATAAGTTATTAAATTAATTTGTTTATATTATCTCATACATGTTTATAATTATAGGTATACAAATATATATTGTTGTACACATTTATTTATATCTATATTTCATCTATTCTTATCAATTAAAAGATTAGTTTTAAATACTGATATTTGGAGATATTCTTTAACAATAATATCATTTGAATGGTGCACTACAAAAAAATGGGCCTTTAGCAACGATTTTTCGGGCAACGAGTTTATAAGTCGTTGCTAAAAGTATATGTTTAGCAACGAAATTTGTCCTTCGTTGCTGATTGTGTCAGGCTTTCATTTTTTGCAACGACATTCATAAGTCGTTGCAAAATGTCGTTGCTAATTCATTGGCGGGAAAAAAATTCGTTAGAAATTCGTTGCAAAATTTTCGGCCACTTGATTTCTCCTCATCGTGGGCAACGAATTTGTTTTTGTTGCTAAAAATGGGGCTATAGCAACGATTTTTCAGGCAACGACTTTAGAAGTCGTTCCTAAAAGTGTATGTTTAGCAACAAATTTTGTCCTTCATTGCAGATTATGTCAGACTTTCACTTTTTGCAACGAACTTCATAAGTCGTTGCAAAATTTGGAAAAAAAATTGTTAGAAATTCGTTGCAAAATTTTCGGCCACTTGATTTCTCCTCATTGTGGGCAACAAAAGTTTTTTTGTTGCTATATTTCGTTGCCTAATATAGCCCACATTCATTGGCAACAATTTTATTTTCATTGGCTTTTTTATATAGCTTTTTGCAACGACTATTAAAATGTTGCCTTAAATTAAAATAATCCCAATAAGCATGTTTTTTGTAAAACCATATCCGTTATTCGGAGAATTGTCAAAAAATATTCGTATTTAATATTTGAAAATTATGTCCAATTAAATACGGAACATATTCGTTTCCGTTTTTTATTCGAATAAACAAATTATTCAAATATCCGAATTCGAATGTCAATCACCTAATAAATAATTTATTCAATTTTTTTTATAAAAAGTCAAAATAAAAAAATATTGACCAATTACTAACAAATCACAACCATTTAAAGTTGTAAAAATACATATCATAATTGGAAGACATATCAAATACATCATCATTCATAATTGCACATAAAAATCAATTAAAATTTACTATATAATTGTACATATAAACTGTATAAATTGTACATATAAGTTGTTCTATATTATTATTATTATTATTTTGCTAAATTTAAATGTATATAAAAGAAAAGAGATACATATACTTAGGGGCATTCCCCACATCAATACAAAATGTCAAGAAAGTGAACTTGACATGACAAACAGTGAAACTCATATTCTAAGACAATACAATAGTATAAGGCCAAAACAGAGCAAATGACCACTGCATTGGACTTTAAGAACACTGTAGAGCAGCCGACCAACAAAATATTAAACAAAACCATAGCCCAAACAGGATTGCAAAGCAGTAGCACACCAGGAAGCAAACGAGCTGCATAGCAGAAGCAACAACATCGCTGCCAGCAACACCTTCATTCAGCAGTTTCCCCCAAACGATACTACACAGTATAACAAGAAAATCAGCTCGTGAAACCAAAACATCATAAATTGCAGCCTAAACCCAATAACAATGCCTAAAAACAGTACCACAACTTCTTAGATAAAAGCACAAAGGCTGTCATACTAAAACAAGCAACATACTAGAATCTAGCTGCCCATTCAAACACAAATTAGATATAATAGATAAACCCACAAACACACAAATTAACAGAGTGCCGACTATTGCAGCCCATTCAAACACACAAATTAAACAAACAGTAAACTGTTGCATTGGTTTCAACAGAGTGCAGAACTTTCCCATACCCAGTTGAACAGTTTTAATTTCCAAGTGGTATGACACAAACTAAGCCACTCGGTGCAAGTTGCACTTAGATGAGTTTTTGCATGCAGACTTATAAACCAAAGGCACAAGAATGTCCCTATCCTCGGTAAAGAGAACTAGAGAATGTATAACAAGTAAAAAATGGTTCTTGTGAGTTTTTAGGCTGCTACTTTTTTGTGGCAGTTAGAACCCATCACCTAAGTGGGTTGGATGTGCTGCGTTGGATTTTCTTTCGAAACATTATGTCACTTTTAAGTCTATTTACAACCTCTGCCACCAAGCAATCAAAAAATCAAGAGAACTCATTTCAGTTTGCAAAATAAGCTTCTTAATTTACAAAACCTGGATTTTCAAAATTGAATGCTTTTCTCGTTTTAGTTTACAAAAAAAGATAAATAGATAAAAACAATAACCTTTACAAGCTAATTGCAATTTACAACCTCTGCCGCTAAGCAATCAAAAAATCAAGAGAACTCATTTCAGTATGCAAAATAAGCTTCTTAATTATGTAGAGCTTAGATGAAATTCTTATAGCACTGTCCAATGAACTGTCGAAAACAAACGGTACGAAATTAGATTCCTTGATATTATACACCTATTAGAGTCTGTATAATAGTTTGTAGTATTAATTAAGTATCCTAACTACTAAGAAACAGATTCCCTTTTTTCTTTTTCTTTTTTTATATTTTTGGTGAGAATCCCAATGACATGCCATTTAGCCTCGTGACTATATGGATTAACTCTGAAATATACAAGCAGGAAGTATTACATCCTGATCAGGACAGAAAAGATTGTCAACAGGAAGATAATACAAGGGTTAAATGTTAGATTACCCTCTATGTCTAGAGGGAGACTTAGATGCTTATTTTTCTACTATACCTGCTGTAATTTTTCCAAACAATGTAATTTTGGGGTTTGGATTCTCTAAAAACTTTTGGGAATCATGTATGTATATATTATTTTTTGCTAAAGTTATTTAAATGGAAGTTTATCTTATCAAATTGTAATACAGGCTTGTGATCAGAAAGAAGATATATAATCAATCATTATACAACTAAAGTTGTGCTTAGTATGATTAATGTTGGCATGCTTTTTATGTATTGGTATACATGACCCCCCCAATAAGTGATGATAGTTGGAAATTTTTGACACACATTTTCATCTTTCCATGGGGTGTACCTACCATGCATAATGTGTGGCTGCCATTAAAAAGGCATCTAACTACATTCATTTCACTGTCAAGCAAAAGGCAAATGAACTATCCCTTTTGAAAATCCAAGTTTAAGTGAAAGAACAATAACCTTTACAAGCTAATTGCAATTTACAACCTCTGCCACCAAGCAATCAAAAAATCAAGAGAACTCATTTCAGTATGCAAAATAAGCTTCTTAATCATGTCAAATTCCTTGTCTTAGGCTAGTATTCATAAATATTACTTTATCTTGATGTAGTAAAACTTCCTTTGCATAACAGTTTAGTTGGTTTTTGTTAATCTTAGCTGGCTTCAGCTTCTAAATTCACCCGAATACCAAATTTGCAAGGCCTTCAAGCTAGCGCTTCGTGTGACTGATGTACCAGCAGGCAGCAACGACTGCAAGTATTTTTGTTTAACCTATTCCTTAGTAAGGCTACCTAAGCCTGAATTAACAGAACATAAATTGTATCTTCTAATTCTAGCAATTAACCTATTGAACTACCAAACAGAAAATTGGAAATACAAAATCAAGTTTTACAAGATACGAAGCCTCAAAAGTGTCCCCAACTGTAAAATCACCCTTACACCCAACAAAACCTTTTTAGAATTGTTAATGCAAATTGTTACTATTCATAAATGCAAACTGATACTATTCACAATTTATAAAGTTTTAGAGGTATTATTGTTTGTACTCTCATATCAGCATATAGAAAATGGAAAGTATTGCATGCCATGTTTTTGGGATGTTGAATTTTCGTGTAAATTCCTTGGACAATTGGTTGGATTTGTAGGTTTTCTACTGAGTACCAGGCAAACTATTATGGAGACTAGAGATGGGGGGAACACTTGGGCTCCACGTTTAATACCTTATGCAGAAGATGAAGATTTCAATTACAGGTTTAACTGTATAAGCTTTAAATGACTAGAGGAGCATGTAGTAAGATAGTAATCATGTTTGTTATTAATTTGAATCATGTTTCGTTCAAATTTAAAATTATTAATAACAAATTCAACATGCTTTTTTTCCTATCAACTATTTGAAGCTGGCTAAGAGGGGTTAATCCTGATCTATTATGATCTATTCTGAATACAAGAAGAAATACCGATTGGTTTCTTAAAATCATACACTTAAGCGGTTAAACATGGTCTGTCAAAAATTTGTTTCCTTTCAAATAAACACACCAAACCCAAGTGTACTATAGTCCAAAGCTAACCCCTCTCAGAATCATTTCATCGAACACTCTATATGCATCACTATTCACTAGTAAATAATAATCCCATCAAACGAAAGAGCAATCTTATCAATCTTTAGCCAAACTCAGGCATCACATAGACATCAATCTTATCAAGTAGAACAAAACCCCCAACTAAAAAATCAGTAAAAAAAATGATATGTCACGACTTACCGATGAACAGATCTGGTCTGGTGGAGTTGATGGGCTTGGAGATGGAGGATTTTGTGGGGGTGTGGTGAACTGGTGATATGTTGAGGAGAACGACGGTGAAGGTGATGGTCTCGGCGATGGAGAATTGGGGCTCGCAGAGTTGCAGACAAAAAGAATGAAAGATGATGTTGCTACTGATTTGGTAAAGAGAGGCTTTTGTTAAAACTTAATTTATTATTATATTATTAAAAATATATATCTAATTATAAAAATATAATATCTAATTATTTTAAGAAGTATTTTCAACTATTTTAAAATAAGTTTTTATTTAATATGTAAGAAATTAATCTTTTTGTAGTGTGTTCATTTTGTATGTGTAGCGGTAGTATTGCAGTGTGTACGAATGTTTGTAATTTATAATAGAGCACTCATTAATTAAACAAGTTCTTACATTCAACAATTTACATTGAATAATGATTGTTTTTAATTTTCTAAAATATTTGATTAAAATATTAATAATATGCTTATGGAGCTTCATTTATTATTTAGGTTTAGTGTATATATTGTTCTTAATTTTTATTTTTTAGATACTTATTAAAATGTTTAATGTATTAGATAATTATAAAAAAAATACATTACATTGTTTTTAATGTATTATATAATTACTGAAATTTTTTAGATAATGAGTATTATTTACATAATTATTAAAAACCATGGAATAATGTTTTCAATTTGTTAGATAATTATTGATTTTATAATTTCATTAATATTGTAACTTATATCATTATTTATTTATTAATTAGTCACATAAATGTATTTTCTTTTTCTAATTCAGATATATGAAATATTTATTAAACACATCATGTAGGAGTTGGTATGTTGAATTCCTACAATGATACTTATAGTTTTATTAAAATTGTATTATCTATCATTATTTATTTATTAATCATATAGATGTATTTCCTTGTTCTAATTAAGAGATTCTTCAATAATTATCAAACACATATCAAGTAAAGGTGCACTCAAAATCGAAAAACCGACTGGACCGAACCAAACCGATAATAAACTAAACCGAAAATTACAAAACCAAAAAATTGAAAAATACAAAATCTAAAAACTGAAACTCGGACGGTCGATTTCGGTTTGATTTTCACAAAAAATCGAAACCGACCAAATCGACCGACCGAACTACTTAAAATTATAATATAATTATATAATTTATACGTTTCTAATAATTATTTATTTTATATAATTATGATTTTATAGGTTGCTTGTTAAAGAAAAGGAGAGAAAAGAATCCAATTATTAAGCTAAATATTTGAATGAAGTGCATATTTATTACTATGATTATGAGAAAATAATTATTCCCTTATGTTTAAGTTTTACAACTGACTAAATCGATTAAACCAACCGATTTAACCGATAACAGAGTAAAAATTTGAGCGATTTTGATTTTTTATTTTTTATAATCGACTTAAATGGTTTGGTTATTTTTTACGTATATCAAACAGACCAAACCGATCGTTGTTCACCCATAATATCAAGTAAGAGTTGATATTTTGAATTCATATAATAATACTTATAGTTTCATTAATATTATATTATCTATGAACTTTTATTTATTAATCTCATGATAGATGTATTTAGTTGTTCTAATTTAGAGATATGAAATAATTATCAAACAAATATCATCTAGGAGTTGATATTTTAAATTCCTACACTGATACTTATAGTTTCATTAATATTATAATGCATATTATATATAAATGATAAAATATATCATTAATTATTGTTTTTATTTTCTACATTCACAATCATAATTTCATTTAGTAATGTTTTACATCATTATACAATTATTCATAAACTCTATAAATAATTCTGATTTCTTTTATAAAAACAAAAGTGTTTCATTTTAAAAAAATTCGAATATTAAAATGAGAATGTATACCCTAAAAATAGTAAATTATATTAGTCTATAGTAAATTATAGTAAATTATATTTGTTCTTTGTTAATTTATGACATCCTAAATTTTAAATTATAAATGCAAATTTATATGTTTATCAAAATAACAAATTTATTTTTAATTTTCTTTTTATGTATTTAGAAATATCAAGTACATTATTAATTAAATTAAATAAACTTAAAATATTTTGAAAATCATTTAGTCATTTAATTACAAAGAGGGAAGCTATTATTAAAATATAAAAGAAAAGAAAGGGTCCTTCTACACTTACCTGGGTAAGTCTAGAATTATTCGAAAAGAAAAACAAGCGGCAAGCATCTAGGAGGGAAAACATAATTTACGAACTTGTACCAAATAGCTAGGAGGGAAAACCTAATATCTTTTCAAAATATGTTTTCCTACACCAAATTTCCAAAATCTTCTCTCCCTATCAGTAGACCAAAAATCTCCCCCAAATCAATCAATCTCTGAGGTTGAAACGATTAGTAGCACAGCCTTATCAACGATGAAAACTTGGAAGCAAGGAGAAAACAAAGCACAACGAGAAATAGCAATCAGTAGCAAAAATTCCCCCCTAAATCGTTAAATCGGTGTAGAACCAACAGTTGGTGTACACAAGGTATTCTACTTTCTCTCTATATTAAAATTTTTATGTGTATATACCGAATACATGTCTTACTTTCATTGTAATTGGGTGTTGCTGGTTTGATTTGGTGAATTTATTTTCATTTACAAGTAACCCAAATTGATTAGTCTATAGTAATGTTTGTTTTAATTTTGACCCTTGCACACCTCTTTGTTTTGTAACTATGTTAATTCTGAATTTTAGAACTGCCTGGGATTTTTTTTTATTTTTTTTTACTTTCTTAGGATTTAATTGGTGTTATTTTGAACATAGGGTATTGGTGATATCTTGTGATAAAAAACCTTGGAAAAGCTTAATTTATTTGTCATAAGGTACAAATTTTCTACCTCTAATTTTCCTTTGAAATTGGGGAACTTAATTCCTTAAAAGTTAGTTTATCATGTAAAAGTAGTATCAAGTTATATATTTATTTTATGAAGGAGTATTTATACATGATGATATCCTATCAGGTTTCATAGTATTAAATTTCTAATGGTTAAATGGATCAATCCTTTTACAGAGTATCTTGAATAGAAGTTTTAAACTTATCCCTTAGCCTGGCCTCATCTTCTGAATTATTAACCACAATTCCCAATTATTAGATCATCCCTCTCCTTAACATGTTTGTCCTGTTTGAATCAACAAATAAGTGGTCTCCATAATAAACATCTCCTTATGTTCTTCTATAATCATCAGTGAGCCATCACCCAAAAGACACTGAATGATGTAGAAACAAGCAAAATCTATTTAACTTGAAAAGTAAAAAGTCTGTGCATTACAATGCCATTGTACTTTTTATAAGTAAATTGCAATGAGCCTAGTACTTTGGTGAATAGAATAACCATCTCACTCATTATCAAATATGTTAGCAACTTTGACTTGCGAACTTGAACTAATGCAAAGTTACTACCCACATCGCAAATCTAATCTGTGTATCTATATGAGTTCAGCCTCTGAGCATGCTTTCAAATGAATACTGACAAATCTTCCCAAGCCCAGTGGTGGCGAGTTTGTATTTCTATAAATGACTTAAAGTTTCAGGTGGGTATTATGCAGTATACAGATTGTGCTATCCATTGCATGAGATACCTTCAACAAGTTCTTTTTCAATTGTGTTATCCATTGCATGAGATACCTTCTTTGATTACTTAGTTTAGTAACTTTCAACTTTTCTGATGCTCACTTAGTTTAAGAGATTGGTTGTGATTGAGACAGAAGAAATGTACAAATTACGTAATCAAAAGGATGCAGACCACCGAGCTATCTGTCCACCACTGGTTGTAAACCATCTCCCTTCCCCTACAAGTGATTCTTCCTAGCAACCAATGTAATTCTTCTGAAGTAAGCTTCCTGTTTCTCAAGTATAAGTGCCTTGGTAAACAAATTGACATTTCATTGTTGCATGGGTCGTGGTGCTTTTTCTGCCCATAACTTTCACAACTTTGTAACTATTATTCGTTACTTATTGCTTAGAAAATTATAGCTCAAGAATGTCATGTGTTTTCATGTATTACTTCATATGCACTTTACGTATGGTACACTGTACACTTTTGTTTCATACTTGAAGTTAGTGAATAATATTCAGTAAATGTTAGTTAAAACATTTACTAATATAATTCTTGTGTTTTTAAGGCTTAAGGTAGACTAAGAAAGTAAAAAATTTGCACCTTGATTTTTCTAACTGGACATGTAACTTGGGACATTGCAGAATGGAAAAAAAGAGATTCGAATATTAACATGTGTATACAAGCATCTTACCCATGTAGATAAGCCAAGATAATGCCTGGGTTACAAATGATGGAGTATAAATCTCCCAAGAATTAATTTATTAATATGGTTTCCACATGCAATTTCATGTTGTATGATTACCCCGTCCTTAATGGAGGCCGTGGACACCTCGTTAAAGAAAATGGGGTTGGGGTTGGGGTTGGGGTGGGGGGGGAATGATAACATGGCTTTAGTTTTTTTTTGGATGTTAATTTTTAATTTTTATGATAACTAAAGCATAACAGGCTTTAGTTTATTATATTTCATCTGAAACATCCAAAGATACAAGAAGTATATCTACTCAAACCTAACATATCTTATATTGTCAATGTGGTTTTCTTCTATTCTTTCTCTTTATTTCCCAATTAAGGTATATTCGATGGTTTGATGCACAACTTGTAGATCGCATACAATGAAATGGTCAATTCATGTTAAGCGGGTTCCTCTAACATGGTAATAATAACTGAGTTTGTTTTTATTTTTGTATGAATCGCCTGATACAATTGCTATTTCCTTGTTTTAATCACATTGAAGATTTATCTTTTATGCCTTTAGGTTGAACATATGTCAAACGCACTGCACATGATGCAACAAACTTACTCGTCGGAACAACATTAATGCAATGAACAAATGATGAGGGAGTAGCTAACTTCTGGTAGTGATTATGGTATGCTTCCTCTGTACTCTTATCAACTTGATGGTAGCTTGAGATAATGATGAATCGCCAATTCAAACTCTGTATTAGTAATCCAGTTGGCCACATTTTTACTTATTCAATTTTCTTCATGTAATCCCTTGGAATAGTTTAGAATTTACTGAAGTTTTCAACTCTTGCTATGAAAAAAAGATTTATATTCTTTATGAATGGAGAATTTCCTTTGCATCATTCTAATTGTATATACCGAAAAAAGTATATTTGTCATTCGAGGTTAGCATGTTACTATGTCTTTCCTTGTTTTTCTTCTTTTCTATGTGATTTTGGGAGTGCACAAATTCTGGTAAGTTGGTATTTAAGGGATTATGGATTTCTACTATGTGATCTCTGTTATTCTGTAAATATTTGTATGAGTAGCTATTGACGGTTGTGTTGTAAGATTCACATTAAGAAAGAATAAAAAATTTCATAATGCAGATAAAAGCTTGTTACTGAACCTAATGCTATAAAATTAGAACAAAACAAAAACATGACTTAGAACTTCTGGTGAAGTTTTTTGGAATCTAGTATCAAGGATATGTTCACACCAAAGATGGTCTCTTTGCAAAACTTCCAAAAGATATGGTAATCCCCTCATCAGTCTTATGATAATTAGCATGTGAAGCATAATTATGCATTCTTCTTAAATCTGTCAAAAAATGGCAACTAGTCAATTACTAAGCATATCATGTACTTCTAGTGCCAATATATTTTGGTGCTCATTTAATTTCATATATCTTTTACTCCCTAATTGTTCTATATTTTATTAGTTGAACTTCTTTGCCTTGGTGAATACTGAATAATAGCATGGATTAAAAACTTCTCACTTGGTTCTGTTTTAGCTTCCAAAATATGTAAAACAAACAAAATAAAATGCATGTTGAAGGTCTTTATCTTTATTTGATTATCCCTGCGTGGAGGTGTTAGAATTGTTCCCGGATGAAAATGTTACATGGTTACAATTTTTTAAAAATATTATTGTAATTTAAATATAAAAATTCATCTCTTAGATCATGTGCATTCACTTAATTTTATATTTATTTGGTTTTTTAATTTTGCAGGATATTGAAAATGTATGAATGTTGGAGTTCACATCACTTTAAGACTTGGGTTTGTGGGCATTAAAGACTTTGAGATTTTGTTTATTACTAATAATTTTAACATGTAACATTTTCACTTTAACATACAATTTCATAGGAGACGAACCTATATTTTTATTTGTACTGGATAATAATTTGCTATGGGGTCATTGAGCCAGGATTTATTTTATTTGTAAAATAATTCGACATTCGTTACAAAATAGGATATTGTTGAAACAAAGGCAACATTTATATCGTTGCAAATTAAATCAACTTTCGTTGCAAATCATATTAGCTTTCGTTGTAAATCAAATTAACTTTCGTTGCAAACCAAATCAACTTTCGTTAGAAATCAAATCAACTTTTGTTGCAAATCATATCAACTTTCGTTGCAAATAAAAAGCAAACAGCAACGTATAGTGTCGTTGCTAATCGACAACTTTCGTTGCTTTTTAAAATTAATCTGTAACGCATATTATCGTTGCTAATTGATCATAATCTCGTTGCAAAATAATATATGACCGATGTACTATGTACATTTAGCAACGAAAATCGTTGCTAAAAAGTATATAATTAGCAACGAAAACAAGTTTAGGCAACAATTCCAAAATTGTTCAACAACGACAAAATTCGTTGCCAAAAGTATACCAAACGCAACGAGATTTCATTTTCGTTGACAAAGAAAAAATGCTTTTCGTTGCTAATATGTAGGCTTTTGCAACGAAAATTGGTTTTTAGCAACGAAATGTTAATTATTCTGCAACAATACATTTTGTTGCTAAAGGATCGATGTCTCTGTACGAAAGCCAAATTTCGTTGCAAAATGTATTACTTTTGGCAACGAAACAAATACGTTCATTGCGGAACAATTAGCAACGCTCATTGCGCAACGAAAGATGCAACGACAGTAAAGTCGTTGCCAAAACCCTTTTGCAACGAAATTTGACACCTTTAGCAACGAAAATCGGTTGTTGCTGAATCCCCATTTTTTTGTAGTGGTGTTTGAAGTTCTAAGTGATCCTTTATTGATATAACTTGTTTATATAAATATCGTAAAGTAGATCAGTTTTAGATACTGCTATTTGAAGGTAATCTTTAAACAAGAATATCATTCGAACGGTGTTTGAAGTTCTAAGTGGTCTATCAAAAATATTTATATAAATATCAATTGTGAAACTTTAAATTTAGTCAGTTTTAGATACCGATATTTAGAGGTATTCCTTTAACAAGAATATCATTCGAACGGTGTTTGAAGTTCTAAGTGACCTTATTTAATATTCACATAATAGATAAAATATATTATTATATATATTTTTGAGTTAAACAAATTTATTTGTTAAATCAAGTATTATTTAATTGATTAATATATTATACTTGATATCTGTCATCATAAGTATTTGATCAAAAATTCATTTATTCTTAAATACTTGTTGCATAATAGAAAAGTTATTTAAACTTTTATATTTCAAATTTCAGTAAATATATATGCTTAAAAAGAAGCATATCACTCATTATAAAAGTTATTAAACTTTTATATCTGAAATTAAAAGTTATATCTGTTTAACATAGAAACACATTCTTTATTTATAAAGGAAAAGTAAACCTTTATAAATCTGGATTAAATTATATATCTACTTATTCAGAAGTACTTCTTATTACTAAGTATAAATTAATATCTGCTTACACAAGAAGTATATTCACATAAATATAAAAGTCTTCGAACTTTTATAAACATCTGATCTTTAATTGCTATCTGCTTATTTTAAGAAGTCTCAAATATAAAAGTTATTTAAATTTTTATATATCTGTACTGAATTGTATATGCTTATCTTAGAAGCAAATTTTCTCTTAATTATTTGTAAAAAGGAAAAAGGGTAGAGTTAGTTTACTTTTATGTACTTGTGAGAAAGACGAGTAATTCTTTGACCAAGACCAGAGTCTTAGAGAGGTCAGCTGGGAGTTGAGTCTCTAGTGTACTTGTGAGGTGAGGAAGAGGTTGTCGCTTCAAGACCAGATCATAAATTAGAATTGGACTCAAAGAAAAGGTGCAACTAAGCTTGAGGAGGGAGCTGAGAGCTTGCTGTTCAACATAGTTAATTGTGTATAGTTGACAGTTTGTCTTTAAAACTTTGTAAAGACTTCTCCGCCTGTTGAAGGAGTATTTATTACTAGGAGTAATAGGATCTTAAGTCCTGAAGAGGAGCTTGACACTAGACGTAACAACATACCTAAGATGTATGTTGTGAACCAGACAAATCTCTGTACATTGTATGATTGAATTTTTATTATCTTGCATATTAATTTCTAACATTGTTAATTAATTAACTAAAAATTCAAAATGGCGTAAGATAATTTTTTAATCAGTAATAATCTATTCAGCCCCCTTCTAGATTTTTATTGGACTTTCAATATATAAATAAATAATATTTATTCTATATTATCAAGGACACCTTACATCAGTGTATGATAACTATCCGTATAATATGAAATCAACGTTTAATCACATAGAAACTATTTAGTAATTAGTTGTCGTACAATTCAATCCTTCTATCACACAAAGTCCTGATCAAATATAAAACATAGAATTTCTATCAAGTTTTATTTATTTGATCATATGTAATTCAATTAAAAAAATGCACAACTCTAGTTAATGTAAATTAGAAACTCTTTTTTAATTTTCATTCACCCTGGTCAGGGATTCCTGAGTTGTTACTTATCGAATCGTATAGAACATTCTCTCCCTTTATTGAAAGTAGTAGATTCTTTGTTGATCATTCATCTACCTCCATATATACTTTATTATACCCGAACATATCCTATAATATACTCTGTAGTATTAAGGAATATGGCAAAGTATAACTCAGAATACACAAGGTAATATGATGATCTCAAGTCCAAGGATCACTTGTACTACTATCACTAGGAACTCTTATTAACAGGCGAATAAAACTCCATTAAGTGTTCCTTTAAGTGAGTCACGTTCAGTGAACTTATTCTCCAATATGCACCTACATACTTGATTTAGTGTCTCCATATAAATGATTATGAGATCAATCATCGTCTTCAACAGAGCAAGCATAATATGTACTAATCTATCCAGAATCAGTAACCCCACGTTAGTGGTTTAACGATTAGGAACATTTTTAGTTTTGAGCTATCTAGAAATTAGATCTCATTAGCATGAACTCTTCATGATTCTAAAAGTATTGCTCCAAAACTATGGGTTTATCACAATTATTAATTCTACCAATTAAATATGCATAAGTAAATGCCTTCATATAAATTAATCCTTTTATTAATAAATGAATAAGATTACAAAGTAAATGTTTATCACATCTTATATGATTGGCTTGAGGGCATATTACTTCTAATCTCTCACTTGCACTAAAGCCAATCACCCTGGTATCTAATACCTATCTTCTCTAAGTGGCAATCGAACTGATGCTGAGATAATGCTTTAGTAAATGGAGCTGCAATGTTGTTCTGAGAGTCCACTCTCTCTAAGTTGTCATATCCTCTTTCAATAATTTCTCTAATCAAATAAAAGTGTCGCAAGACATACCTAAATTTTTGATGAGACCTAGGTTCCTTGGCTTATGCAGTAGCTTCAGTGTTGTCACAATATACAAGCACTGGTCCTTGAATGCTAGGAACCACTCCAAGTTCTGTAACGAACTTCTTCATCCAAATAGCTTCCTTTGCAGCTTCACTTGCAGCTATATACTCTGCCTTCATCACTGAATCAATAATCATTTGCTGCTAGGAACTCTTCTAACTCATTGTTCCATTATTCCAGGTAAATATATACCCTAAAACGAATTTGTTGTCTTCTTGGTCAGTCTGAAAACTTGAGTTTGTATAGCCTTCTAGTTTCAAATCAAACCCACCATAAACTAGAAATATATCTTTAGTTCTTCTTAAGTACTTTAGGATGTTTTTCACCGTTTTCCAATGTTCTTCTCCAGAATTAGACTGATATCTGCTTATCACACTTAGTGCATAAGCAACATCAAGTCTCCTACATATTATCCCATACATGATAGATCATATTGCCGAAGCATAAGGTATCCTAGTCATTCGATCTCTTTCTTCATGTATCTTTGGGGACATTTTATTGGAGAGATTCACTCCATGGCTCATTGGAATAAGACATTTCTTGGAGTATTCCATGTTAAACTTCTTTAACATCGAATCAATGTACATTCCTTGGGTCAAGCTAAGTATCCTTTTAGATCTATCTCTATAGATCTTTATTCCGAAAATGTAGGATGCTTCTCTCAAGTCCTTCATGGAGAAGTGTTTAGACAACCATATCTTTACTGATTGTAGCATTAGTATACCATTCCCAATAAGTAGTATATCATCAACATATAGTACAGGAATATCACAGTGCTCCTACTAACCGTCTTGTACGCACATGGTTCATCCTCATTTTTATAAAGTCAAACTCTTTGATTATCTCATCAAAACGAATGTTCCATCTTCGAGAAGCTTACTTTAATCCATAAATGTATCGTTGTAGCTTACATACTAGATTTGTTCCATCTTTTGAAACAAAACCCTCTGGTTGTATCATGTATACATCCTCTTCAAGTTTCCCATTCAGGAAGACAGTTTTCACGTCCATTTACCAAATCTCGTAGTCAGAGTAAGTTGCAATCACAAGCAAAATCTGAATTGACTTGAGTATTACTACCGGTGAGAAGGTTTCTTCATAGTCAACTCCTTGTCTTTATTTAAAACCTTTTACAACTAGTCTGGCCTTATAAGTCTCCACTTGCCATCTGCTCTAGTCTTTATCTTAAAGTCCTATTTACACCCTATAGGCATTATGCCTTCTAGTGGAGTAATCAAAGTTCATACGTGGTTCTCATACATAGAGTCCATTTTCAATTTCATGGTCATTTGCCATTTCTCTGAGTGTTTACTACTCATAACCTCATCGTATATAATTGGATCATCATCCTTTATAATGCGTACCTTATCATCATTATCTATGATGAATCCATACCTTTCAGGTATCTTCGGTACTCTTCCAGATTTACGATTCGATTATGGTACAAAAAGTATCTCTACTTGGACAGGTTTATCCACTTGACTTGTAGTGGTTTGTGGTTCTTGAACTTGTTCAAGATTTATCTTCCTCCCACTAGCCCCTTCAAGGACAAACTTCTTTTTCAAGAAGGTAGAGTGTTTCATAACAAACACCTTTTACTCAGTAGGATTATAGAAATAATACAACTCTCTTTAGGAAGTTGGGATGATCATCTACCGTTAGTGCAATTTGCTTATAATAACAGTTACCACGCAAGTATTGGCATACCGTCTTACAAAGCGTTATACGGCAGAAAGTACAGAACTCTATTATGCTGGGATGAAGTTGGCGAACGTCAATTACTAGGACCAGAACTAGTACAACAGACCACAGAAATCGTCAAGGTAATTAGGACAAAATTGATAGCAACTCAGGATAGACAGAAGAAATATGTCGATTAACATCGTAAGAATCGAGAGTTTGAGTCTGGTAACTAAGTTTTCTTGAAAGTATCTCCTTGGAAGGGGAAAATTCATTTTGGTAAGAAGAGGAAACTGAGCCCAAGGTTCATTGGACCCTTTGAGGTGTTAAGAAAAGTTGGTGAGGTCGCGTATGAGGTAGCTCTACCTCCAGCGTTAGAACACATCCACAATGTCTTTCATGTCTCGGTGTTACAACCATATAAACCCGACTACAAGCATGTTATAGAATATGAACCCCTGCAAGTTGAGAAAGATTTATCTTACGAAGAAAAACCTGTTTAGATAGTTGATAGGAAAGAGCAAGTGCTACGAAATAAAATTATACCTTCTGTTAAGGTGATCTGGAGGAACCACAATGCTGAAGAAGCTACGTGGGAACTCGAAGATCAGATGAAAAGAAATTATCCACAGCTATTTGCTTAATCTATGTGTAGCAATTTTGGGGACAGAATCTTTGTAAGGGGGAGAATGTAATAGGACGAATTAATTGAGTCGTGATTCTGGGGACAGAATCCTTTTAAGGGGGAAAGATGTGACGGACGAGATTTTTGTAATTTATTTTAAATATTTATTGAATTGAATAAATATTTTTCGATGATTTGATTGTTGAATTAATTGATGAAATTGTGATAGATTAATTTAATTATATATGTTACATTAGTTAAATTAATGTGGAGAATTTTTATATTTAAAGTATGTATTTAATTGAGTTTATTTGATTAAATACATTATTTAAATAAGCATGATGTTATTTTTAATTAATTTAATATTAATTAGAGATTTAATAATTTGTCATTATTAATAAAGGAAAATTTTATTTATATGACTATGTGATTTAATGTAGAATTATTCTATTTTATTTAATTGATTTAAATGAGATTATTTAATTGATTAAATATGTGACATGAACTATATAATAAGTAATTTATTAAAATAAATTAGAAGGGGGGAATAAATGTGTTAACCAAACAAAGCCTTAAAGGGGGTTGGAGTCAGTTAACCCATTATGGGATTAACTGACACTCATGCTGTCTGTTTCATGTTATACGTGTTTTATTTCATCAGTTTTTAAAAACTAAGCCAGAGAGAAAAAGAGAGTTTGAGAGAATTGAAGAAGAAAATTCATTCATCTTTATTGCATAATCTAGCATCTTATCAAAGGTAATCCTTAAACTAAAGTCTTTGATTATGTTCTTCTTTAATTTCTACATGAATGTACGTTTTGAGTTTTCTGTAAATTAAATTGTATGGTTAAATTGTTAATAAAATTGATGTTAGATGTTTGTAAGCATGAATAAATGTATTTTATATGATTTATATATGATTTAGAGTAATTAAATCCATGAAATCATGTTTATATTAGTGTTCTGGAATTTACAGAGTAGTTGTATACGAACATGGTTAAATGTATGAAATTGATGCTTGTTTTGCATATTAATCGGTTAAATTGATGACTAATTATGTTTATGCATGTAAAAACGAAGAAGACAAGAGTTTAACGGATTAATTTGGTTAAGAAACGAATTCACTAAGATTGATTTTGTTAGCTGTATCAAAACTTGATAATAAAGTATGAACAGATAAATTTTTAGCCTTTAGTTGGTTGTTTAGATTGTTTGTGATGTCAAAATCACTATGTATGTAATGCATTTTGATTTCATAACACATATGATGAATGAGTAGTAATTTAATCGGTGAATTGTGAAAAACTTTGGCCAAATTTGGCATTTTCTGCGTTCTTCGCGAACTGCAGAATCTGGAATTCGTGTTTCTCGCCCCGGCGAGCTCAATGAACTGCGTTTTCTCGCCCCGGTGGAGTCTCGCCCCAGCGATCTCATTGAACTGAGTTTTCTCGCCCCGGCGAGAAAACTATAAAGGAAATTCTCGCCCCGGCGAGAAGTTTTGTGAGGAAATTCTTGCCCCGACGAGCTCATTGCAGGAAATGTTAATTTATTTTCTTTATTTGTAGTCATTCTATGTTACCCTATGCATGTTTAAAACTTAGATTAATGTGTTGAATGAATACCAAGATATTGAGTTGGATGCTAAGCATATACTTGATGATTATAAAATATAAAAATTGATGAACCCTAACTTAACGTTGAGTTTTAGGAATTCTTAAGTATGATATTGCTATAATTAAGCTTACAACTTCTGAAGTGAGATTGATAACCAGAAAACAATTGAGATGTTAAAATGAAAATTGGATGTGAATGAATCCTGAAGTGGTTATAATATTGTAACTAATTATTGTTACTGCTTTATAAACCGAATGTATAAGTTGATTAAAGAACGTGAATCTTAATTTGTAATCTACGCACAAGGCAAGTTTACTACTCCTAATCTTTTTACTTCGTTGAAAGCAAGTATCTTATCCTTATTTAATTATTTCTACGCAAGTTCCTGAACTTCATCCTTTTATCATGCAAGCTTTATAATGCTATTACTTACTTGAGCAAGTTCTTAATTCTATTTCATTCAATTGTATCTTCTGTGATATTCAGTCTTTGATTCTCGAATATCAATTACATTTTTATTAAACCTTGATTGACTAGTGAACCCTTATTGATTCGACTAGTCCATAGTTGATAAGCGTTCTAAATTCTAGAAGCGTTATTAAAGTAAATCCAAACCAAACTTCCTTTGGTGCGGATTCTGATGTCAAACTGAGATGAACAACCCTTATACAGAGGATTTTATTTACGCGTCAGCGTTAAGATGTTGTGCACATACATGGTACAAAGGGTTAATCCCCCTAAGTACGAGAAGTAAAGTCCATATAGTCTTACGACTGTTAAAGGTTTAAAATAGAAATACTTGATAACCTGGGACATAGTTCGTGGTCTTAAGACCCTTAGATGGTCTTTTGAATCTTGTCTTATAATCTTGACTCAAAAGCTGAACCTTCGATTATTTAATATCCATTGATTATTTCGCATGTTATTATTTTTATTGTGTTACTTGCTGGGCAATTGGTGCTCACCCTTGCATAATAACATTACAGCTAAAGTTGAAAGAGTTGATGAGTCGTCCACTAGTAAGGGCAAAGGCAAAGCAAACAAGTGATGAAGACTTGATATATTTGTTTAAATGATGTTTATGTAATAGTCTTGATTATGTTTCCGCATTTGATGTTTTATTAAGGTTAGATGACCTGGATTTACTTGTTAAAGATGTTGTACCTTTTAATGGGAGATTTTCATTTTAATTAAGAGTTTTCATTTATATTTGAATGGATAGTTAGATGTGTTGTGATGTATTTGGATAGTGAACACCAAATCCTGAGTAAATGAAGTGCCCGGATTTGGGGGTATCACATTAGCTGAGGTCAGTAGTGATGTGCAATAGAGGTTAATCTTTGTAATACTTATGACAAGTGTAGGTTGACTGAAAAGAGAAGGCAGTAGAGTGTAATTATAGCAGCAAATCAGGCAAGTCTCCTAACTTACACAACCTCGAATATTGTGCAAGTTCTTGACCCTCTTTAAAATTGAGCAAATTCCCTCATTTTGAGCAAATTAAATTATTGTTAAACCATTGTGTATATCCTTACAAGTTCTTAACCTTATTTATATTGTGCAACTTCCTAATTTACTCATCTTATATATTGTGTAAATTCTCTCATTGTGACCAAATCAAATTGATGATATATGAACAGATTATATTATGTAAGTTCCTTTGTTGAATCAATTTAACTGTTATTGTATAGAGTCTGTATATCGTGCAAATTTCTCTAGCTTGTGATAGCTGATATGTGTTTATAATCCTTCGTAAGGATAACCAACACTCTAAATAACTCTGAGCTATTTTAAAAAGTACGTCCATGGAACTTGATTCGACTAGACTAAGAAATTAGACAAAATGTTAATCATATATAATGTTGTCCATTTCAATTGTCTTGATATGGATTCTTGAACTGTGCTGAGATGAACAACCTTCACATTAGGGGTATTTTATTTATGTTGGGAAATCAATACGCGCGTTATGTTTGAACGTTATGCATAATGTGGGTGCTACGGGGTTGATCATCTCATATGCCTGTTTCGGAGGTTCTGCAGTAGAACAACTGCTCATCCTTATATGTGTTCTTGGTCTTTCATGACCACTCAGTAAGAAAAATACTGTGAATGAAACTATAATATTCATTGCCCTTATACTCTACAGCTTATTCAAAGTATGTTATCAAATCGAACTGCTTTCGTTATCATTGAACCTTGAGTAAATCTGTTATTATTGACATTATACTTGTTGAGCAAACTCGTTGCTCACCCTTGCTTCCCGTAAATTTCATAGTTAAGACTGAGCAGGACAGTGGCTCTAGAAAGGAGAAAGCAAAAGGAAAAGCCACGGATTAACATCCACCCACTAAGTGCTAAGGGGCAATATTGGCCGTATTAAAACTTGTACTACTTTATTTATTCAAGTTAGGGAGACCTATGTTATGTATTTGTATTCTAATGACTTAACTTAGAATTATGTATTAGTAAGGTTGAGATTACCTGGGATTGTGTTATTTAATATTTATAAAAATCTTTATTATTCCTCTATGAGATGTTTATTACTATGATAATTAGTAGTAGCGTGAGGCACTAAGTTCGAGGTAGAGGTACCTGAATTTGAGGGCGTCATAAAAATTATCATATGACTGACAAATGAAGAGCATTGCAGAGTAAATATTTTAAGATTATTTCTCACCATCTTCAAATTCAAATAAGAAGATCAGATAGTGATGTGTCTAAACCGCTAGATTGGAGATGTGACACCACTTACAAGTGGTAGGTGAAACTGCAGTCTAATGGGATCTACACTAGAAGTCAACATCAGAGAACATCTTAGAGCAGAACATTAAATGCACCAACAGGAACCCTCCAATAAAATGATTTCTAGACATATATAAAAGGCGTATGAGCATTCAAATCCAAGTACGAATCACCAAGAACAAAGTTGAACTTTTGCAAAAGTCTATCAAGCTCTACTCTACGAAAAAGAAATTGTTCAGGCTGCTAAGTACTAAAAGAAGCCAAGCAAATTGCAAGCTTAGCATTATATTAAATAACTATCCTTCAATAGGGATTCGATTGTCTTAGTGACTTTCATCCAAGTCTAAGTGACTTGAAGAGGTCTAAGAGACCTGGTCTAAGTGACCTTGCTGAGACTAAGTGACTCGAAGAAATCTAAGTGATTCAGTTGTAATAGATCTTAGTGATTTGGTCTTTGTGACTCTATCCTTAATAGATTTCCTACTTGTTGAAGTAGAAGAGTGGACTAGGAGTTATTTGTACTCTGAACCACTTAAACATCTTGTGTCATTTACTTTCAGTCTTTATATTCTGTCATTAACTGTTATATTTGATAGTGACTAATTTTCACAAGTGCTAAAGTTAGAATTGAAATTTTATTAAATCTTTAAAGAGATTTCAAACTAATATTCCATTGTGCTAAATTAATTGATCTAATTAATTAAATGGTAATAGATCTTTATATATAGAAAATAATTTAAAGGATCTATTCAACTCTCCCCTTCTAGATCTCATTTGTACCTTTGGAAAAGAACACTATATATATATATATATATATATATATATATATATATATATATATATATGTATGTATGTAATATGATCGCCAAACTACGTCTTCCACAATTGGTTTTCGATTGCCTAGGTTAAAAGATAGAGTAAAGATGACAGTTAAACCATTTACTTAATTTTGTCACTACTAAATAAAATCAAATATTTAATATAATAACTTAAACTAAATTTACATAATGTAATATAAGATAATATAATATAATATAATATAATAAAATTAAATAAAATAAGATAATTAAGTTAAAATGAAATAAAATAAAATAATAAATAATAAATTAAATTAAATTAAATAATATAATGTAATGTAATACAAAATAAATTAAAGAAAAGAAAAAGAAAACTAAATGAAATAACTTAAATTATATCTAATAATAAAATAAAATAAATTTAATTTAATTTAATTAAATAATATAATATAATATAATACAAAATAAAATAATAATAAATTAGAATAACATAAATTAAATTTAATAATTTAAAATAAATTAAATTTAATAAATTAAAATAAATTTAATTTAATAAATTAAATTTAATAAAATAAAATAAATTTAATAAATTATAAAATATAATATAATACAAAATCAAATCAAATCAAATCAAATCAAAAATATAAAATAAATAACATAAAATAAAGCAAAATAAAATAAATTAAATTATAGTTAACTAAATTAACATAAAATAATTGAAATAAACTAAATAGCATTTGATTAGTTTTTCACAATTAATTAAACTGAATAAGTATTTATGCATGTACTATACTTTGAAACTTAGAAACCGGTTTGACAATTATGAGTGAATGTCAAATAGTAGTCCCCATATTCAAATAATAGTTTTCATAAACTGAGTAGCATTTACTTAGTTTATCATTGAAAATATAAACTAAGTAGTATTTTCTTAGTTTTCCTCAATAACAATAAACTGAATATATACTTGTGCATGTAGTATACTTTGGAACTTAGAAACCCGTTTGATAATTAGAAGTGAATGTCGAATAGTAGTCCCCATATTCAAATAATAGTTTTCATAAACTGAATAGCATTTATTTAGTTTATCATTGGAAATATAAACTAAGTAGCATTTACTAATTTTTCACAATTACAATAAACTGAATATATAGTTGTGCATGTAGTTGATGAGTGTGTTTTATACACACAATTTGGGTACTTTTGGCCTTGGAAATTTGTAAGTCTTTGGGTATTTTATGTGATTTTATTGTATTTTTATCTTATTTCTAGACTTTGTGGTTTTATATTGCTTCTATGTGTTTTGTATTGTTTTTATGTGCTTTTACTTAGTTTTGTAGGAAATAGAGCAAAAGCTATTTGAACGTCAACGCTTAGGTGCCTTGTTTGCCTTTTTGAGCTTCCGATTGACATAACAGCTGCTTTTGGCTCAATTTCAACTATGATTCAATTCGTATCTCTCAAAACTCAAAGAACAAAAGTTATAGATATTCTCCTCAGCTTTCCGGAACATCTTAAATCATCCCAATGCGAGTTTGTATAGGAGAGTTATGGTCGTTTTACCAATGGATTGGGCTTGCATTTTATACAGCAGCCACTTTGAGCTCAATTTCACACTTTCTCCAGCCACTATCTTTCCGAACTCCAGTTATAAAAGTTGTAGAGATACTTTTTATCTTTTCGTAGCCTCTTGAATCGCCTTATTTCGAGTTCGTATGAGAAAGTTATGGTCATTTTACCAACAGACGTCAAAGCTGAGTCGAGCGACAACAGGCTGGCGCGGGCCCGCGGGATTGGGCCCGGGGGCGCCAAACAAGGCAATGCGCACGTGGGCGAGCAGCAGGCATGCAGGGGCTGGGCACGGGCGCGCCGGATCACGCTGTGTGCGATCTGCTGAGCTGCTATTGCGATTCCAGCTCACTTTTTGACCAAAATTCTGAGGCTTGACTAGGGTTTCTTGCTTGGGACTATAAATAATCTCTTTGTGGCTTCATAACATGATATCTAGACCTAGGGAGGCTGCACATTCATCACCAAGAAGAGCTTGAGGGCTGCAATTCAAGGAAATTTCCAGCAACAAGTTAAGGAACAAAAGGAGAAAAGAGTGCCAAAGGAAGAGAAAAAGCTAGAAATTGTCATCAACCAAGCAAGCAACATATGAACATCTTCAAAAGGGGTTTTATCATCTCTAGCTTTCCTTTGAATTTTTATTTCTATTTCATGATGAACACCTTGTGTTTGATGTTTTGCTTACCTACCATGAACTAGAGCTTGTATTCTAAGATTTCAATGGAACCCAACACATAGTTTGAATTGACTTATCTCTCTTTGTTGTTAATTACTCATTTGTGAATTGAATATCATAATTTATGCTTCATATCTTAATTGCTTAGTTAGTAATTACCGTGGGAACCTATATGAACTTGACGAATGGATTATACTGTTGAGACCTTGTTATGATATCATGCGAAAGTTAAAGATTATTGTGGGTAATTAATAAAGATTTAGTGACATGTGTCTTGTTGATTATCTTCTATGATAGGTAACTTGATAGTATTTAGGATAGACATATACCTAGATACCGTGTGTAACTAATGGAGAATCTATTCTTAATGACTTCCTATGTGAAAGTTGGTAATTGAAAGGGCGGTTAATGAGATTTAGTGACACGTGTTTTGTTAATTTTTCTTGAAATTGGTCTCTTGATAGTGTGTAGGATAGACATATACATATATGCCGCATTAGGAAGATTCGAATTTGACCATCGACAGAGGCTTATAAGTAACTTTGATTTCTCGATTGGCAATTCTATGTTGTTAATTAGTTCAAATGAGAGAGTTAGGATATTCAAATGAAGTATTGGGAAAAATTGCAATCTTAGACTTATTAATATTAGAGTTTAATTATCTTATAAGCTTTCCGTATTTACTTGATTATTATTATCTTAGTTATTATTATTATCTTAATTATTACCAAACAACAAAAACTCAAATCATCATTTGTCTTAATAAAATCGAGAGTTGAAATTAGTATTGGGCTATATTAGAGATAATTCCTTGTGGGTTCGACAACTCTCTTATCATTATATTACTTGTTGACAGCGTATACGTGCACGTATTTTTCAGTTGCAAAACTGACCAACAGTAGTATACTTTGGAACTTAAAACCCCATTTGACATTCACTCATTAGGAGTGAATGTCGAATAGTTTCCAGTTTAAGACTGTTACTGGATGTTATGTCTCTCACTTAGGTCGGTGCCAATAGGATGAGTACATTTTTTTTGAGGATTTTTTGATTGTTATCTCTACATATTCTTCGAATGCATTCTTAGATTAAGTTATCTTAGTCTATTTCGTGTACTTGGAGACCATGGGGAGGTGTTGCCGAAATTTTGTTGAAACAGAAGAAACATGTTTGGCGTGTTGACACCAATGAGGAGACGCATCAAGGAACGGGATAGAATCCTAACCCCTATATAGTGGAGATACTAGGAAAATTAATATAATTCATGCATGGACCACATACATGAATATCCCTATTCCAAATGTGTCTTTTGTTCAGTTAAAGATGTCAGCCGACCAAAGTTGGATATACCATAGGATACCGATTAATAGGAGGGGATTAATTGATACTTATCGTGAAGGGGTATATAATTTTTTGAATAAAATAATAGAACATGTTGATGATCTAAATGGAAAGATGAGATGCATGCGTGTCAAATGTAAAAACTTGATCTAGAAGAAAACCGACGAGACTAAATTCGACTTATTTTCATGTGATTTTGTGAATGGGTATTCCGTATAGATTCATCACAGGGAATCAGCTAAGTTGAGGGAACTGATCGACGGTGTAGACCAACCAGTTCACGTGGATTTATATGTTGATAACTTGATGTCGTGGAGATGTTGGTCGATTCTTATGGCCCTAACAATAGAAAACGAGCATTCGTCAGGCAGTGCTCAGCAAGAGCCAAATGTTATAGTTGTTACCTTTTACAAGATACTATCTGAATCAAGGGTCCCATTGTATCTTGGGAATGATAAGCACACCAGGCTATTTGCAGTGACAAAGCTCTTACAATTCAAGAATGAGCATGACTGCAATGAGAGAGGTTTCAATGATTTACTTGCTATTATCAGCGAGTTCTTACCTAGGGATCATACTCTACTCGCGAATTACTATGAAGTGAAGAAGATGATAAAGGGGCTGGCTGTATGAGATGAGACAGAGGGCAGGCCGGACAGTTGCTGACCAGTCCGGGACCACGATCAGAGATCATTAGCCCCAACTAGTCTCCAATGCAACATGTGAGGCTATGTGTACGCACTGGGATGCTAATGACTTTAAGAAGAAGTCCGAGCAGGCAAAGAAGAATCGTGGCCAGCTCTAAGTCGTACAAACTACTGGCTCACAGTCCTTTGAGGAGGTGAAATCGGTAAGTATCTCTATTTAGTTATTTAGTTACTCAATTGTCACCAGAATACTTAATAAATGTTTTATGAATATATTTATTAGGTCATGCAGGCAAGCTTAGGCCAACCTCTGACCATGGTAGAGTTATGGGATAGAGCCCACATGCCAAAGGATTCTACTATGTCTCCCACAACAGTAGTTATATGGGTAAGACTAATCTTAATTTTTAGTAATTATTAATATTAGGTAGTTAATAAAATGATATAATTAACTCACGTATACAAAATAAATTATAGGACCGATTTCAAAAGTTTCGGGACTAGCGTATAGCTGAGTTGTAGGCTGCTAGGGGGGATTCTAAGCCGTTAGATTCCACCATCGATCCCTCTGTCCAACATTGAATTATCTTGGGATGAGGAAATGAGACTATGGGTCACGTCTTAGGATCCCCTTTGTAGCAGTACCAGTAGGTATCGAGTGATGGGTCTGCCGAGGATACCCACGTATACACTACCTGGAGGTAATAATATTTCTGATGTTTCTCGTTATATCATAATTTATCAAATAATATAAATTATTATTAGTAATGTTATATTTATTTTCGTAGGCTCTAGCCCATGAGCACCTGTTGGACCATCGCATACGGGCGCTGGCTTGGACGACGCCATGTTACAGAGGGTTATGGCGATAGTGTCGGAGACGTTTGGTACAGATCTGATATTCCGTCGTCAGGACCTGCCTAGCCGTGCTCGCCTCCACCAGCTTGCGCAGGACATGCAGCAGGGGACACCATCGAGAGTACGGGTATCCCTCCGGAGCAGTTCGCCGCGATACGCGACGAGGTAGTCCATATGGTGGTTACCCTATTCACAGAGGCTTCTGGGCCGATGCTGAGTCAACCCCCCCCCCCCCCCGACTACTCAAGTATTCTATTTACTTTAAGTTGATTATTTTGCATGTTATTTAATTTTCATTTAGCTGTCTTTTTAATTCTCTCATACTGACTAATGAGTTATATTTTTAATTGTATCAACAGGGTGGCGATGTCGATGTCCCTAGTGATGGCAAGCAGCCTGGCGATGCAGATCGCGAGCGGGGAGATGATGCCGAGGATTTTCAGACACCAGAGCAGTGACGTCGACCCCCGCCTGATGATTCTCCTCCTAGTGGTGGTGGTAGTACTAGATTAGGTTTATATTTTGTATAGCATTAACTTAGATGTTTTGTAAAACATTGCATAGTTGCTTATTTCTTTCTAAATCAATGTATTTTACTTTAGTTTTATAAATCATTGAAGTTATTGTTATTCTTTGTAGTTTATAAGTTATATCATTGTAGTTTAGCTTGATTCTTTGTAATCAATGTATTTTAGTTTAATTTTGTAAATCATTGAAGCTGCTTTGTAGTTGATAACTTATCGTATATATACATGTTATATGTTGTTAGAAAAGTAGTTATATACACGTTAAAACGTGCATATATATTGTTCTTAAAAGTAGTTACGTTGCATTATATTTTTTTTTAAAAAATCTTTAGTTTATAACAATTTATTTATTTGTCTAGTTTTCACCTTTTGAGATATTGTTTTAGGCTATTTACTTATGGAGCTTTATGATTATCCAATTATCATTTTAACAACTTTATACTCTTAAGTCATAAATATCTTCTCTGGTATGTTGATGCGTGGTTTTGTTTCCATCTTATCAGTTCATAAAACTTTATGAGGCCTTTCATCATATCTTGAGTTCAAAGCTAGGATATTACATTAGCTTCATCAGTTGTGTATGTCATTCAGGTCTTTTGGACTTATTACATTGTATAAGTATAACTTGATCCCATGTTGAAATCTACAGGTTTTAGTTGAGAGCTCTACTTGGAGAAGTCTTGGTGCTGATGAGGAAGATAAACTCAAGTTGTCATTTTGCCAGTGCCATGTAGATTGTTGAGATTGACTTGTCAAATTGTCAATTATTAAATGGCTTTTTTTTCACTTTGAAATATAAGGCGACACTACAAAATTTGGTAGTCTAGTACATGCTTTCAGTGTAATATGAGAAATTTGTAGTATTGTCTTCTTATTATGGTCATGTTTTGGTTGATTTCAGTTGTTTCTGGTAAGTGTAAATATCCTCCTAACCATAATCCAAAGAGAACTGATACAAATTAATTTAACATTTATCCACACAATGGAGTTGCATAAGTGTGCCTCCAACAATGTAATTTTTCCTATTAATAACACTAAATGCTCTGCTTGCTTCTTGAAGGACAAGGCGGTTGCAGTAGCATTAGTAGCAGCAACAAAGGAATGAAGTTGTTGTCGTCTCTGTGCTAATTCTGCCCCACATGTGTAGGACAAGGCGGATGATGTATGATTTTCTCAAAATTATCACAACCAGATAGCAGAGGATTCCTAAAAAGTTATATGGATACAAACACATTGTTCCATATTGTAACTGAAAGAGAAAACTGATATATAAGTATGTATCACAATAAACTCAGTTGTACCTTTTTCAATCCAAAGAAAAATGGTGGTTGCAACTGAGAGAAACATGATGTGACAGTATGGTGATGCATTAAGTAGGGGATATAGGAAGACAATTCTATTCCAATAACCAACTTCATATGAACACAAATTAGAAGAATTCAATTTGTCGAAGTTGAAGATGAAATCCGAAAATATAATAATAGTTGGTAATAAGAACACCAAGGAGATAAACCTAAATGCACCCTGGTAACGACTATTTCAAGTTTCACCAATGAAGTTTTCATGTAATGATTCTCTTATACTCATGGCAAAATAAAAAGTTTCCATCTTAAACCTCAAAAAAAATTATTATTCATTGTTTGAATTAAATGCAAGCATACATTAGAATAAAATAGGTTGTGAGGAAAGAAATACTTGATCTGAACAAATGCTATCCGAATCCAACACTCCGAAAACAGGCTTTTGATTTATATACTCAAAAACAGAGCCAATCTGTACAAACCCATCAAACATTTTCAGCAAATTTAACAACTTTTTCAGCCCCCAAACCCCCAAAAAAAAAGTAAAAAAAATGGGATCAAGGGAACAAATAGAATCAAGAAACACAAACAACCCAGTAACAAAATTAACAAGTAAATCGCCAATATCATATTAACAGTAGATATTAATGCATATATAACTGAAAATTTCTAATCATAACAGTAAAGACAAAATATTTTTATGAAAAATAGGCCACTATAATATTTGTTGCACAAATAAAGGAATAATATATCACTTGTTAGAGAAAGGACAGAGAACTTACTTGAGTGAAGGGAAGCTTTGAAAATACGCTTGAAGCTTCGTGCGGAGTCTGGGAATGAAGTCTTAGAGAGAGAAAATCGAAGGGTGAAATGGGCAAACGAAGATGGAGCTGGGCGAATTGCTCCCAGCATTACAACCATTTGGATTTGGGGAAATCCGATTCTCCAGTGTGATTGAAGCTCAAATACTCCGGAGCGAAGCCCTTATGCGCGATTTGGGAGGAGAGAAACCCTTATGCGGCGTGGGAGGTTCTTGAACCGTGGTTTTTTTTTGAAAAATAAATCTGCCAAAACGACCTCAGACTGTGTACAAATTTAACTTGCAAGGCTGTGTAGCTCCATTATTCCCACACACACATATATATATATATATATATATATATATATATATATATATATATTATACGGCAATGTATGGTATATAATGTGAAGTAATAGAATTAGTTTATCTAAATGTATGTAATAAGAGCATGTGCTGGGAACTAAAGCTGGGGACCTAAGGAATTAAAAGGAGGCTGGATATTATGAGGAAGTAGGAGGTGGCAATAGATTAGGAAACAAAGCATACACTAAGCAAGGTTTAAGTATGAGCTGTCAAACCAAAAGGGTGTTAACAATACACTAAGCATTATAAGTCTGATTATTAAACTGATATGTACTCCTAGTTTGCCTCATATTTTCTTTGTACTTTCCTAGACCCGTTCCATTCCATCTCTTCTAAAGTAATTACCCAAGCTATATTCTATAATCAAACTCTTGAGTCTCGGCTGAAGAAAAAAGGAAGAAAGATAATGAACTGAAGTTCTAATCTGGGTTGAAGAAAGGTTTCGGCCAGCAGCAGCAGCAAGGAGTATATAAGCTAATCATTGAAGTGAAATTCAGCCCATTAATCAATTGTAGCAAGGTAAGTTTTAAACTTTTAGTTTTATTAGCAAAAAAATTGAATGTTTTATATATAATTAATGGTATAGTTGTTGTGTTAGCTATGATTTAGTAAGGAGGAGATATTGTGTTGTTGTGCGGAGTAATAAGGGAGGAAAACATGGCTTGAATCAAGTATAAATATGAATGAAATCTGTTTTTATAAAGGTTGCACATAAGATGTTTGTAAAATGTTCTCATAGAGGCTGTCAAGCATGAAAATGCTAAGTGAGGTAATGTGATGAACAAGAATACTTTCATACATGTTTTATGAAGTCATTTGAGTAATCTATGTAACCCAAATGGGATTTGAACATGCTTTGCAACTAATAAGCCAAGTAGGTTCAGCCGAAAAACTGCTCTTACTTAAGATGGTTGTTTTGGCTAGTTTATATTTTTTTTAAAATAGTATGCCATGCCCTCTACAACATATCAAAAGTTGGTCTATATAGGATGCATGGTCTGTGAGTTAGAATTTTGCAAAGTGGGCTATTTGATGTAGCAGCAAGGCTGGGTAGCTGCTGCAGGCAGCAGCAGCAGCAGCAGCAGCAGCAGCAGCCGCGCGCGGCGGTTGGTCTGAGCATGGTGTTGGGCTGTTGAGACTATTTTGAGCATGGAGCTTGTATGAGTTGAAGTAAATTAATGAAATGCATATAACTTAATATATTATATATAGTTAATATATAATATTGTAAATAAATTTGATAAATGTAGTAAATTAAAAAGTGAGTTGTTAAATATGAAAATGCAAGTTGTAATCAAGATGGTTTAAAATATGTATGCATTGACCTATATAGGTAGTATGCGGAGTATTAATGCATCAAATTAGGCATAATGAATATAATTAAATTGAATTTAAATCGAAATTCATGAGGAATGAGTATATTGAGCTATTGACCTATTGAAGATTAAAAGAAATTTATATATATATATATATATATATATATATATATATATAACTAGTCCATTGAAATGAGTAAAACTAAGAATGAGACATTAAGCTTAAAAAACATAAGTTTAAATCAAATCCGGGAATGTGGTGATATTAAGCATCGTAATGACCTTACGTGTGTTACATAGGTACTTTACGGGAATATAACGCTTCAAGTTCGTGAAATTACATAGAATCGATAGTTGTGCATCACGAATGCAAGTTTTTCAGTTTCGTTTGAAATACGTGATCTTAATATTGGTTATGTGCAATCGTTAACGCGTTGTGATACAATTGTTATGAGTATGTTGAAGTTCATGTTTTTGAATTACAATGTTATATGGATTGTTGAAGTCAATATATGACTAAAACTAATTGAGTTACGGAACCTCAATTTGTTCTTGATACGTTATGATAAGCTTATTACCACATGAAATATGATCTAAATGCAATATGATGAAATTGTTAGCACGCATATGGAAATGTATATTATGAGATGTATGGAGCATATGTAGATGCATTGCATAAGATTTATGATGCATGCATAAAATGCATAGTATGTATGAAACGTGATGCATGTAAACTGTTAGACTTGCTGAGTCGTTGTGCTCAACCTTGCAAAATATAAAATTTGCAGATGAAAGTTGAATTATCAGATGATCATAGTAACGAAGCTTCGAGACGCGGCACGCTCGTTTCGTTAAGTTCGCTTGTATTAAGCCATAATTTGACTAAGGTGTGTCTATTGTAAAATATTCAATAAATAGAATTAGAACAAAAGTATTCGTTTTGAATATGAGATGTAATTTTATAATTACTTTATAAAGTAGATTAGTAAAACGGCGATGATGTATAAAGAATAGTGAAATGAATATATATATATTCGTGGGATTACATTGCGAATATCTAGGAAATAATTCAAATCAAAAGTTGAACCTTACGTTCATATATGATATTTTGAAATGGATCTTTATATATATACGATCCTGAATATAAGTACTTATAATAAAGATTGCGAATCCTGAAATTGAGAAAAGATTGAAATAGTTAAGTTTTAATATTTATATTGATATTGTCTGTCATATACAGTAAGAATAAAGTTGTATTGTGATAAAAATGCAGGATATGAAAAAAAAATATCATAAAAGTTTAAATTTATCCGCATTTTATTGATTATAACATCAAATAATGATGTTAAGTTAGAATATGATTGTATTTTAACGCACAAGATCAAGAGTGAAATTTGTCCTGATTTTGGGGGCGTTACATAATCTGTCGATCATAAGCAACTTCGACGACCAATTCGTCGACCATAATTCTGTCGAGCATATTTATTCTCGACAGAATTGTCGACGGACTTATCCCCGATGACGTTTAATTCGACAGAATTTCCAACGGACAATTCCATCGGAAATAACCTTATTCCGTCAATAAGATTATTTTTGACGGAATTGTCCGTCAGAATTATGTCTTTTTCTTGTAGTGTCCGCTATCATGCACCATTCTCGTGAAGATCTTTTTGGCTTCGTTCTTTGGGTAGGTTATATCAAATTGGTTTACATGCAAGTGCTTATGATATGTAGCCTCCATATTTGCTTCAGCTTTTTACATGCGCTTATATATATGAAGAAAAACTAGAATCTCTTGCTCATTAGTAACAACATTTTAGTTCGATGAATGTTCAGGATGACCCTATCGTTTGATCTATTTTGTATTGCAATCCATTACACCACTGCAAAGCTTGCTGCTGCCATAAGTACATTACATTTGTGATGGCTGTTCTTCTTAGGTATCATTAAAAAAATAAAATAAAATAAAATAAAAAATGCAGAATTAAAATCTATGAATTCAGATTTGTTGTCTCATTTCATATCTTATCACATGCATGTCCATCTCATATATTGTAGTCGAGTAATCTTTATTCATTTACACATATAATTCTAAATAAATAAATAAATAAATAAAATACACATGTCAACAATATATGGCATGGAATAGAAGATTAAGCAGAAAATGGGACATCAGATTTGGACTGCTCTTCTATTTTCGTCTTCTATTGGTGGACAGATTAATTTGAACCGTTTTAGGGTAAACATTTGTGGTTTTGAGTCCATTACAGGTTAGAAAGCATTTCCGTAAAGCAATGTCCTGGAATAGCTAAGGTGTTGGGTTCCATAGTAAGTGTTTCAGGGGCTTTTCTTTATATTTTTGTCAAGGACACCCTATAAATATCATGACGTGGTTTCCAACAAACAAAAAGGAAATTCCAAGCCCATTTATGCATTATGGTTCCAAAGGAGATTGGGTGAAAGGTTCTCTTATCATGTTTTTTTTACCAATTAACGCAACATGGTCCTTGTTGCTTATTATGCAGCTTAAATTTCTTATTTTGTTGTTTTTTGTTAGAAAATTCACCACTAATGCACTAATACAAATAGTAATCCAATATGTTGACATGCAACGTATCGGACAATTAAGAAATCTAGAGACTCATTACATAAACTTGATTGATTGGCTACTTCACTCATTGTTAATTGTTTTGAGTTGGTATCAGAGCTCTGAATTTATATTGTCTTAAATTTAAATCTTTTGTATCGCACGTTGCCTTAATATTCGTTTGATAGTGAAAATACACTTTATTTTGTCGCTTTTCCACATGAAAGTTGTGTGTAATTAAGGGGAGTGTTAATATGATATATATTGTTGGGTTCTCTCTAAAAGTTTAAACTTTAAGATGAGTTAGTAACTACACATGCTATTAGATCAGATATTTATTCAATTATCCAATCGTTTGGCTCAAGATTACGTGATACACAAGAGGTTGTATTAAGATATAAAGTTTCACATTAGGCAACTAAAATCTGAGTACTAAATACATAATCTTAATCTAAAACTCTACTCATTGTCAATTGATTGAATTAGATACTTCAACACAATATCATACACATTAACACACCAACACTACACCATATGCGTGTATAAACTCCTACTTATCAAGTTTAATATCAACAACTTTTGTGTTTTGAATCATGATCCGATTTGCAGGATCCTTGGATCAAGTTATATCCATCAAAACTACGCCTTGTGACAATTCAATGTTTCTTTAGCCGCATACAGTCAGCAATTTGGGCCATGGTGATGCAAAGGAACCTAATTACCTAAGCTCATGGAAGCTTGGATGGGATCTCAATCTTTTCTCAGTGGCCCATTGTGTATGCATGTCTTTTCATCTACAATTTTCCTTCTTGATTTTGAGATTACACAAAATCCATTAATATAAAAGAGTACTATAACACGAGAAAATTTTCTTCATTCACATAATTATTAACTGAAATGAAGTTCATGACCCCTTTTGGTTATTGGTCTTCACAAAACCAGCTAGATATTATATGGTGGGATTTTCTCACTCTGTGATGCTGATTATTTGATTTCCACTCGCTCGTAGTGCAAAAATATATGTTGTGATGCCACCCTGAGTCATAAACTCTTCACCTATGGTCACTTGGTGCTCAATCTCACACATTGTCTAAATGACTGTTGCGTAGAAATCTCCCGTGGAATAATTTTGTTCTTTGAGACTCGCTATATAATTCTGATAAACTACTTCACTAATTTGGCAATTAGTTGTAAGACTTGCTACTAATTATTGTACCATGAGTAATAGTTTGATATATAATTCTTTCATTTCAAATTATAATATTATTATTAATTTTTGAAATTCAACTTAAAATATTTTCAGACTCAAAATTTAGATGATTCATTAACAATTATGAAATTATAAATAGTATTATGAGTAGTACTTTTAGATAATTTATATTTTACAATAATTATCATTGTATTGACTAAAATTAATATAAAACATGATAATTTTTAATTTGAAAATATCTTAAATAGACTTCAAATAGTTAATAATGAGAAATTTTAGAACTGAGGAGTATATTCTACTATCAACTACCACGTATCTTCACAAAATAATAAACTCGATGTATAATTTTATATTTTAATATAATGTTAAATTTTTTATATATATTTACGACTTGACCGACACATTCCATTTTTAAATTCGAAAAGAAAAGTGAAAAGACATGCACAAACCCACATGCATAGTGCTAAAATACACAATACACGTGCACAAAATATCACGATTGGTCTGAAAGACTTTTGAGGTAGGGACCTCATTGAACTCAAACTCATAGTAGCATTTATCACCTTTAACCATTTAATTGTGATGAAAGCGATTTGTAGAATATTAAGAAAGAAAGGGGGTGGGAAATTTTGCATATAATGCATACTCCTTACATACATATATACGCCTAATATATTAATATGGATTTTGCTGCTCAAGAATCTACAAAGTTTATTGATTGTGCATTGCAAATATATGTAAATATATGTAAAATGTGATTTTGTTGTTCTAATTATGCAAGTTTATGGAACATACATCGCAGGGTGACTATAGAGAAGAAAGGCCCCCTGTTCGCTGCCATATTCACTCCATTGTCACTAATCTTACTATTGGAGCATTTAATTTAAAATTAATTGACAATGAAGAGTGACCTCTCAAATTATATATTAAATTTTAATTGTCCGATGCGAGACTTTATATCTCAACACACCTCCTCACATGTGACGTAATTTTGAACTAAATACTTAGGACAATTTTAATTGGGTGACGTGGACATGTGGGCCGTTGGGCCTGCACATAAATGGTGCCTACTCTGATACCATATTGATGTGCAAGGTTTTGGGTTCAAATTTTTCCGGCCACACAATTGTCTTTATAATGTTGCATTTGAAGGGAACTGTTAGCATGATATATATTGTTGGGCATTCCATCTAACAACTTAAATTTTTAGATGAATTGGTTATTTAGCATTTAACTGCAATATTTTTAGCTTTCTCGTGGAAAGAGATTTTTCAATTGGGAAGGTCCAACTCTCCTTAATTTCCTTTCTTTTCTCACTATAAATGTATAAAAATCAATTAGCAACTAGTGTTGTAACTCATACATACTCTTCCCGTTTCATAATATATAATATATGATTAATATTGACTTTTTAAAATCAATTTGAAATGTTTACAAACTCAAAAATGATATGAATTAATTTATTTTTAGACAATACAGTTATGAAAATTATAAATTATCTAACTAGTACAACTAATACTTCAAAGTTATTGTTAATTTTCAAGAGTTAAATGAATCACATCAATTTTGAATTAGAAATGTTTCAAATTGATTTTGAAAAATCAAGATTGATCTCATATTAGAATGAAAGGAGTATTAAGTTTCAAAGCTTAACTTGTCATTATGCCTTTGTATTCTTAAAATTATCTGAGTACTTTGCACACTAAGAACTCTGGTACAACGTTAATTCAACAACTATTCTAAAACTTTGTTAAGTATACGAGGTCTCACATCAGACAAGTGCGTGTGTGTGTGTATATATATTAATGACATGCTTGTTTCTGTAAAATTTCGACAAAACTTGGGGGGAAATATTGATATTGAGAAATTGAGGGTGATTATATTTGTAATTTGTGACGGTGTTTGTGGAGCAATTTTGCTAGTCGGAGGCCTATACAGCTTCTTGTGGGAGAAGAGTAGAGAATTACTAGAGACAAAAGTAAATGCACAATGATCAGAAACCAAAGAGGAAACATCACTGGAGCGCATTAAGACTGATGGGAACTGATTTGTTTACACTTGCATTTTGTCAGGGAGCATGATGATTTTCCTTGCACCCTAAAATTGAATATATAGTACTCTTTCTTGTTCAAAATTAGAGATATATTTTTCGTTTAATTCATCCCAAATTAGAGATTTATTGCTAATTTTAGATTATGAACTGATATTAAGTTCTTTATATATTGAAGATGAGCTTCTTAGTTTAAAATTAAGCCAAATATATTTATTAGAGGGAGTTGATTTAATGGGGTGTGCAATTAGGGGTATAGTAGAAAGGCACAAGCCATACATTGCAATTATTCTTGCACAAGCTGTCTCTGCAAGCTTGACTTTGTTATCCAAGGCTGCAATAACCAAGGGAATGAACCCTTATGTGTTTGTTGTCTACCGCCAAGCATTCGCAACACTAGTATTAGCTCCCTTCGCATTTTTCCTTGAAAGGTAAATTTACTCAAAGCTCTTTCATTAATTTATGTCATTCTTGATTTTAAAAGTGGATATTGTCAAAACAAACCTTATATTGTCAGAACAATAAGTATCGATTAAAGTGTTGTGTTGCTAGAATAATTGTAAAAACGTCGCTAAATGTCCATTCTTGATTTTTACATGTGCATTTTTAGGAAAAAAGGGGAAGAAAATTTTATTTAAATTTTCATTTGTTTGGATAAAAATAGTATGTTGGAAGCTATATATGTTTACTAACTGGGGAAATTTTTTGTGGTTTTTTCTTTTCCATATGTTCTTTTCCTTCTCTCCCTCTTTTTTATTCAGCCGGGCTGCTCCATTATCGTTCAACATGCTCGTGAAGATCTTCTTTGCTTCTTTATTCGGGTATATATTAAACGTTGTTACTCAATTTATAAGTACCTTTATGGAGATATAATACATGATTTTATGATATAACAAACTTCTATCTCATGATAGAATTATTAGTGTAAAATCATCTCTTTTAAGATATACTTAATTAGAAATGGTAACTGACCCCAAAGGTGTAGTTTTGCACAACTAATTGTACCACAAAATAGCAATTTGCTATATCATAAAGTCATGTACCATATCTTTACAAAATGAAAAACTTAGGGTGTAATTTTGCATTTTGGTCTTTATATGAATTTTCATATCGTTTTGCCAAATCTCAGGCTCACGGCGAGTTTAAATCTGTTCTGTGTTGCAATGCATTACACCACTGCAACACTGGCTGCTGCAACAAGTAACACCGTTCCAACTCTTACATTCGTGATGGCTGTTCTTCTAAGGTATTAAAAATAGGCCAAAATTAAATAAACTCTTATCAGTTTTGAATTTGAAAATATTTCAGATTAACTTTAAAAAGTTAAAATTGATTGTATATTTTACAACGGATGAAGTAAAAATTAAGGAATTTAAAAAAAAAAAAAAAAAAAAAAAAAAACCCTTCTAAGTTCTACATTTAACTTGGGAAACTGATAAATAGACTAATTGATTTATTGTTTTTGGACAAAATAAATTTAACTTGGGAAACTGATAAATAGACTAATTGATTTATTGTTTTTGGACAAAATAAATTTAAATATTATTCAGGTTAGAAAGGATTTCCATAAAGAAATGGCATGGAATAGCTAAGGTGTTGGGTTCTTTAGTTAGTTTGTCTGGGGCTCTTGTTTATATATTTGTTCAGGGTCCCCCTATAAACTTGAACTGGTGGTCTTCGTCAAAAGGAAAGGAAATTCCAAGCCCATTTGTACAGCATGGTTCCAAAAGTGAGTGGCTAAAAGGTTCTCTTCTCATGCTTTCAGCCAACACAACTTCGTCTTTGTGGCTTATTATGCAGGTAATTAATCCAATCTCCTAATTTCCTTTATATTTTTAATGTTAACGACATGAGTCGATTAGAGTTTTGAAATGAGTTTGAGTATCTTATTTGAATTCAACTTGTTTATAAAATAGTCGAGTTCAAGCTCGAATTGAATTTAAGCAAGCTTAATTGAGCTCAAGTCGAGCCGAGTTTTAGTCTAGTTAAACAAAATATAAATAATAATTAAATTAATAATTTTAATATTTTTATATATCAAAAGTTGATTATTTTAATTAATTTAATACTAAATAAGTGGAACTTAATCGAGATCGGACCAAGGTTAAATTAAACTCGAATATAATACAGTATTGTTCGAGCTTGACTCTAACTAAACAAACGCGATCTCTTGTTCGAGCTCGACTCTACGAACGAACTTGAGTCGAATCGAACCGACTCGAATTTTATTCACGAATAGCTCGGTTTGTTTGCGGCTTTATTTTTATTTAATTATTCTAGATTGAACCGGGTACCCATCTGATTTAATTGCAGGCTCCATTGGTGAAGCAATATCCGTCAAAACTACGTCTTGTAAGTCTACAATGTTTCTTTAGCTGCATACAGTCAACAGTTTTGGCCATGGCAACGCAAAGGAGTTTATCGTCTTGGAAGCTTGGATCAAGTCTCAATCTTTTTACTGTGGCCCATTGTGTATGCAAGCTTTTTTAATCCACAATTTTCCATACTAATTTTGAAATTATATAACATTCATAGTTTAGGAGTAATAAAATTCAAGAAAAAAAAAATTACAATAAATATAGGGGTACCGAAATATTATCCTTTGACAAAAAAGCACGGATGCTTCTTTTTTATAAAGAAAAAAGTTGCATCTAGGACAAGAATCATTTTTTTTACACTACCCTGTATTCAACTTTATTTTTGTGCAACCTTTTTTCTATAGGAGATGTATAGAAAAAAGTTCAGTATTTTTCTTCTACTGCCTGTAGTTTTTGCGATTTAACTGTTCTATATTCCTCAATGCACTTAATCAAGTGAAGCCAAATCTTGGACCACTTATTGATCCTCACAACACTATCATGTACCTAGGTCCTAGGTTCTGAAAGGAAAATTGTGAGAAATTATTGGGACGAATTGTGTCACCATGTTATATCATGTTGATATGGTGTAATCTGTCAACCACAACTGATCATGTGTGCAATGTCATTACCATGTGTGATTCCCACTCATTAAATTTAAAGTACACACATCATCATTTTAGCAAATGACTAGACCGTGATACTATATCAGCATGATGACATATTGTGACTATCTCGCTAAATATGATCGTAAACAAAAGCATAGTTACTAAGATTGGAGTAGTTGCATATATAAACATCCATGCGTTTTAAATAGCAATGCCATGAGAGTGAGCTCAATGAGCTATTCATCTCATAGTCTTAAGCACGATACCGCATTTGTACTACCTACACAATTGTACAAAAATGTTGACTTTGTTACGTGCTCTTAAGCCTAAAAGTATTTGTAAACATAAATGACAGGGTGTAATGGGCACTGCATTTGGTTTCTGGTTGCGAGTTTGGGCGATAGAGAAGAAAGGCCCCGTGTTTGCTGGTATGTTCTCTCCGCTTTCACTTATCCTAACAGTCATTTTCTCAGCTATCGTTTGGAAGGAAATTTATCACTTGGGAAGGTACACATACATATATACCTATATGTCCTTTCACTTATTATGTTAACTAAAATGTAAAACCGTACCTTGAATTTGTGGAGATATGGTACGGGTACCTGACTTTTACAATATAAAAAATGGTTAGCTCGTGGTACAATTATAAATGCAAAATCATGTCTTTTAAGATATAACTAGCTAGCAATGCAAAACTAATACAAAAATGTATATACATATATTTGCACTATTTATTGAACCACGGGGTTATAAAGTTAGGTACGATATCTCTACAAAATGATAAATTCAGGGTATTATTTTGCATTTTAGTCTGTTATGTTTGTACAAGAAAACTGAAGTTGATGCTCATGTGTGTATTTTGTGGCAGTGTTTGTGGAGCAGTATTGCTGGTAGGAGGCCTATACAGTGTCTTGTGGGGGAAGAACAGAGATATTCAAGAGAAAAAATTAACTAATGAACAAAAGTCAGAAACCAAAGAGGAAACAACATTGGAGTGCATTACATATAGGTAGCCATTGGGATTCACTGCTTACAACTTTTTATTAGTAGCCGATGCATAACAAATGGTGGTTATGGCCTTAACTAGCCACAGAATCTTGTACTATTCATTACAAGATTTAACGGCTGAGATTTCCTTCTGTAACATTGTATTGTGATTGTTAAGTTGTTCCACAACACTTGTGAAAGGTCTTTTTATTTTAAAATTTGGGCTTTCAAATTTTGCAATAGATGGTGGAAAATTTGGTGGTCAGTGAAAACTTATAGCCCTCATTTGATATATGGATCAACTCACATACATATATTTTCCTTTCATTTGATATAGTCTCTCTTTTGTTCTTTAGCTTCACTTTTAGCATTTGTATGTTCTTGAGATTCAAAGTGGTGAAATTCTCTTTTGTCAATTTTATAGAAAATGATTGCACTTGTATAGCACATAATCTCATTGTTGTCAGACATCAAAGGTACCGAAGTCAAATTTTACCATATCAGAATCTAAATTTGTGTCCATGACTCAACAAGTTGATTGTTGTTTAAATAATAAAATACAAATATAGTATTTGAGCATTTAATACTAAGTTAAAATCTTAATATTTGTGCAACTATAGATAAAACAACAAAATAATTTTTCATTGCGCCTAAAATTAAGAATCGATATATACGAGTAACTATCCGCAATTCACTAAATTACAAGAGTGTATGATAATTTTTGTATTTTTATTTTAATAAGTAGCTATCTGATTCTTAAAATCTGGTTTTCAAACTGCTGTTATATATCAAGAAATATCCTTCAAAACTGCGTCTTAATTTTTTTTGATAACGAGGAGTTTAATCTCCCTGCCCCGAACAAGGTTTCCGAAACAGGTTTGCGTCTGCGATCCGTGGCCCTTGAGCTTGCTGCGAGTGGGAGTCGAACTTGAGACTTCCGGGTTAACGTACGGTTGGACCTTTAAGTTCTCCCTTAAACCACTGAGACAAGCGACGGGATTCTACAATGTTTCTTTAGTTGCACATAATCAACAGTTTGAGCCATTGCAATGCAGAGGAGTTAGAGGTTATATCTTGTCCCGCATCGAATAACTTGAGAAAGTATGTCTAGTATATAATAAATTTGACCAATTATTCTCATTGAAAATATTCAATTAGCTTTGAGTTAAAGAACTTGATGTGTTTATATGCTAGATTTTAGGCTTATTTTTATAAATCTAACATGATATTAGAACGGGCTGTCAATATTGGGCCTAATTAAACACTCTTTTTGGCTTTCATTCTTACCCACTTGCAGTCCATTTCTTAATAGTCAAAAGCTATATATTTCTTAACTCGTACTCATTTATCCTAGAATTCTTTTGGGTTTGTTTTGTGTGTAGGTCTTATATTTATGAAGTCCACATGCAACCCTGACTAGTTTATTCTGAATTTGCTTATCTTGTGTAGGTCTCATATTCATGAAATTCACGTGCAATTCTCAATATACCGGGTTACACGTGAAGGGAAGTGTTAAAATATATCTTATCTCACACCGAATATCTTGAGAAAATATGTCTAGTATATAATATAATGAATTGAACAAACTCTTCTCATAGTCAATTATTTTTAAGTTAGAGAACTTGATTTCTTTAAATACTATATTTTAAGCCCATTTTATAAATCTAACAAGAGGAACATATCTTCATGGAAACTTGGATGGGATATCTTCTCTCTGTGGCCTATTGGCTATTGAGTATGCCCTTTTCCTTCATATTTTTTAGTACATCATTTTCGTAACTTCAATAGCCCAGCTATAAATTATCTGATCCCCTATGCATGGAAATTGAATTGCATATCCTATTTTTTTCCCTCTCATTTACTATAAGAAAAATATTATACCAACAAAAGAATTCAACAAAAAATCTAACATGAAGGGACGGCAATCATTCTATTGATGGTATTCTGTTTGATTCTTTTGCTGGTGAACGCATCATTAGTTCAAAATAAGTTTAATTTTGTTGTCACATTATCTATTTTATATATTTGTTGTCAAATAATTTTTATTTATTTATCTACAAACGCCAAGAATAATATATAGAAAACATGATAATAAATGAGACAAGACATGAAAGAAAACATTTGAATTCAGTCGAAAATACAATTTTCCCATGATCCATGGGAATATTGAAGACATTAATATTCCCAATGCCTTCACTACATGTACCATTGCTTTATTTAAAATTTTATATTTGTAAAATTATTATTATTATATTTTTAAAACAGCAAAAATGATGTGTAAACGTACTTATGTATAAAAAGAGAAAAGTGAAAGAAGAACCTCATTTTGCCATTATCCTTTTAGGGTTGAGCACAAATGGAAGTTTTGGTGGGTTAAAAAAAATCTAAAGTAATTGTCAAGTCCCCAATAACTTTGTTAATTATTGTGCTGGACTTGACAGCACCTGAAAAACATATATATCCAAACATGTCGCATCATCATGGATTATGTTGATTTTTAGGATATGATATAATTAAGTTGATTTTTTTTTTCTCTTGAAATATTGGCAGGGAGTAATTGTGACAGGCCTTAGCTACTGGTTGCAACTATGGGCAGTAGAGAAGAAAAAAAAAAATCAATTAGTGGTATGGATTGATGCAAAGTCATAAAATTTATTATTTATATTATTATGTCATCATTATTAAATTAAATAAAAAATAATTCATTTAGACCTGAACATGGAACTAAATATATCCTTATAATTTTGTAAACTTTACAAAACACACTCTAGAATTGAGGTGAATATTAATGCTCTTCCCCTTCACAAAAACAGTACTCATTTGTGAAATTTACAAACTTTAAAGATATATTTTTCTTTTAAGCTTAAATATAAATTATTACTTTAAATTATTGGATTTTTTTTACTTTGATAATCGACATTTTAATTTTTATAATTAGATAATTAAATTATTAATTATTTTTTTACTTTTGTTCAATTGAAACGGTCACGTTGTCATTAATTGACGACATGTGGCATTTCGGTCCTCAAAGAAAAGTTTTTAGTTAATTATTATCATTTTAAGTAAATTAAAAGGTAAAAACATAGTAAAATATAACATACACATATTAACTAGTAACATATATTAACTATTAAAAAGATAAATCAATATATATAATAAAAAAAAATCTAATTTCCTCCTCCTTCAATGGGTTGTGACCCAATTAGTTCATCATCTAATTTCGTCCTCCGTGCCGCACATCCGCCGCCACCACCATTTATTATACCACCATCATCTCCGACCAAAAAACAAGCTGGAAAATCAATCTCACCCTCCCATAGCTCAAAAAAGTTGAATCAAACACATATTCTTCCAAATAAAAGTTATCAAATCCAAGTAATCTTATCTTTCTCTTATCGTTCCAAACAGCGAATTCAGATAAAGAAAGAAAATGATCGAAACAACGAATCTATAGAAACAACAAAGAGAGATTTTTTCTCCACTTCTTTTTTGCCCGGCCGGCGTCGTTATTGGCAACGTTTAAATTTTTTTCCCTTTCAGATCTGAGTTTGTATGTTGTTTCCCATTTAGCCATAGCCAACGTGTATATCTCTCCTCTATTTCCCTTTTATTTTATTTTTTTGTTTACCGTTAAAAAAAATGACAATAGGAGATGAAGAGGACTACAACTGAGACCGGGAACGGGTGATGGGGGCCGAAAGGGTTCACGCCTCACGGGTTGGGGAAACAGGGAAAGGGGGAATATTAGGAGAGAGAGAGGACATGTATTTTTATTTGTTTATTGTATCTATTCATATATGATATGTACTGTTATTAATTTTTTACCCTTTAATTTACTTAAAATGATGATAATCAAATAAAAAAATTATCTTTTTTTGACATATCAGCACTAAAATGTCACATGTTTATGACATGTTATCAATTTATGACGTGATAGATTTTATTAACCGAAAGTAGAAAAGATTAATAGTTTAGTCACCTAATTGCAAAAATTAAAAGGTCGATCACCGAAATAGAAAAAAGGTTAATAGTTCAAGATAGTAATTTATATTTAAGTCATTCTTTTATATTTATCTCTAAATATAATGAGTATTTAGTTTAATAGTAGTGGCATAAATTAAACTGCATTTTTATATATGAGGATATTATGTCATTTTATATTATCATTAATAAAAAAAAATTTGTTGATATTGTCAAAATAAAAATTATGTTGCCGGGATAAATATATATTTAACGATACTTTTGTAATTGTTTTAAAAATATTTCACACATTAAAACGACACTTATTATTCTAATAATATCTACCATCATAAAAAAAGGACTCTTCTTGAAACAAGTTTGTTTTATAAAAAAATAAATAAAAATGAAACTCTTTTACAGAAACGGAAGAAGTATTATGTTTTGTTGACTGTACATTAATTTCATCCTTAAAATATGAAGATTAAAGCAAATGATGCTTAACTTTCTTCCAATTTTGTTCAAGTTTTTGTAGAGCAATATTGCTGGCAGTTCGGCTCTACGCGGTGTTGTGGGGGGGGGGGGGGGGGGGTGGGTCGTGGGGGGGGGGGGGGGGGAATAAGGATGTATTGGACACAAATGCAAGTGAAAATTTTTTTTATCACAAGAATAAAATATGCATTTAACGACATTTTGTTTTTTTCACCAATATTTTAAAATTTCAACAATATTTATTACTTTGACATCAGAACACTATTCTTGATTTTTTTCATAGCTTAATCCCAACCCTAAAATCAAAAGACAAAAATATAAAACTGAAAAAATTCTATTGAACCCAAAGATTAACATTGTTTTTTTTTATCTTAATTAATTCGACCTATTCATCTCTTGATCTTTTGTAACATGATGTGATTATGCGTTTGATCCAAACTTAATGCAGTTGTTCTTTTTCTTTTTTTTTGATAATGTGAAGTTTTTCAACCGCAGTCGAACTAAGTCTCTCCACCCCGGGCCAGGCTTTGCGTACAGGCTCCGCCTAAGACATGACTTCACCCAAAAATGTACGACTCGTGGCCGCGTTGCCTTTGCAGACTTAACAATTGTTGCTAGTGGGATTCAATTCCAAAACGTCCGAATTTACGGTTCGTTCCATGGCCTCATTTAAATCACTGTGACAAGTGCCGCGGTTATGCAGTTGTTCTCACATACGTGCATGTTGCTTTTAGTCAAATGGAGGAAGCTTTTTATGATTAGTCTTCTTTATCCAATGTGCAAATTTAGGCTTTGGGAAAACAACGACACGCCTTATTTGGAGGTCCACAAAAAGAGCTATTAGAATCTAGGAAGCAATAATGGGATATATATATATATATATATATATATATATATATATATATATATATTTATTTATGAAGCAATATAGGAGTTTCACTATACTATCATAATCGTCTTTATGTAGTGGACAATGTGATAATGGTAGGATATATAATGGAATCTTAGTGATAGTAATAACACCTTTATTTCCAAAATCAAAGATGTTTTTGAAATTTATGTAATGCGCACCTAAGAAGCAGGTTGAATAAGTATGAGTGAAAAATAGTAATAATTTAAAATTTCTTGATTAAGTAAATCCAGTCGATTGGATAAATGTTGAATACAGTCGACGTGCTTTTTTGTTGTAAACTTGTTCTAACTTGAATTAACTTTCTTTTTGTATTTTTGATATTAAGTGATATTAAATTAAGCACAGAGATCAAAATACTAAGTGTATGCAAGACAAAAAAAATAAAGAAAGTAAACAATGCATAACACATAAGTTTATACTTGGTTCGATCCTTAATCCTCTAACTAATGGTCTACGTCCAAGTCTAGATATCAACTAAGGTCTACGTCCAAGTCTAGATATCAATTGATTAAATATACTCTCAAAAATCTCCCTTGTACAACACTAAAGGAAACAATGTTTCACTCCGAAGCCTCCTTTTTACATGATCAGAAATCAAGATGAAAAAGAGTTACAACTGAAACTATGATTTTTAGCTAAACAATATATAACCAGGCTTTTATAATAGCCAAAAGAGATGAGAGTGTTATATCAGTTTGAGAGCTTGAGTGTTTCAGTTGAGTTTCCTCGAATGGTATAGCCTGATATTTATAGACTTTTAGAATAACGGCTATATTTTTGAAACGATAGAAAACTATTAGAAAGATTAAGATTTTAAAACCAGTTTTCTAGTTTGTTGAAATCAAACGGATATATTTAGAAAATCTGTTTTGGATCAAAGACTAGGTAAGCTCCAGATTTTTAACTTCACAAAATCTGTTAGGAAGAATAATTAATTGCTCAGTTTTGACTATATTTTAGCAGAAATAATAAAAAAATTAGTTTTAAAAATAGTCAATTTAATTTAAAAAAGTCAAAACTGAGCAATTAATTTGGGACGGGGGAGTAGCTTAAACAGATTTTGGTTTTGACATAATTATCCATAATCTTAGGAATATGGTTGAAGAAGAAATCTGTTGAGATAATAGAACTTTAGCGGCCACAGATTCTTTTAAAAACCCCAACAACTTCCTAGATTTTAGATTTTCAGAAACTCTAAAAGCAATAAAGACTTGAAGGTCTACAATTTTAAAACACTTGATTGAGGTTAAGAAACAATTTTGTCAGTACGGATCAGCTCATTATTCTTTAAATATGGAAACCAATTTAGATAGGAATTGTTTATTAAAATCTAATCCCATAAACTTAGGAGTTAGTTTTTGAAACAATGATAAAGTCTTTTTAGATTTTGAAACTTAGTAGGAAATCAATTAGAATATAGACCCATAATCTTAGGTAACTAAAAGATAGGGTTTGTTGACCATCTAACTTGTAGTTTAACAAAAAAGTTTTAAGACCGGATACAACTTTTTCTAATGAAAACTGTTTTAACTATTTTCAAACTCTTTCTTTTAAATCATCTAGATATAATGGATTCTATCTAAAATAGTTTTCCTTTATCTTAGGCTCAATTTATGTAGTAACTTTATATTAACAAAAACTGTAAGTGCACGTGAAAATTAAACATGAGTTTATTTAAATTTTACCTATTTGTATTTTGACCCCCAATGAGGGGTAAAAATATAAATAGGTGAAATTCAAATACACTCATTACACTCATGTCTAATTTTCATGTCCATATAGAAGAACTCATATTAATTTTAAGATCTTTTAATTTCCTAAAGCCTTGGAAACATATTGCTTAGTAAAAGACCTTACATTAAGTCCTAAGTATCTTCAAGTCTCCTAAATTCCGGCAGTCTTGCAGCTTTGTAACTTCTTGTCCAAAAATTAATTAACCTGTAAAAAATATAACACAAAGCTAGACATATTTTTGTCATTATCAAAATCATCAAAATTGAAGAATTAGCATCTTTAACCCTATAATAATATTTGAATTTGTGACACTTAACTAGATTTATAAAGTTCTACATGAGGCGAATTAGACCTACAGATTCAATAAATAACTATGATGAGTTATTAAGCGACATAATTATTAACAAATGATAATGTATTATCACTAAGTAAATAATTTTGTATATTAAGAAAAATTACATAAAAAGTACAGACAAATTTATATACGTTATGTGTTACCTCCAAAATATTTAATTAAATCATAAAACCGCTATACACTTCGAAACTCAAAGAACCCTTGGTGAACTGTAGGCTGAGCATATTCTAGTTTTTTAATTTAGCCTAGTAGCAGCTCAGATATCAACCAATATTAGTACATTAATTATAATGCAATTATCTATAAGCTACTCATTTAAAATTTTATTAACCAAGGTTTAGTTATTTTCAAATTAAACATAAAACAAAATAAAATCCTAACAAGGTTGGCAAGAAATGGTGCCCCGGCCCCTTAGTTAAGGACTGTTTGCTAGACTAATTTGAATACATGGCCCTATATGTCAATAACTCTTATGCTCTTTATTGGTTTCCATTATTCTTATCTGTTGCACCACCAACATATATTGATCTCCCATAAAAGAATTTCAAAGGAAAAATTAATTAATTACCCACTATAATTGGCACGTTTTATTTATTACATCATTGAACTTTTAATTTTTTAAATTATCTCAGTAAATTAATTATTATTTTGAAATCGGGCTATTCCGTTAAAAAAATTAAACAAACGTTAATTTCTTATTGGCAAAACTAATGAATTACCCACTGTAGTTGGCATGTTTTACTAATTACACCATTGAACTTTTAATTTTTTAAATTATCCCAGTAAACTAATTATTATTTTGAAATTGGGTCATTCCGTTAAAAAAAATTAAACAGACGTTAATTTTTTATCTTCGTGGCTCTGGAAAAGAAATACAAAAATCAAAAATATTACTTATGTGGCAAAAAAATAATAAAAAACTTGAAAGTGGAAACAAAAAAAACAAAATATTTTGGGTACTCGGATTTCAGATGTTTATCAATAGAAGAAACTTCCTCGCGAATGGAAAGCAATTCATCAGCAGCAGAAATGAAAGTGCGATAATTAACAACAGCCACCTCTTGCATCTGCTTCTGAATTCTCTCTGCATCCACCCGTAAAAACTCTGACTCCTATCAAATCATAAATACAATCCCAACAAAATCAATTTAGCTAAATATTACTACCACGTGTGTGTGTATGTATGTATATATATATATATATATATAGGAAAAATGGAGCTGCACAGTTGTGCAAGTTCCAAATGTACACAGTCTACGATCGTAGAGTTAAGTCACCCCACGATCGTAGACTGTGTACATTTGGTGTCTGCACAGCTGTGTAGCTCCATTTTTCACTATACACACACACACAGAGAGAGAGATTGGGGAAAGGGTGGAACATGTGGAGGCGATCAAGAGTGAAAGAGAGGAGTTCGAAGACATAAGGTTGCTAAGAGTCGGAGGCGAGAGGGAGAAAACCTACTGCAACACCATTTATTTCATCTGCTGTTGTTGGGAATTCGGACTCCATTGTTATATCTAATGCTGAACTTTGAAGCTCAATTCAATGTTTTGGCCCTTTTAGGTACTCGGATCTTAGAATTTTCATAGATTTTAGAGAGAGAGAATATGCAGATCTATTTAATCTAGAAGAAGAGGGAGAAGGGAGAGATGGGAGAAAGGAAGAGAGAGAATAAATCAAATTTATTTATTTTCTTTTTTCTTTTTCTTTTTTCTTTATTTTGTTTTTCACGTCCACGTAGGATAAAAATTGAAGCGATTTAACAGTCGTGGGGCAGAGATAACAGAATTACCCAATTTTAAAATAATAATTAGTTTACTGGGATAATTTAAAAAATTAAAAATTCAATGGTGTAATCAATAAAATGTGTCAATTACAGTGGGTAATTCATTAGTTTTGCCGATAAAAAATTAACGTATGTTTAATTTTTTTTTAACTGAATAGCCCAATTTCAAAACAATAATTAGTTTTAGGATAATTTGAAAAATTAAAAATTCAATGGTGTAAACAGTAAAACGTGTTGGGAGCTGTCGTTAGTGCTACCAAAAATAAAAACCTGACTTAACTATACGAACTCTGAACTAAACACAGTACAACAGTAGCAAGGGTCGATCCTACAGAGAACAATGTTGGTTTTAAGTTATCCTATTGCTTCTAACAGTTTTAATAGTAAACAAAAGATTGGGGGATTTGAAATTGTTTAACTAATTAACAAGAACAAAATTAAAATAATGAAATTAACCAGTGAATTAAAACTTCAGTTTTCGAGTTCAGTTTTACCTTCTCACAACAATATATCAATCAAGTATAACAATATTCACCCTTCAATGTAACTAATAGTTCTAGATAACAACAAGCTCAGTCATCCGAAATTCCACTTAGATTGTCACTTAATGAAACAAGCTCTTCACCAAATTCTAATTATCATATAACCTAAAACAAGCTCTTTAGATTTAATATGACAGCAGCATTAAGAACGAAGGAATTAGACTATTCCAAACAACAAACACATAAGCTCGATTTGTTTAACCTGTCTTCTGATAACCATAGCAATAAACCAAAAGCTTGACCACAATCAGTATCACTAACTGCTACTTATGATTAGAAACAATATCAATTACGTAATACTATTTCTGAATCTAGCAGATATTATCAACTAACCAATTTAATTCTGCAGAAACCAAATCAGTTAATTAAATAATATTTAACAATTAAAACAGATTATCAGAATAA